>CM068835.1:7614504-8214504 GCA_028554795.2 Sinohyriopsis cumingii
ATAACTGCAAAGAAAAGTAATCCTATCTAATATGGACATTTAAATTCCAGATGATAACCTCAAAGAAAAGTAATCCTATCTAATACGGACATTTAAATTCCAGATGATAACCTCAAAGAAAAGTAATCCTATCTAATATGGACATTTAAATTCCAGATGATAACCTCAAAGAAAAGTAATCCTATCTAATATGGACATTTAAATTCCAGAAGATAACCGCAATGAAAAGTAATCCTATCTAATATGGACATTTAAATTCCAGATAACCTCAAAGAAAAGTAATCCTATCTAATATGGACATTTAAATTCCAGAAGATAACCGCAATGAAAAGTAATCCTATCTAATATGGACATTTAAATTCCAGATAACCTCAAAGAAAAGTAATCCTATCTAATATGGACATTTAAATTCCAGAAGATAACCGCAATGAAAAGTAATCCTATCTAATATGGACATTTAAATTCCAGAAGATAAATGCAATGAAAAGTAATCCTGTCTAATATGGACATTTAAATTCCACAAGATAACCACAAAGAAAAGTAATCCTGTCTAATATGGACATTTAAATTCCACAAGATAACCACAAAGAAAAGTAATCCTGTCTAATATGGACTTTTAAATTCCAGAAGATAACTGCAAAGAAAAGTAATCCTGTTTAAATTCCAGAATATAACCGCAAAGAAAAGTAATCTTATCTAATATAGACATTTAAATTCCACAAGATAACCTATTGATTTGAGGGCAGAGTCGAGGTCCCAGTGGCTGAAAGAATAAAAATGGTTTCTACACAGTTGCGTTAGTTCTACAATACATGTCTGGAGTAACTCTGTGGATGGCTTGCACCTTGGGTAAAAAAGGAGCTGGCTGTTGGGGCTCAGAGGTAAGGTCACTGTAACTGAAGAAGACCAATGATTTCTGCTTGGAATTTTGATTTATTGACCATCTATCTTATTCAGTGTTTGGATAGTTAATACAATTAAAGAAGCTTTGCTGATTTTCTGGGCAATATATCAAAGTTCAGGGTCACTGACTGAAAGAAGAAAAATGCTTTTTGTATAATTACTCAAGTTTTAGACCATGTACAGGAACCAAAGGTTTGCGGGGGGGGGGGGCTTGATTTTAAGGTATATTCTGGAAAAGACTTAATGATTTTGGGGTAAAGAGGTCAAGGTTATTGTGACTGAACGACAAATTGGGTTTTGCAGAATAGATTTTGTTCTAGAGTCAGTGCTGTGTCCAAACTTGTAGGGTTTGCACTTTGGATAGGAAAGAAATCTATAGATTATGGAGTCTCACTGTCATTGCAAGTCAGATAAGAAAATAATGGTTTCTACACATCAAGTTCACTTCAAAACTGCATACAGTACTAAAGGTCAAGATCATTCAGACATTTTAATCAAGTAACCTCAAGAGTCATCCATTCCATATTGATGCTTTCATGGAGGACTATTAATATGCTGTTCATGGTACTTGTTCATCCAACTTGTACTGTTTGCAAGTCTTAGTAGGGGAACTGACTCTTGTAAATAAAGTTCATGACATGAAAAGGGAAATATTTGCACATTTGCATGAATCTGGCAAAATGGTGAGTTCTGTCATCAAATACATAAAATAGAATCATTTTCACATGGATATAAGCATTACTTTAAAAAAATTCTAAAGTAAATGTAGCTTTTATGTGTGATTCATCCTCCTTCATTAATATCTTTTTATCCACCTATCCACTTATCTATCTATCTGTCCACCTATCTATCTGTCTAGCTATTTATCAGTCTATGAGTCAGAAAGTCATTTGCTGGGCTGGACATGTGTCAAACCAGTCTTTTGTTGTTGCTATAGGGTTTAACGCCATTTTTCGGCACAAGATAGGCTATGCATGGTGGACAGTATAAATGGTGGAGGAAAAAACCCGGAAAGAAGCTACTGGCAAGCTTTCTCACATGCTCACAATGGCCAAGCCCTAGACTCAAACCCATGCAGACAGAGGTGACATGGCACTGATCCGTAATGGTGAGTGATTTAGATCACTCAGCCACTCAGGGCCCCCACCAGTCTTTTGAGAAGCTGCCTTTTTGTTAGATCCAAGCTGTGGTGTTTCATTGACCAGGATACTGATTAGGGTGTCCAAGCTGTGGTGTTTCATTGACCGGGATACTGATTAGGGTGTCCAAGCCATGGTGTTTCATTGACCAGGATACTGATTAGGGTGTCCAAACCGTGGTGTTTTATTGACTGGGATACTGATTAGGGTGTCCAAGCTGTGGTGTTTCATTGACCGGGATACTGATTAGGGTGTCCAAGCCGTGGTGTTTCATTGACCAGGATACTGATTAGGGTGTCCAAACCGTGGTGTTTTATTGACTGGGATACTGATTAGGGTGTCCAAGCTGTGGTGTTTCATTGACCGGGATACTGATTAGGGTGTCCAAGCCGTGGTGTTTCATTGACCAGGATACTGATTTGGGTGTCCAAGCCATGGTGTTTCATTGACCAGGATACTGATTAAGGTGGTACATGCTCCCTGTGACTGTGACTGGACTTTATGTAACAATGTTTTTACTTCAACTTGGCAAAACCTATACATGTGCTAATATGATTAAAATGTAACTGATGACAGGTTGAAAGTAAATATTTGTTTTCATTTGTAAAAACTTACTTCAAATTATAAAGCATTCACAGTCTGCGTGAGAAATTCAAGATTGACATTGACTATAAATTAGAAGTAACAGACTTTGATAGTGAATCATGTGATATACAATATTACAACTCAATTGTTTTAAAATAAGTAATAGAAAAGAGTGAAAACCAAAAAAAAGTAAATTTCAACAAATAATTTATTTCCATTGAATACAAAGGGAAAATTTAAAAAGGACTTACATTAATTTGAATTAACAATTTATGACAAATCATATGAATAAAGATAATATTAAATTCTAGTGGTGTTTACAATAACATCCAATGCTGAAGGTGTTGATTTGCCTGTGATGGCCGGTGATGTGATGACAGTCTTTAGATGATCTGAGGTTTTTGTTTGAATTCACTGTTAATGACTCCGTCCAGGAATAACATAATTATAACTTGCCTTGCAAACCTGAGCTTGTCCAAGTCAAATTATAACTTGTCGCAGGATCAGCAAGTGGATCTGTCTAGCCCTGTTTGAGGGACTAAATATTAAATATAGAGAAGTTTGTATAAGGTATAACTTTGATCAGCTTAGCTGGGGACACAAAATATTAAGGTTGAGAATCTTAGAAGATGGTCGGGGACTTCGGGTATCAAGATTCCTGGACTACATAGCGTGAAATATTCATGACAGTCCAGCATGATCAATTTTATTTTTATGGCCATTAACAATTTCCCATTGTTCCTTAAGGACTCACAAGGTTGAGAATTTTAGAAAATGACAGATAAAAATAGTACTATTATGGCCATTAACAGTTTCACATTATTCTAAATCCAACCATTGTACATGTCTTTCTCTTCAAAATGTTAGATTCAACACATTGTTCTAAATCCAAGCATTGTACATGTCTTCAGAATGCTAGATTCAACATATTATTCTAAATCGAAGCGTTGTACATGTCTTTAAAATGCTATATTCAACCAGACAGTTTCATATTAGATGTTGTCTCATTTCTATAGAATGTATTATAGACTTTGTCTTTTGTACAGAATGTTTTGTAAAATCTGTGTGGTGTGACCACTTCTAATTGTTTTAATTTGTTCCATAATATTTCTTGTGATTCAGAAAATATCTGAAAATATGTAAATATGATTGTGATGATATAATTATAATTATTGTGTGTGTGATGTTTTTTTTTCAGTGGCATCCATTGGATCCTGAGCACATACATTCAGCTTGACTTTGTTCTCCAGTGGCTGAAACTGATACAGTTCCTTGTCATGTGTCACTTCTACTGGACACTGGCCACCCGTGCTCTCAGGAGAGAAGTCTGGGCCAAGAGGTAATATGATGCAAATGGTTGCTTGAGGAACCACAAAACTGAATCCTTCATCTTTACATTTTTTTTGACAAAGAGACTGAAAAATTAAAATGGAATTCAGGAAAAGGTTAACAAATGTTTTTTAAATCATGAGAATGCTGCAGTTGCATGGAGTTTCATACAGGGATGTCAGCAGTGCACAGTTACATGGAGTTTCATACAGGGGTATCAGCAGTGCACAGTTACATGGAGTTTCATACAGGGGTGTCAGCAATGCACAGTTACATGGAGTTTCATACAGGGGTGTCAGCAATGCAGTTACATGGGGTTTTATACAGGGATGTCAGCAATGCACAGTTACATGGGGTTTTATACAGGGGTGTCAGCAATGCAGTTACATGGAGTTTCATACAGGGGTGTCAGCAATGCACAATTACATGGAGTTTCATACAGGGGTGTCAGCAATGCACAGTTACATGGGGTTTTATACAGTGGTGTCAGCAATGCACAGTTACATGGGGTTTTATACAGGGGTCTCAGCAATGCACAATTACATGGAGTTTTATACAGGCGTGTCAGCAATGCACAGTTACATGGAGTTTCATACAGGGGTGCCAGCAATGCACAGTTACATTGAGTTTCATACAGGGGTGTCAGCAATGCACAGTTACATTGAGTTTCATACAGGGGTGCCAGCAATGCACAGTTACATGGGGTTTTATACAGAGGTGTCAGCAATGCACATTTACATGGGGTTTTATACAGGGGTGTCAGCAATGCACAGTTACATGGAGTTTCATACAGGGGTGTTGGGGTTTCTGTGAAATTAATTACATGATCATATTAATGTTAGGAATAAACTTCTACCTCCAAAATCCAACCATAACAGAACGACAACCAAAAAAATGTTAATCTTTTCCATCTATATACAATATTAACCATAAAAATAGTATCTATGGACAGTGAATCGTAAAGTATACTATTATAATTACCTCCTTTGTCACTGCTAGATGACTACCCATACACTGGATGTTTTTCATTTTAAGCTTGCACCTGATACATGTAAGATATTATTGTTTTACCTTCCAAAATTGATTTGGACTTCTGTCGTTAGGTCCAGTAGACATGTGATATCAACAATAAACCCCTTTCAGATGTTTTTGTATAAAAAATAGAGAATATTAAAGTTGCATCCTGTTTGTACAAGATCAAACGGACACATAATTCTCAACATATTTATTCAGAGAACAATTACCTGGGTAATATTCATTGATCATAGAGCACATGTCAATGATGGTTTTGTTGTATCACTTGACTACTGCATTGACTATCCTTCAAATCTGGATCCTAACTGGGCTTGGACCAACTCACTGGTGGTGTAGCCTTGTCAGATGAGTTCAACTTCTAGGATTGGGTACAGTGATCCAGATAAACCCAGCAACAAATAAAAAATAATTTGGAGGAAAGAGTTTTTTTAATAAAAATGCTTTGGGTTTGATTAATACGTCTCCATCTGACTCAGAATTGAAAGTAATAGAGTTGAAATTAAAACACTAGAATTAAGAAAGATTCATCTTCACAAAGAAAAAGAAGAGAGACAAATGCAATTCGAGAAATAGGATTGAGAGACCAATGCAACTGCAGAGAGAAGAAAGAGAACTGCAGTTGCAGAACATGGAAATAGAAAGGCAAATGCAGCTAAAGAAAGAAGAGAATTGCAGTTGCAGAAAGAGGAAACAGGGAGAGAAAGAAAAGATAGGCTAATGCAGATGCAAATGGCAAAATGAAAAGGAAAAGAGGGAAATACAGATGCAGAGAGATAGAGACTATGATGAAAGTGAATTCAATCTAGATTAGAACTGGAAAATGGAAAACACTCCTTCACTTTAAACACAATTTATAAACACAGTATTTTCCTCATTTTGAAAAAATTGCTGAAAATTTTAAATGGACAAGAGAAGACATATTATTACAATGTGTACTTATTGTCAAAGCTTGTGAAGTGTATACTTCACTCTCAGTACAACAAAGTACTGATTACAGTGTGGTTAAGGAATTTATCTTGAAGGGTTATGAGTTGGTACATGAGGCATATTGATAAAGGTTTAATAACTGTAAAAACAGTGATGTATGGATTTGACATATTCTGATATTCAGTAATATATGTATCTAACTTGTTTTGAATTTTTATTCAGTTTGGACCTCTTCTGACAAAAATTCTAACAAGTAGTGCTGAAAGATTACAGTTTTTCTTAGCCATTATTTTCTTTCTTTCATTGTAAAAATCATAATGGTATAACAACATGCCCACCAGTATATGCTTTTGAAGTTTAAAGTGTCTCTTCTTGATTATAAGCTGTGTACTAAGGGAGAGAATGTGTGTGTGTGGTGTGTGTCTTTTGGGATTTTTAACCTAGCTTTAATAAGTTTTCAGTGATATCGCTATGATGTCTACAGTGTTGCAGTTTATAGTGATGTCTTGCACTGGGGCATCTTGCCACAGACATGTAACATCGTGTCCCACTCAGTTACATTATCCTGATACCCATCCTACACTAACCTCTTAATGCTGAGACCAACAAAAAAATATGCACATTTCCTCTTGCACTGGTTTTAAAATTAGGGTTGGTAGGAATTTTTTTAAATAACATATATATGCCACAGAGATGTTCCCAGGATTTCATCATAAGGTGTATTTCCCCCTTGTGACAAAATAAGGGGGGGGAGGGAGTAGAACCAAAATGAGGGGGAAGAGGAAATGGTCATAGTTCAGTATTTACATAACACTTTAATACCCATCTCACTTTCTTCCTGCTCCAGTCTGTAAGACCCCTATTGAAATCAAAATCTTTGAAAGACGTTGCCTCTAGTTCTATAAGCATTAATCTGTCGATTGTTTCTGAATGTAATATGTTCCATATCTGTGTATGAATATTTTTCTGTACTGAGAACCCACTTTCACAGTCTGATGTTTGATGGGGCATGTACATAGCCACATATAGCTTGGCTAGCTGGAACAAGTTTGAAAACTGTTCTTTATGGTTGTTATGTACAATTTTCCACAGCTCACAAGTATTGTCTTTTGGATACTTCTGCTTCAAAATACGATTTTTCACTAACATAAGCTTTGCCAAAGTTTAACTTCCTTGAATAAACAATCTAATGACTACTATGCCAGATTAGCATTTCCATAATGCTGTATTAGGATTTTAAGTCCATCAGTGCCATAGTCTGCTTTATCTTACAGGGGTATTTTGATCCAATAACTTTACTACCTAATTTCATTTTTAGATTCTTATTTATTAGATTTATTGTAACCTTTCTGCTTCATGGTTTTGTAGCACATGATCCTGCAATGCTAAATTGGGACAAGAAAAGAAATGAAAATTGCAGTATACTTTTAAATTGCCTGTATTTTAATTTTACACACATATTTTTCCACATTTAATATTGAAATACCTCAGAAGTGAGGCATTGACCATCATGCCATCTGTTTTGTCCATAGAGCATGTACATCAGACTTGTATTTAACACCATTTTCAGGTTCAAAATCACTCATTGGTATCTCCTTAATACTTTCCCAGTTCCAATAATCTGATTTACTTTAATTCATTAATTTGAAGAAAATACATTCCAGCCCAAAATAATACTGGACACAACATATAATTTAACTTGGTTGTGCTAGAACTTAAAGCACAAATGAATTTTCCTCTCAGTTACAAGATTATATAGTTCTCTACTTGACCTCAGGTCACAACTAGCATTTTCTATTTAAAAAAATATTACCTAATGGAAAATAACCATCTAGAATTATCCTGATGTTTACAAAATAAAAATATTAGTTATTATTAGAAACCAGAATGTGGACTATGTCAAACACACTAAGGAAATTCCAAAACCTGCACCTAGACCCAAATAAACATATTTATGTCTATTAATAATAATACTGATTTTAAACCCTTACACGTAGAGAATAATTTAGCTATGTAGTTGTTTACACAGAATAAATTATTTTTAAAAAAGTCATTTTAGGTCAAACAGAAATGAACTCAATTTTGGACATAGTCAAGACCAACATACAATGTTACATTACAATAGCATGTAATGAAATTAAAAATAATTTAAAACGCCTAATTAACAAACAATGGAAATTAAATATACATACCACAAGGTCAAAATTATTATACATTGCTTGTAACGGGCCACATGTGCCAATTTAGTTTAACAACCATTCATGTGAAGCCAAAAAATGCAGATGAGTAAATAGTTATCCTAAAAAAACATCATGACAGTCGTTACAGTATTTCTATATGACTTTAAGGGTGAATACAATTGTATACTGTGCAAAGTATATTTTTATATGTGTGACTTACACTATTGGATGAGCTTTTGGACTAATTGATAAAATCTACATGGTTTGCAAATTGTTTGTTTGTTCAAAAATGCTATCTAATACTAATTCCAAATGTGTACATCTGGAGCTACTTCCATTGTTCGCAGTGACAGTCCCCACACCTTTTATTAAATATCCCCAATATTTCCAGACTGATAATCCCCCATTTTTAATTACATATCTCTACATCTTACCAGACTGTTAATCACACACTTTTGATTATATACCCAACCCCCTTTAAAGACTAGTAATCACAATTAATTTTTTTTACATATCAGCCCCCCCCCCCATCTTTCCAGACTGTGACCCATATTATGTGTCCCTTTGCTGTGACTGCATGCATGATCTTTAGTGTAAGAAAAAAACAATTGTCACGGTAATTGCAATTTCAATATATTGAGTGATTGAACATTTCCCCAGCATCAGAGGCGACAAGGGGAAACATTTCTGACTCATAAATGGCTATCATAAGGGCAGCATACTGTGCATTTCCACCCAACAATTCAGGAGATGAAATCACAGACACAGATGGAGGGACACATATTGGATATCACAGTATTCTTTCTCTTGCACACATACATACACACACACAGATGTGGGCTTTAAGTATTTTTTTTACAATGAGTTTAAGAGTGGCATAGGAATTTCACTTTCTCCATCTGTCTGTGCATCATTGCACATCAGTGCATCATTGCACATCAGAGTTTGAAATTCATTTGCATTTATTATTTTGGAAAAAGGACTTTTCATAGTAAGATTTTTAGTTGCTGTAGAAGCACTCATATTTATGCGTTCAGCATTTTTACAGTGTGTTAGGCTGAGACCATCTCTGACCATCTGTCCATTAACTTTTCAAATTCTGTTTCACCACCACATACCTTCACCAAACTTTGTGGAAGGCCTGCATTAGGGGTTAGGAAGGACACATCGGTTTTAGGATTTGAAGGTCAAAGTTTGAGGTCATTGGATGAAAGAAAAAAAATGTTTTCAGTACATTGAGTAATTTTCCACCATCAACATTTACCAAAACTTTGCAGACAGCTCCCACAGCATTTTCAGGATCAAAAGATAAAAGGTCAAGGTCACTGAGAGGAGAAAAATGGTTTCTGTACAGTGAGCTCTACATCTCAGACACTGACTAAACTTTGCAGATGGATTGTACTTGCAGAATGAAATATTATTGTTTTGGGGGTTTAACTCCATTTCTCAGTGCAAGATATGCTATGTATGGTGGCCAGTATAGCTGATGGGGGAACAACCAGGGTAAAACCTGGTAAGAACCACCAGCCCATGGGAAACTACATTGGCCAAGTCTAAGACTTGAACCCACATGGAAAGAGGTGAGATGGCAGTGATCTGTAAAAGTTTGTACATTAGACCACTTGGCCATGCAGTGACCCCAGTATGAAGGAAGTGTATTGAATTTGGGGTCAAATGACCCAAGGTCAGCATTTATGTGACTGAAGGAGGAAAATGGATCTTACAAACTAATTTTAGTTTTAGGCCACAGACCCTCTGCAAAGTTTGTAGATGGCTTACACTTAATGTAATGAAGAGGGCTATTGATTTTAGGATCAAAAGGTCAAAGAACAAGGTTATTGTGGCTCAAAGAAAAATTGGTTTTGTAGAATAACTTTTATACTACAGTAAATTTCTTTACTGAATTTTTTGGATGGGACTTTGAGTAATGAATCAACCTATAGATTCTGGGATCTTGAGGTCAGAGGTCATTGGCATGATAAATCTGATGCTACACTGTAACTTTTGTTCAAGACTGCATACCTTAGCAAAAGGTCAGTCATTGAAACCATTAGTTAGTAATTTCCAGAATCAGCCATGCCCTAAGAATGCATTTGTCTACCCCTCCCCTCCAGTTTGTAACCCCCTGCAAATTTGAAAAAAAGGTCTGTAAAGAGATACGAAATATACAAAATGTCATTCCATTCATTAATTTATATAATCTAACATGATTGTTGCTAGGGGGTCCCTAATATTGTTCTTGTTTCAAACTAAGTGGGAATTTCCAGCGTAAACAGTGAGCCTTGTTCCTGAAAAATTTGTTTTCATTGAAGGGTAGAGGGTATACAACTACATGTACATTGAAGGTAAAAATATGCGTCATCTGCTTCAGATATTGATAATATCTAGTGTTAATATTTATTCACAAAAATTTAACAAAATAAAGATGGCATGTGATGTGTTGTGATATGATTTGGATTTGTAACATAGCTTTAACAATTTTTCAGTCATATTGCTACGATGTCTGCTGTGTCGCAGTTTATAGTGATGTCTAGTACTGGGGCATCATGCTGCAGACATGTAGGATGATGTCCCACCCAGTCACATTATTTTGACACCAGGCTGACCAGTTCTAACATTAACCTCTTAATGCTGAGCTAAGCAAATCATCTGTTAGTACCATTTTTGTAAGTCTTTGGTATGACTCAGTCGGGAATTGAACCCACACCTCCCGCATCCGAGGCGGACACTCTTACCACTAGGCCACAGGTTCAAAGGAATGTAACTCTACAAAAACTTAGGGAATTATTCAGATCTTCTTGAAGACTCTGAATTATATTAAACCACTCCTGTTGTCTGAAAAAATATTTGCCCATGTAAATATGGATGCTGTGTTCGTAAAGAAACTCCTATTTGGTTTGACACTCAAACAGTGTTGGGGACCCCTGGTGATAATTGGGTAAAAAGTATAAATTGATGAATGAAATCACTAAGGTTTGTGCATTTTCTACATCGTTGTAGCTTTTTGTTTTTAAATTCATGGGTGGTGTGGGGATTACAAAAACTACTATGATTCATTCACAGAGAACTGTTAGACTTGGGGTGGACACAAAATGTGCTGTTGTGCACTTGTTTCTCAACAGACAACTTTTGTAGAACTCATTTGAAATCTAAGTTCAGTTGATGGAGATTTTTGTCTTTCAAATATCTTTTTGCTCAGTTTGACTTCTTTTATTTGTGTGCTATTTCAGATTTCTCATACCTTTCCTTCTGCTGGCATGTGGATATTTTACAGTGATAGCCTGTCTGGGAATTGTAAATGTTCAATCACCATTTGTGGAATGTTTAGGTGAGTATCACATAGATCCAATAGTACAATGTTTAGGTGAGTATTACATAGATCCAGTAGTACAATGTTTAGGTATCACATAGATCCAGTAGTTCAGTGTTTAGGTGAGTATCACATAGATCCAGTAGTACAGTGTTTAGGTGAGTATCACATAGATCCAGTAGTACAATATTTAGGTATCACATAGATCCAGTAGTACAATGTTTAGGTGAGTATCACATAGATCCAGTAGTACAGTGTTTAGGTGAGTATCACATAGATCCAGTAGTACAATGTTTAGGTGAGTATCACATAGATCCAGTAGTTCAATGTTTCATAAAATTTAGGGGCATCCAGAGTGTATCTTTGACCTGAAAGGTAGGGTCCATGACTCTCAGAAATGTTTGAGACAGACATGATTCTTGATGGAAATCTCAAGATTAAGTTCCTAAGGAGAAACTCTGGCATCCCCTGAACAAATATAAAATGTCCAATCTTTCACATAGCCATTGGAACTCTATCTCTGTCCCTTCGGTCTTTTAGAACTTCGTGCACATCAGCAAAATAATTTAGGAAAGATTTTACCTTGTAATAATGTTTTATATTACCCATTATGTAAACTCAAATATTTTTACAGCTGTTTCACATCTGTGTGATGAAATGCTGTTGATTTTTAGATATTAAGGTAATAAATATTTTAAAGTTATAAAATTTACAACATACTCAGCTTCTTCCACTCCAGTGGCCTAGTGGTTAGAGCGTCCACCTCGGATGTGGGAGGTCTATCCCCGGCCGAGTCATATCAAAGACTTACATAAATGGTACTTACAGCTGCCTCGCTTCGTGCTCAGCATTAAGAGGTTAGTGTTAGGGCTGGTCGGGCTGGTGTCAGGATAATGTGACTGGGTTGGACATCATGCTACATGTCTCCGACAGGATGCCCCAGTACTAGGCATCACTATAAACTGCAGACATTGTAGCAATATGACTGAAAAATGTTAAAGCTATGTTAAAAATCAAAGTCACACACACACACACACACATACTCCGCTTTTTGTGTATATAAATATCTGTTATGGTAGGTTGTGGTTTGTCCCAACTCTTAAAAGTGCATGAAAGCATCCACATGCAAGTTTGGATTATGCTCAGTCTGCTTATTCAAAAGGAATCCATGAACTTTAGGCCTCAGGTTATTAAACTTATTCAATTGGATTCATCAATTGAGGTGTCTGTCAGTCTTAATTATTATATGATTTGAAACAGTTATTGTTTCTGAAAATTTTGCAGCAATTAAAAATTCAAATATATTCATTAAATTTTAAATTCTCCAAAAGAAAGGGTATTGTTTTCTCTCAGGAAAATGTTTGGAATTCCTCAAATTTTTCTCTTTACTCGGCTGCTACTGCAGTGATATAAGATACTGTACCATATCTTCATCCTTTTCATAATCTCCGCCTTGGACAAAAATTGTATTATTAGATTTTAGTAGATAAACAATAAACTGTATTTAATGTAATACCATAAAAGCCATCCCTCTTTATTTTTGGCAAGGCTCATTTTAAAAAATTGGTTACTAACATGTGTCTTGATTACAGCAAGCCTCATGTGAGGTAAGCAGCTTCTACAGTGTATCTAGAACATCAGTTTTTTCTTGAAACATGCCGTGTGTGGTTGGTACCTCTCAGTACCACTTAAATTGTGGCTTAAATAAGTAAAGAATGTATCTTTCATGTGTTTTATACACTATGACCCTGTGGAAGAGAGAATTCACCTCCAATTCAGAGAACTCCCAGCATAGACGAAGGTAGCTAACTTTTGTAGCATGAAAATGTGATGGGGATATTGTACATAGTCATCAGTGTCTGCATATTGTGATGAGTTTCAGCCTGATGAAATCATCCAAAAAACAGTTTCTTTTAAGTGCAAATATAGTAATTTAACATTTGTGTTGACTACTTCAATTTAACAATTCCATCTGATAAAAAATTTGGGGAATTTATAAAATGTGACATGACGAACCTGTGATATAGATGCAGAATGTTTGAATGAATGAAGTTAAACTGTAATAAAATTTGTAACCAAATTTTGTTCTCTTTTCCAGAGCCGTATTGGCTGGAGTTATCATCAGCTGAATTCCTCATTGTTCAGCTATTTTGTGTGGCTGGATTTTACATCACTAGGAGACTGAATGAAATCAGCACCCTTGACTCGGTCCGCCGAACCCAAAAACGTGACCTTTGGTGGTAGGATATAACTAGGATTGGAGACAAGAGAATCTTTTCCTTGTGTGTGGGCAGGGTACAGAAATGTGACCCAAAAGGACACATTATTTTGTGTCTGGCATATGTCTTATTCCCTGATTCCTGAACCCTCACATATGGGGATGGTTCTATTTATTGTGTTCTTAATGCATTCTTTTAGAGGTTATTTGAGCTTTACAGTGTATAAATCAATCATGTTAAGTAAATGATTTTTTAATTCATGTGTCTACCCCTATGATGATATATCTTGCCCAGGTTAACTTGGGAGAAATCTGGTGGTAGAGATGGAAAGATCAATTATCCATTAGTCTGGGACAGATGGAAAGATCAATTGTCCATTAGTCTGGGACAGATGGAAAGATCGATTGTCCATTAGTCTGGGACAGATGGAAAGATCAATTGTCCATTAGTCTGGGACAGATGGAAAGATCAATTGTCCATTAGTCTGGGACAGATGGAAAGATCAATTGTCCATTAGTCTGGAACAGATGGAAAGATCAATTGTCCATTAGTCTGAGATAGATGGAAAATGTTACCTGACCAGTAGAGTTTTGTATAAAATGCCCAGAATTTACATGGAACAAAATTTGTGTAGAATTTGGTGTAATTTCATGAAAATCTTGAGTCCAAGCAGTTGGTGATTGTAGAATATTTCCAGTCATGTGGTGGGCAAAAATTCTTAAACCCACACTCTTCAAACATTTTTGCTGTAAACTCAAGTTCACTTTCAGAATCACGATATAAAAAAAAGGCGTGATACCCAGAGTTAGCCTGTGTAGCTGAACTTGAGAATGCCATTAAAGAAAAAAAAGTTAAGAAGATCGTGAAAGATATGTGATCTTAAGTTCATTGTTTTATAAGTTACATAATGTCAGACATTTTTAGTTGGTTTGAGTTTAAGCTTGAAATTCATTGTCAAACAATTCAAGAATACAGGCCTTATTTAATATTCTTCTACATACCTGCTAACTTGTATGGGTTACCCGTAATTTGTATGTTGTTTTTTTTTTTCATTTTCATCAGTCTACAGCCGTACAAACATATTGTATGTTTTTTCATATAAAAATTCTATTTTTGTTTTAAAAAATGTTTTGTTTTTCTTTTGTTAATACTGGGAGTCTGGACGTAATTTTTTTTAAAAATTGAACACAATCCAGAATCATTTTAAGCCATGTGCAAGCAATGTGTGGATAACTCTGATATGTTTTGGAAAGTGATGGAAGCTGGTAATGCCAAAATCCGGTTTAGTTGAAGTATCCTTCTTTAATGAAATGAATAAAAATATGTTAATTTGACTTATCATTCCAAAGTTAATCGACCTCGGAACATGCTACACAGCACCATCATTGGGCAGTAAGACCTTGATGCCCAAAAGATAAATATCAGGTCAAGGTCTTTCATTGTAGAACAAAGGGTTTATGGGGGAAAAATATAAATATGTAATAATGAGACCTTGATAAATCCAAAGAAGTTAATATTACACCTTGAAAATTCGTTTTTCAAAATACCTTGCACATATCTTCTTTTTTTCTTTTACTAGTAGCGACACTTTGTTTTTGAGTTGCTTCACAACTGGATCATGAAGCTCTTAAAGATGAGTTTGAGGATTTTTACATGCTGCCTGATGAGTGTGTGCCTGTATTAACAGACGATCGCCAAGAAAGGAGCTTTTGTAGCTAATGGCATGATATTATCAGCCAGACAATTAGTATGGGTGGCATCCAGTTCCCAAATCTGAAATTAGTTATTCAGCAATTACTTATCTTGCCACGCAACAATGCATACTGTGAAAAATCTTTTTCTATGATGAAAAAAAATACATACAAATTGTTGGAAGCCCCTGAATGCAGACACACTAACATCATTTTTACAGTGTAAATAAACACTGACATCCGCTGTATAGACTTTAAAACCCCTGATTAAATTTTGAAAAGTGCAAAGGATGCATGTTTTGCATATAATAACGTATATGTGTTACAAGACACTCAAAATCAAAAGAATAAAGTAAAATAAAGTTTCAGAGGTGTAATTATATTATGTAAATGTGTGTAAAATTAGTTCCTTTATTGCATTTGTTGTTTTAAAATTGTTGATCTTATATAATGTATGAATACATTTTTTCATGTAAGGTGTTAGTATTCTTTGTGAGGTTTTAATTGGTCTGGCATACAGGCTTTCATCTCAAGGGGTTGACAGGTATGCTTCTGAACAGTTTAAAGAATACAGGCCTTGTCTAATATACTTCTTGGTGTAGATCTGCCTTCTGATATAAAAATCTTGTTTATATTTGAAAAATATGTATTGTAGTTTGGAACACTAAATTTTATTGTAGGATGTACAAGGTAAGCAATGTCTGTCTTCTCAGATAACTTGGTTCCATCTCCATTAAGTTGGTCATTTCCCTCTTGGTAGCTTTGGAATTTAAAGTCTGTGCACACACATGCATGCATGCAGACACACACACACACGTACATGTTTAGTGATCTCCCCCTGAAATATTTGATAGCATTGGGGTAAACATGCATTAGTATGATGTTTTTTAAAAAAGTGTGTTATCATCATGAAAGTGAGAAAATTAATATGAATGAATTATGAAAGAAGTACAAATATTTACAAAGTAATCTTTATTTCCCTAAATTATAATATGATTTAATGTCCAACTCTTTTGGCTTTGGAAAAAAAAGGATATCCTTTGTTTCATCATTTCCTCATATAAATATTTTAGCTGTAGAGGAAATGACTGAAATATATACACACTACAAGCAGACTTCGTCATTGCTGGCCAGTCATGTGACAATATCAGTGCAAAGACAAAGCCAGCATCAAAGGTCATGTACCAAAAATCAGGCAAGCCAGGTACAAAAGATAACAGCTGAGTGGGCAGTAATTATCCCGGATTGTGTTAATTTAATACCCAAGAAGAGATAACAACAGGTGTCATTTGAGTAACAGGTGTCATTTGAGTAACAGGTGTCATTTGAGTAACAGGTCTTTGAATTAGGTGATGTCTATTTAACATTTATTTAATAAGAATAGCGGGGAACATTAAAACATAGCAGCACAAGCACAAAGTGTAGCAGCACATTCGAAAGCATCACAGCTGAAAAGGTTGCATAGCGGGACAACTGTGGTTAATGACCCAGGGGAGAACACTGTACACATATGATAAATACAGGGGTTGTCAGGAAAAATATGGATACATGATTATTGGAAGGAAATTTATACAGAATGACATCAATATAATGAAACAGGTTAGTGTTATTATTGATTCCATGTAGGACTCCAGGTGAACAAGAACTTACTGGCCATGCAAGAAGAATTTAGCACTGACCTATGTGCCCAGACAGACCCACGGGATTTCTGTTTAGAATTTAGCACTGACCTATGTGCCCAGACAGACCCACAGGATTTCTGTTTAGAATTTAACACTGACCTATGTGCCCAGACAGACCCACAGGATTTCTGTTTAGAATTTAACACTGACCTATGTGCCCAGACAGACCCACAGGATTTCTGTTTAGAATTTAACACTGACCTATGTGCCCAGACAGACCCACGGGATTTCTGTTTAGAATTTAGCACTGAGCAATGTGCCAAGACAGACCCACGGGATTTCTGTTTAGAATTTAGCACTGACCTATGTGCCCAGACAGACCCACGGGATTTCTGTTTAGAATTTAACACTGAGCAATGTATCCAGGCAGACATACTGGATTTCTGTTTAGAATTTAACACTGAGCAATGTGCCAAGACAGACCCACTGGATTTCTGTTTAGAGTTTAACACTGAGCAATGTGCCAAGACAGACCCACTGGATTTCTGTTTAGAATTTAACACTGAGCAATGTGCCAAGACAGACCCACGGGATTTCTGTTTAGAATTTAGCACTGACCTATGTGCCCAGACAGACCCACTGGATTTCTGTTTAGAATTTAACACTGAGCTATGTGCCCAGACAGACCCACGGGATTTCTGTTTAGAATTTAACACTGACCTATGTGCCCAGACAGACCCACAGGATTTCTGTTTAGAATTTAACACTGACCTATGTGCCCAGACAGACCCACAGGATTTCTGTTTAGAATTTAACACTGAGCTATGTGCCCAGACAGACCCATGGGATTTCTGTTTAGAATTTAACACTGACCTATGTGCCCAGACAGACCCACAGGATTTCTGTTTAGAATTTAACACTGACCTATGTGCCCAGACAGACCCACAGGATTTCTGTTTAGAATTTAACACTGAGCAATGTATCCAGGCAGACATACTGGATTTCTGTTTAGAATTTAACACTGAGCAATGTGCCAAGACAGACCCACTGGATTTCTGTTTAGAATTTAACACTGAGCAATGTGCCAAGACAGACCCACGGGATTTCTGTTTAGAATTTAACACTGAGCAATGTATCCAGGCAGACATACTGGATTTCTGTTTAGAATTTAACACTGAGCAATGTGCCAAGACAGACCCACGGGATTTCTGTTTAGAATTTAAAACTGAGCTATGTATCCAGGCAGACATACTGGATTTCTGTTTAGAATTTAACACTGAGCTATGTGCCAAGACAGACCCACGGGATTTCTGTTTAGAATTTAAAACTGAGCTATGTATCCAGGCAGACATACTGGATTTCTGTTTAGAATTTAACACTGAGCTATGTGCCCAGACAGACCCACGGGATTTCTGTTTAGAATTTAACACTGAGCTATGTATCCAGGCAGACATACTGGATTTCTGTTTAGAATTTAACACTGAGCTATATGCCCAGACAGACCCACGGGATTTCTGTTTAGAATTTAACACTGAGCTATGTATCCAGGCAGACATACTGGATTTCTGTTTAGAATTTAACACTGAGCTATGTGCCCAGACAGACCCACTGGATTTCTGTTTAGAATTTAGCACTGACCTATGTGCCCAGACAGACCCACAGGATTTCTGTTTAGAATTTAACACTGAGCAATGTGCCAAGACATACCCACTGGATCTCTGTTTAGAATTTAACACTGAGCAATGTGCCAAGACATACCCACTGGATCTCTGTTCAGAATTTAACACTGAGCAATGTGCCAAGACAGACCCACTGGATTTCTGTTCAGAATTTAACACTGAGCAATGTGCCAAGACAGACCCACTGGATTTCTGTTTAGAATTTAACACTGAGCAATGTGCCAAGACAGACCCACTGGATTTCTGTTCAGAATTTAACACTGAGCAATGTGCCAAGACAGACCCACTGGATTTCCATTTAGAATTTAACACTGAGCAATGTGCCAAGACAGACCCACTGGATTTCTGTTTAGAATTTAACACTGAGCAATGTGCCAAGACAGACCCACTGGATTTCCATTTAGAATTTAACACTGAGCAATGTGCCAAGACAGACCCACTGGATTTCTGTTTAGAATTTAACACTGAGCAATGTGCCAAGACAGACCCACTGGATTTCTGTTCAAAATTTAACACTGAGCAATGTGCCAAGACAGACCCACTGGATTTCCATTTAGAATTTAACACTGAGCAATGTGCCAAGACAGACCCACTGGATTTCTGTTCAGAATTTAACACTGAGCAATGTGCCGAGACCCTCTTGAGTTCTTCTTAAAAATACAAAGACTCAGCTACATGTGCAAATCCAATGTAATTATATTTAGAAATGTAAACATTCAGCTCTGTGCCCAAATCAAATGTTGTTGTTGTTATGCGGTGTAATGCCATTTTTCAGCACAAGATAGGCTATACATGGCAGCCAGTATTAATGGTGGAGGAAGTACCCGGAAAGAACCACCGACCCACAAGAAGCTACCGGCAAGCTTTCTCACATATTCACATTGCCGAGCCCGAGACTTGAACCCACACAGACAGAGGTGAGATGGCAGTAATCCGTGATGGAGAGTGCTTTAGACCACTCGGGGACCCCCAAATCAAATGGATTTCAATTTAGAAATGCAATGAGTAAAAATGAAATTATATTTATAAATTGATATTTACATAGAGTTAAGTACTCATCCCAAGATTCAACATTATATGTTTGGATTTAACATTATATGTTTGGATTTAACATTATATGTTTGGATTTAACATTATATGTTTGGATTCAACATTATGTTTGGATTTAACATTATATGTTTGGATTCAACATTATATGTTTGGATTTAACATTATGTGTTTGGATTCAACATTATATGTTTGGATTTAACATTATATGTTTGGATTCAACATTATGTTTGGATTTAACATTATATGTTTGGATTTAACATTATATGTTTGGATTCAACATTATATGTTTGGATTCAACATTATATGTTTGGATTTAACATTATATGTTTGGATTCAACATTATGTTTGGATTCATGATTGTACGGAAGAACTTTCTCTAAAATTACTGAAGATAATCAAACATATTAGAGAGTTATAACTTGTTCCAAGCAGGACTTAAACTGTGCCATGAGTAACGACACCTCAAGCCTTATTGTCAGTGTTGTTCCATCCCTTTCTAGGGATGAGCACAGGACTGAATGGATTATGGTTCTGTGCATGAGAGCACTGTATACTTTATTAAATCATGAAGTGGAACCATTAGTAAGTACATACATGCAGCATCAATACTGATTGTTTGGACTCTTTGTGAAATGTTAACTTTGTCCAAATAGTCTAGAGGTCTGAAGAATGGATAATGATGCAAAGAATAAATTGACACTTCTAAGGACTAAATGATTGAAAACTCCAAATTATCATTTAATTTTGTTTTTTCCACATTGTTTTGTATAAAGTCCAGACTTACTTCAAAGATTTAAAGCAACAGGTTTTTCTGGTCCCTGAAATCTCTTGTATGTCAAAAAATGTTGAATTTTAGATTTATCCCCTTTAAGTTTTGAAAATGTGAAACCATATATTCAGTGAATTTGGACTTTTAGTAACTGTTTCCATATATTTAATGAATTTGGACTTGAGTAAATGTTACCATATATTGAATTAATTTGGACTTGTAGTAACTGTTACCATATCACATGTATTGAATGAATTTGGACTCTGTGTGTGTGTTTATGTGTATGCGTGCATGTGATTTGGATTTTTTTTACATTGCTTTAACAATTTTTCGGTCATATTGCTACGATGTTTGCAGTGTGTCAGTTCATAGTGATATCTAGCACTGGGGCATCATGCCGCAGACATGTTGCATCATGTACCACTCTGTAACATTATCCTGACACCAGGTCAACCAGTCTTAGCACTAACCTCTTAATGCTGAGCACCAAGCAAGGCAGTTGCTAGTACCATTTTTATAGATCTTTGGTATGACTCAGTTGGGACTCAAACCCGTGACCTCCCTTATCCGGGATGGACATTCTAACCACTTAGACCACCAGAGTGGTTTGACTCTAAATAACAGAAACCATATTTTGAATGAAATTTGACTCTAAGGGACTGTAACTGTAAATTGAAAATATTTTGACTCTAAGTAACTGTAAAGTTTAAAATTCCACATGAAATGTTTGAAACAAAAATTGTAAACTTATAATAATTTCTTATCTCATGGTGCTCTCCTTAAGTTGTACACTGAGGAGATTAGGCTGTTATTATATTTTAATAAAGTAACAAACATGGGAGTTACTCCCAAAAGATCCACTGAGGTAACAAATCTGAGTTTTACCCAGAATATCATATGAAGTTATGACATGTACATATGTATTCATTCTTTCAGCATTTTATTTGTGTTTAAAGTCTTATTCTTTCTTTCAGTATCGTGATCGTGTTTGAAGTCTCTGCATTCATTGGGGTTCTGTACGATGTGACTCTTCAGATATGTAAGTAACACACACACATGTAAGTAACACACACACATGTAAGTAACACACACACACATGTAAGTAACACACATGTAAGTAACACACACACATGTAAGTAAACACACATGTAAGTAACACACACACACATGTAAGTAACACACACACATGTTGAGAGAGAGAGGGTATGGTATTGTCTTTTTACTAAGGTATGTAAGTAACACACACACGTTGAGAGAGAGAGGGTATTGTATTGTCTTTTTACAAAGGTACTTACGAAGCCTAGGAGAAATGACCTAAAGTTTTTTTCTTCTTTCTTGTTTATTGCACACTTCAGTCAAGATTTCTTTTCATTAACAATTTCAGAAACATCAAGCTTTATTTTATTTTCTCACTGGTTGTTGGATTTGATGCTGGATGTACATCCATCTGTCTGTCCCTGCCAGAGTTTGTTGGCACAGTTATTCAGAATTCAATTGACATCGGCCAATGAAATTCTATAGACATGTTGCTAAAACCTCATATTTTCATGCTTTTTAAATCATTTTTGGATTTTTCAAAAGTTTTAAAAAAATAATATTTGGACTTTAATATTACATTGCAAGGCATATTAGCACATATATGCAAAAACAACTTCACAAAGAGCATGGGAAATTCAGTAGGCCTGTTTTATTATGCCCTTGCTGCTTGTAACAATGCAACTTGAGTTGACCCATTCAGTCTGTCAGTACATCCATATATTCATCTAACCCAAGACACTCATTAAAATCTTTTACAAAAACCTCTTTTCATAGACATGTGATTTGTTTGCCATGTATGGATCACATGGTTAGATTTTGAGACCATTACTGTAACAGCAGTTTTTCAGTTTTGAAAATTTGCTCTTACTGGTACTTATTAGACAAAAATATTTTAGCAGAATTAATTAAATTTAAAGGAGACAGATGAAATTTGATAGACATATCTATTGTAGATGACCTGATTAGAAATTTGATAGGCATATGTGTTGTAGATGACCTAATTAGAAATTTAGGCCATTACAGCAATTTTTGCACAAATTTTAAACACTTTTTTTAAAGTACAATTCTTGTTAACATGATTAAACAACAGTTATTCAAAGCATAACAAAATGTTTGTCTAGATGATCTGATTAAATTTTCATGCAGTCATAGCAATATTTGATATTTTTCTTCATTTTTTTTCTGTAATATTTTGGGATTTGAATTTATGGTGTGTGGGGGCTTCATTCATGTTTACAGACTCAAACCTAGTTCAAGTATAGATGATTTGATTTTCACACCATTTGAATCATTGTGTTGTTTTTCTGACTTGAATCTAGTTTATGGTTAGATGATTTGATTTTCACACCATTTGAATCATTGTGTTGTTTTTCTGACTTGAATCTAGTTTATGGTTAGATGATTTGATTTTCACACCATTTGAATCATTGTGTTGTTTTTCTGACTTGAATCTAGTTCATGTATAGATGATTTGATTTTCACACCATTTGAATCATTGTGTTGTTTTTCTGACTTGAATTTAGTTCATGTATAGATGATTTGATTTTCACACCATTTGAATCATTGTGTTGTTTTTCTGACTTGAATCTAGTTTATGGTTAGATGATTTGATTAGATTTTCACACCATTTGAATCGTTGTGTTGTTTTTCAGACTCGAATCTAATTTATCGTTAGATGATTTGATTAGATTTTCACACCATTTGAATTATGATTTTTTATGTAAGTTTTCAGAGTTTATATTTAATGTTACTGTGATTATTTAAATCCTAGGAAAATGCTTTTATGTGTGTAAATCATGTGACTTTTCTCAATTCAGCTGACTTTTGCAAGTTTTGTCAGATTTTGGAATTTCTGGACATGGAATTTACTGTGTGCATCAGAGGCAGATGCATTATTATGATAAAATTTATTCATTGTGTTTGTCATGTCATGAAAGCTTCAAATTTACATTCAGTCCTAAACTTCTGAGTTTTTTCTTATTTCAATGAAATAATGTTGAGTAGTTTAGCTATATCAGTATTAAATGTCTGAGGTTGACTACCCACCTAGGCCAGCCTATGTCAGTGTGTCAAGACAAGTACTTTATTGCGTGACAAACATGCCTTGGTGTGTCATGACAAGTACTTAAATTTATTGTGTGACAAACATGCCTTGGTGTGTCAAGACAAGTACTTACATTTATTTCGTGACAAGCATGCCATGGTGTGTCAGTACAGGTACTTACATTTATTGTGTGACAAGCATGCCTTGGTGTGTCAAGACAAGTACTTACATTTATTGCTTGACAAACATGTCTTGGTGTGTCAAGACAAGTACTTACATTTATTGCATGACAAACATGTCTTGGTGTGTCAAGACAAGTACTTACATTTATTGCATGACAAGCATGCCTTGGTGTGTCATGACAAGTACTTACATTTATTGCTTGACAAACATGTCTTGGTGTGTCAAGACAAGTACTTACATTTATTGTGTGACAAGCATGCCTTGGTGTGTCAAGACAAGTACTTACATTTATTGCTTGACAAACATGTCTTGGTGTGTCAAGACAAGTACTTACATTTATTGCATGACAAACATGTCTTGGTGTGTCAAGACAAGTACTTACATTTATTGCATGACAAGCATGCCTTGGTGTGTCATGACAAGTACTTACATATATTGCATGACAAACGTGCCCAAGCAAATCATAGTAGAGTTAGAGACCAGTTTTGCACTGCTCAAAGAGAATGCTTTTTGTCTGAGTGGATTTGGTCTTCCACCAGCATCACTATTCATAAGCAGATCTATCAAGCTTCAAAGAAGAATGCCACAAACATACAACAAAATCTGCCTGCTATAGCACCAAAATCACAGAAAGCTCCAGCTGCAAAGAGCTGAAGATTACCAACAGGCTAATGTCAAGAAATAAATGTACACAACTTCCAATGACCTTCTCTCCAGTTGACTGGAACTGTTTGTAAATTTCTTTTGTAACAAAGTTCTGTCAGTTAGAGATATGCTTGACCACACTTTCATCATCATACAGTTGTGATACAGAGTATACACAGCAAGCTGTCTCTATGGATTTGGTACAAATAGAGTATACACATCAGGCTGTCTCTATGGATTTGGTACATACAGAGTATACACAGCAAGCTGTCTATGGATTTGGTACATACAGAGTATACACAGCAATCTGTCTCTATGGATTTGGTACATACAGAGTATACACAGCAAGCTGTCTCCATGGATTTGGTACATCCAGAGTATACACAGCAAGCTGTCTATGGATTTGGTACATACAGAGTATACACAGCAATATGTCTCCATGGATTTGGTACATACAGAGTATACACATCAAGCTGTCTCCATGGATTTGGTACATACAGAGTATACACATCAAGCTGTCTTTGGATTTGGTACATATTATACACAGCAATCTGTCTCCATGGATTTGGTACATACAGAGTATACACAGCAAGCTGTCTCCATGGATTTTGTACATACAGAGTATACACATCAGGCTGTCTCCATGGATTTGGTACATACAGAGTATGCACAGCAAGCTGTCTCCATGGATTTGGTACATACAGAGTATACACATCAAGCTGTCTCCATGGATTTGGTACATACAGAGTATACACAGCAAGCTGTCTCCATGGATTTGGTACATACAGAGTATACACAGCAAGCTGTCTCTATGGATTTGTACATATAATTGTAATGAAAAGCACCCCCAAGTCATGTGAACTTGATCTGATTCTGACATCACTGCAGCTTGAATGCTTAGATTCAGTATTGCCTTCACTAACCGATGTTATTAATACTTCTCTCTCATCTAGGGAATTCCCATAATTTTTCAAAAAATTACCATTGTAAAACCTCTGTTGAAGAAACTGACACTTGACCCTAACGATTCAAAGAACTTCCCCCCAGTTTCTAACCACTCATTTAAAAGATCTTTGAGAAAGTTCTTTTATCCCAACTTATATCTCATCTGAATTTAAATAGTCTTTTTAGCAATGTACAGTCTGCATATCATCCTCACCATAGTACTGAAACTGCCCTTCAAAGAGTAGTTAACAACGTTTTCTTTACTTTGGATAGTGGAAAGATTACAGCCCTTGCTCTCATTTACTTGTCTGCAGCATTTGACACAATAGACCATGATATATTAATTTCGGTGTCTCCAGCATGTGTTTGATATTCATGATACAGCCTTACTTTGATTTGAGTCCTATTTAGTCAACATGATGCAAATTGTCTGTAAATGGAAAACATTCCAGCCCAGTTGACAGATGATCTATGTTTTGGTGTTCCACAAGGCTCTGTTCTCTGCTCCATTCTCTTCATTTTATACACTCATAAGCTCTCAAGAATCATAAATCAGCATCTAGTTTTGCACCAATTGTACAATGATGACACTCAAATATATAAATCTAACTATCCAACTGATGGTGAATTTCCGATGTGAAGTCATGGATGACAGGTAACAAGCTGCAGAAGAATGATGATAAAACTGGAGCCATCATAATCATCATCTCATTCTCATCCTTTACCTGAAACAATAAGTATCAGCAATACCAACATTAAATTTATGCAGTCAGTACAAAACCTTAGTGTCACTCTCAGCAGTATTCTCTCATTACACTAACATGTAATGAACATATGCAAGGCTGCATATCTGCAGCTGAGATGCAACAGTTCCATTAGCAATTTTCTTTTGCTTGATGCCACTAAAACACTTGTGTCTTCCTTGATACTTTCAAGACTGGACTACTGCAATTCACTTCTGTCTGGTTTGTCTCAGTATCTAAAACAGAAACTTCAAAAATTTCAAAACACTGCTGCTTGGATCATCCTTAGAGAATGAAGAACTGAGCACACCTCCCCCTGCTCTGTTACCTTCACTGGCTAACTGTTTGATCAAGAATCAAACACAAAATCTGTTCACTATGCTACTTTTCGTTGACTGGCTTCAGTCCAGTATACCTATCTGACCACACTCATGTGTACACCCAATCTAGAAACTTGTGCTCCTCTTCCGAGACTTGCATTTGCATTGTTCCTTCTGTTAAAATGAAGTCACTTGGATAATGTTCTTTTGCATACCAGGCCCAGCTATGTGGAACAAATTCCCCATAGATCTTAGACACATGGACACTGTGATCTCATTCAGGAGTGCTCGTAAAAATCAAATACTTTGACTACAAGAACAGACTTAAAGACTTAAAAATGTTTATTTCCTTAATTATTATCAGTATGTTTTGTTTTGTAATTTCATAGTGTTTGTTTTTGCAGTCTCGTTATTGTATATGTTTTTATGTGTTATCTAATATTGTAAAGTGCTTAGAGTTTCTAAAGAATAGGTGCTGTACTAAGTCCACATTATTATTAGTATTGTTATTAAGAACTTATCTTCCATTTCTTTGGCTTGATATTTGCCAATAATGTGTTAAAAGTGCCATTAAAACCAGTAACAAAAGGATGCAAGGACTGTTATTATTTGATTTTACACTTTTGAGATCAAATTAAGTCAGACTCTTTGTCAGACAGAACATTGACAATGGTAGAATTTACTATTATTGTTATTTTTATTTTTTGTAGTGGGTGATAAAAATACTGGATGCAGTGCTATATTTGTAAGTATACCAGTATATGTTTATATTTACATGAATAGATATATGAAGGAGGATCAACATTCCAATTTATGAGAGCAGGGTTTCAGAATAAAATCACATGAATGGTACAGTATATACATGTTTTAAGTCCAACTGCAGACTGCACCAACCCAGATCTGCCATCACATAATGCACTGGCAGTTCTGTGTCTATGCAGTTTGTTAGGAGTAATCAGCAGAACAAACAACACAGACCCTCTCCTGCATTTTGTGATGGCATATCAAGATATACGTTGTTTGCAATTGGATTTGACTTATTAGAGAATATACATAGGTTCATTAAAAGTATCAAATTCAGTTATTGTGGATTATTCAGTTACGCTCCAAAAACAAAACTAGGTCACATCTCCATTATATATCATTGATTGAACTTCCTCAGGGCTGAAGGTAATTTACAGAAGAAAGTAATAACAACCTAATCACAAGATTGATTCCAAATTGTACAGATTCTGATCTGGGTTAGTTTAGTTTGTTGGGAATAATCACTAGAACAAACAGCATAGACCTAGATCTGCAAGGGCATTATGAGACAGCAGATCAGGGCCTATGTCTTTCGCGGTTGGACCTGACTTGTAAATGGGTATATATGGTATTCATTGGCATACAAACATTTTTGTTGGGCTTGCTTTGGCAGAAGATTGATGTAATGATCACATTGGGAATCCATGTGCATGTCAATATAATCTTGTGTCTATCCATGTGCATGTCAGTATATTCTTGTGTCCATCTGTGTGCATGTCAGTATATTGTTGTGTCCATCCATGTGCATGTCAGTATATTCTTGTGTCCATCCATGTGAATGTCAGTATATTCTTGTGTCCTTCCATGTGCATATCAGTATATTCTTGTATCTATCCATGTGCATGTCAATATAATCTTGTGTCTATCCATTTGCATGTCAGTATATTCTTGTGTCCATCC
Source organism: Sinohyriopsis cumingii (assembly GCA_028554795.2). Lineage (NCBI taxonomy): Eukaryota > Metazoa > Mollusca > Bivalvia > Unionida > Unionidae > Sinohyriopsis > Sinohyriopsis cumingii. Next base: position 7,642,565 of record CM068835.1, read on the forward strand.
ATGTGCATGTCAGTATATTCTTGTGTCCATCCATGTGCATGTCAGTATATTCTTGTGTCTATCCATGTGCATGTCAGTATATTCTTGTGTCCATCCATGTGCATGTCAATATAATCTTGTGTCCATCCATGTGAATGTCAGTATATTCTTGTGTCCATCCATGTGCATGTCAGTATATTCTTGTGTCCATCCATTTGCATGTCAGTATATTCTTGTGTCAATCCATGTGAATGTCAGTATATTCTTGTGTCCATCCATGTGAATGTCAGTATATTCTTGTGTCCATCCATGTGCATGTCAGTATATTCTTGTGTCCATCCATGTGCATGTCAGTATATTCTTGTGTCTATTAATGCGCATGTCAGTATATTCTTGTGTCCATCCATGTGCATGTCAATATAATCTTGTGTCCATCCATGTGAATGTCAGTATATTCTTGTGTCCATCCATGTGCATGTCAGTATATTCTTGTGTCTATCCATGTGTATGTCAATATAATCTCGAACACTCCATGTGCATGTCAGTATATTCTTGTGTCAATCCATGTGCATGTCAGTATATTCTTGTGTCCATCCATGTGCATGTCAATATAATCTTGTGTCCATCCATGTGAATGTCAATATATTCTTGTGTCAATCCATGTGCATGTCAGTATATTCTTGTGTCCATCCATTTGCATGTCAGTATATTCTTGTGTCAATCCATGTGAATGTCAGTATATTCTTGTGTACATCCATGTCCATGTCAGTATATTCTTGTGTCCATCCATGTCCATGTCAGTATATTCTTGTGTCAATCCATGTGCATGTCAATATATTCTTGTGTCCATCCGTGTGCATGTCAGTATATTCTTGTGTCAATCCATGTGAATGTCAGTATATTCTTGTGTCAATCCATGTGAATGTCAGTATATTCTTGTGTCCATCTGTGTGCATGTCAGTATATTCTTGTGTCAATCCATGTGAATGTCAGTATATTCTTGTGTCCATCCATGTGAATGTCAGTATATTCTTGTGTCCATCCATGTGCATGTCAATATAATCTTGTGTCCATCCATGTGAATGTCAGTATATTCTTGTGTCCATCCATGTGCATGTCAGTATATTCTTGTGTTAATCCATGTGCATGTCAATATATTCTTGTGTCAATCCATTTGCATGTCAGTATATTCTTGTGTCCATCCATGTGCATGTCGGTATATTCTTATGAAAAATCCATGTGCATGTCAGTATATTCTTGTGTCTATCCATGTGCATGTCAGTATATTCTTGTGTCCGTCCATGTGCATGTTAGTATATTCTTGTGTCCATTCATGTGCATGTCAGTATATTCTTGTGTCCATCCATGTGCATGTCAGTATATTCTTGTGTCAATCCATGTGAATGTCAGTATATTCTTGTGTCCATCCATGTGAATGTCAGTATATTCTTATGTCCATCCATGTGCATGTCAGTATAATCTTGTGTCCATCCATGTGAATGTCAGTATATTCTTGTGTCCATCCATTTGCATGTCAGTATATTCTTGTGTCCATCCATGTGCATGTCAGTATATTCTTGTGTCAATCCATGTGAATGTCAGTATATTCTTGTGTCCATCCATGTGAATGTCAGTATATTCTTGTGTCCTTCCATGTGCATGTCAGTATATTCTTGTGTCCATCCATGTGAATGTCAGTATATTCCTGTGTCCATCCATTTGCATGTCAGTATATTCTTGTGTCCATCCATGTGCATGTCAGTATATTCTTGTGTCAATCCATGTGAATGTCAGTATATTCTTGTGTCCATCCATGTGAATGTCAGTATATTCTTGTGTCCATCCATGTGCATGTCAGTGTAATCTTGTGTCCATCCATGTGAATGTCAGTATATTCTTGTGTCCATCCATGTGCATGTCAGTATATTCTTGTGTCCATCCATGTGAATGTCAGTATATTCTTGTGTTTATCCATGTGCATGTCAATATAATATTGTGTCCATCCATGTGAATGTCAGTATATTCTTGTGTCCATCCATTTGCATGTCAGTATATTCTTGTGTCAATCCATATGAATGTCAGTATATTCTTGTGTCCATCCATGTGAATGTCAGTATATTCTTGTGTTTATCCATGTGCATGTCAATATAATATTGTGTCCATCCATGTGAATGTCAGTATATTCTTGTGTCCATCCATTTGCATGTCAGTATATTCTTGTGTCAATCCATGTGAATGTCAGTATATTCTTGTGTCCATCCATGTGCATGTCAGTATATTCTTGTGTCAATCCATGTGAATGTCAGTATATTCTTGTGTCCATCCATGTGAATGTCAGTATATTCTTGTGTCCATCCATGTGCATGTCAATATAATCTTGTGTCCATCCATGTGAATGTCAGTATATTCTTGTGTACATCCATGTGCATGTCAGTATATTCTTGTGTCAATCCATTTGCATGTCAGTATATTCTTGTGTCAATCCATGTGCATGTCAGTATATTCTTGTGTCAATCCATGTGCATGTCAGTATATTCTTGGTCCATCCATGTGAATGTCAGCATATTCTTGTGTACATCCATGTGCAGGTCAGTATATTCTTGTGTCAATCCATTTGCATGTCAGTATATTCTTGTGTCAATCGATGTGCTTGTCAGTATATTCTTGTGTCAATCCATGTGCATGCCCATGTAATATTCAGAGATTCTGTTACACCGGTATATGCCAGCCTTTTCTGGTAAAATTTGTCCCAGTACTGGAAAAAATTCAGACTGATGGTAGTCATATACCAACAAACTGTAAAATGTGTTTAAGTCTTGAAAGTTAACTGTCTCAATATCAAAGTGTGTCAGAAATCAGTCTATTCTTTTCATGCAAATATTGTCACATGCAAATGTTGATTTTAATAATGATTGACGGTAACATCACAGCCAGGGAAGAAGAGTGAGCTTATCTCTTTGATGGACACATTTTGTTACCAATAGGCAATACATGGTGATTAGATACAATGGGAGATATATAAGCACATTGATTTAGAGAGACACATTTTCTTACCATTTCACAGTGCTATCAGATTCACAAGGTTTGGGACTCTTTGAAAAGCATTTGAAATTTGCTGTCACATACCACCATCTTATTATTTGACTTGAGAAGTTTAATCAGTGTTTAGGACTAAGGACGATGAGCAGTTGATTGAATATAAATGTATTTATAGGGTTTAATGGCACATCAGTACAGCACTGGCTATACTATGCCAAATAAAAGCTGAGTTATAAAAATATAAAGGTAAGTAATTTGTGGATTTATCCTTGTCTGACTTGCACCCAGTTAAGATTATTGTAGATGTACAGAAAAAATATATAGAAAATACAGCATAAACCCATATAATTCATGATTTGTATGGTTTACTTGAAATGATAAATAGAAAATACAGTATAAACCCATAGAAATGATGATTTGTATGGTTTACTTGAAATGATATATAGAAAATACAGTATAAACCCATATAATTCATGATTTGTATGGTTTACTTAAAATGATAAATAGAAAATACAGTTAGAAACCCGTAGAAATGATGATTTACATGGTTTACTTGAAACGATAATAGAACATAACAGTACAAACCCATGTAATTGATGATATGCCTGGTTTACTTGAAATCATATATAAGTATACAGTACAGACCCTTATATGCTTATACATCACGCAAGATTTTGATCTTTACTTTTGGATGTGGGTGTGTATTACACAAAAAAATATAGCCTGTAAGAATGAGATTTATGAAATCATATTTTATGCTTTTCTTTTCAGAACCATATACAGGAGTTGTATTCCCCAATATTTGTAACCTTTATGGTATGTATTCACTTTATCATCATCATCATCATCATCATCAGAAGTATATGCTCTTCAGATAAGTAACAGTAAAGTGTGAAAAGCAACAAGCTTTGCAAAATTTAACAAATAATTTATTTTCCATGAATAAAAGTTAAAATGACAGATAAAGAACTTATGGTATTTTGAATTAAGTCCCAAAATAATACTAGAATTGCAGACACAAGTCCTAATAATTTAAAGTTCTGAATAAACTTTAATAGAAATCCAAATTAAGTCCAACACTGAAGTGTTGATTGTCTGTGTTGACCTGTATAATGATGATGTTCCAACAGTCTTTTATTGAAACATGGTAATATAATTTCATTGTCTGTCCAGAATTATTTTTTTTAATGAGCACTTTGTATTTCCAGAAAAAATTCACTTGAACAATAAGAAGAAATAATTTCTAGCCCAAATGAATACTGAGCGCAACAATAGTACAAATTGATTCCGCTAGAGTTTAAAGCATGAATGAATAATCTTTGCATTGACAAGATTATATAGTTGTCTACTTGACCTTGCGTCACAATTAACATTTTCTATAACAAATACATTACCTAATGGAAAATAACCTTTTAGAATGTTCTTAATGTTTACAAAATAAAATGTTATTATTAGAAAGTCTGTTACTGAAATTATAATATATAACCTGGACAATTTCAGGTGAACCAGGTAAATTGTAGGGAATCCCAATAACCTAGACCCAGACCCAAATAAACATATTTACTTCTATTAATAATGATCCTGATAATAAACTCATACACATTGAGAAAATGTTCGCTATGTATTAGTTGTTTACAGATTAAAATAAACAAAATATAAAAAAGCAATAGTTCAGATCAAGTAGAGAATAAACTGATTTTGGACACGGTTAAGTCCAACATGCAGTGTTACATTGCAATAGCATATAATGAAATTTTACAAAATGAAAAACAACAAACAAACAATGCTAATTAAATATACATAACAAATCAGCATCATCATCATCATCATCACCTCATGGCATAATTTCCTATTAAAACAATACGCTGTATACTTGCAGAAGAAGATTTCTTTAATGTATTTTTCAAACTTTCCCTCTTTCTGTTTTCATGTAGTATTTTTTTGTTTATATTGTTATGTATATTTGATTTACCTGATATTTGATTTAATTTAATTGTTCATTTGTTAGTTTTAATTTTTTTTTATTCTTCCATTACATGTTATTGTAATGTGATTTTATTTACTGGATTTGACAGTGTCCAGAAATTTAATTCAGTTATAAACAACTAATAATAGAAACTTTGTATCTAATGCTGACCTAGTTCCTGACCTTGATTCAGAACCAGTAAAAGTTGTAGTAAACAACTTTTTTCATTTTTTAAAAATTCTTTCTCAGAGTAAGATTCATAAAGAGGAATCGAGGCCATACTTGGAATACTTGACAAATAACATGTGTTTATTGTTATAAACGTTTGCTTTTCCCAGAAGGATGAACTCTTGACCTCCATCCTAGGATCTGTTTTGTGTTGTAGTTAGATTTATTACTAATATTTTGAGAAAGAATTGTCATTTTTGCCTTAACACTTGAGAAGTTAAAGTGTTTTTTGTTGTGACCAGTTTTGGGATAATTATTTTATTTTCATCAAATTATTTGGATTTCAAGATTGTTTTCCCCTGGAAATACTAGTGCTCTAAATTAATTCTTGGACAAAGACATTTATCGAAATTTACATAGAATTCAAAAACTGGAATATTATCTTCTGTGATTCAACAAAGAACTATTGACACATCAATATGATGCTGAGCACAGCATACGTCATTGCCTTCCATTTTGGATTTCATCGGGATTTGAACTCAGTTTCATTAGGACTTTTTATTGCTAGAACTTCTATTTTTTAATTCTTGGATTCATTTTGACTTGATTCGTAAAACCATTAGTTCTTTTTCTCATTTTTACCTTGTGTTTCTAGGGAAATAAATTATGTGTTAAATTTTACAAAGCTTGTTGTCTTCACTCTTTTCTTGTTACTTTTGTAAGAGCTTTAACATGTAACAGTATGTACAATAAGGATGTAACTAGTTAAGCTATAGTATATTTTTGTTTGTGTATACAGGATGTAGCTAGTTAAGCTGTTGTACATTTCTCTTTATATATATATATATATATATATATATATATATATATATATATATATATATATATATACAGTAAGGATGTTGCTAGTTTTGCTGTAGTATATGTTTATATATTCAGTAAAGATGTAGCTAATTCAGCTGTATTATATGTTTGTTTGGGTTTACATGATGTAGCTAGTTCAGCTGTAGTTATTTTTGTTTATATATACACTACAGATGTAGCTAGTTTGGCTGTAGTATATTTTTCTGTGTATACAGAATGTTGCTAGTTCAGCTGTAGTATATTTTTGTTTATATATTCAGTAAGGATGTAGCGAGTTCAGCTATTGTTTTTTTTTGTGTGTATACAGGATGTAGCTAGTTCAGCCGCTTGTATCAATACACATCATTTTCAGAAGGAACAGACCTTGGCTGAATATAGAATGTGTCAATTTAATGATTGACAGGTCACCTTTATTCAAAGAGTATGATGCCATATAAGTTGCAACGCTGTTCCCATCATGTATTTACTATCAAATGTGTATCCATTTCTGTGTTTTTGTAGAATTTGGCTTTGCATTCATTGAAAATGTTGAACCTCCAGCGTATCTTATATCAAACAGCAATGGTAATGTTGGTTCATTATCTACTCTTGGATTAAAAGGAATAAGCTAATGATTAAGTCTGTTAACATTTTCATTTCGGAAAATGTAAACATGAAGAATTGCACAAAATTTTATGACGGTAAACCACTTCCAATAAATGTAAATATTAAGTACAAGAAGAGAAAATGTGTATAAATTTATTTATTAACATTTAATGTCACCTCATCACAATAAAGGCTTCATGGCGCCAATACCCATTTAAATAAATGTAAATACTAAGGACAAGAAGAGAAAATGTGTATACTTGTATTTATTAACATTTAATGGTACCTCAGCACAATAAAGGCTATATGGTGCAAGTACCCATTTAAATAAATGTAAGAATTAAGTAAAAGAAGATGAAATATAAGAAATGTAAAGATTTAAAATTCAGTACAAGTTACACAGACTAAAAGGTAAGTAAGAAATGAAGGTAAGACATAAAAACATGAGCTCAGATTTTTATATATAAACCACAATCAAACATTTTCCCTGTACATCATCATAAAGTTTCTTAAATGTGTTCACATCTATATACTTATGTACTCACAGGTAAAAGTTGACACACTCGACAAAAATGTGTTCCATTGTTAGTGAACACTGGCAGGGTATGTACTCAGCTTGAGGTTCACCCTTAAGGAGGTATGCGAGTTAGATATGTGCGTCTGTTATACAGTCGGCACAGTGCCTATTGATCTAATGTGATTTGTTCTGTACAATGCACACCACTGTCCAGTTGTGAGGTTGAAGTTCCAGGGCTTATTTGTGGAGTTTTGATTCTACATATTTTACAAAGTATGAAGAACTTGCTGATCTATAAATATTTGAAACGAGTATAAGGAATTTTCCATTTGAAAATAAGGGAAAACAAACACTTCATTTGCTTGGTCTTTATGCTTGAGTGGTTGCTTTAAGTCTTTGACCACATAAAGCAGGTGACCATTTTATGCATTGGGGAAATTTCATGTAGGAAAATGTAAATGGCTATTGAGGCCAGGCGACTGCTGTATAAAGGTAAGTGTTATTGTAAGTTCAACTTTACTTACCTTTTTTCTTCCAAAGCATTCCAATAGATTAAGCCAAAATATGAAACTCATCTGGCATTTTTGTGTTGCTTGGTCTTTCACGATTTTGTTGAGTCATTACATTGTGAATTCAGACATTCAACTGGTTTGCAGTCCTTAGTATCAAATACATAATATAGTTCGAATATTTTACCTAAAATTATTTCAGTTTTCATTGAAGTGCACATATCTAAGCATGCATATGTTTATTTTTCAGGTGATAAAGCTGCTAGCTCCAGTGTGGGTGATGCTGTTTGTGTTCAGTCCCACACCTCCAGCCCAGGTTGAGAATGATGACCTCATACCGGCACTCAGTGATGATGGGGTAGGTCATACTGTTAGGATGCAGGAAGAATTATACTTTAGCGACTTGGATTTTTCTACAGTTGTAAACCATTGTGAATTGTATTATCACCTGGCTACTTCTTAGAACTATCCAACTTGAAAAAGGAAAGAAAAGAAACCACTATAGCTTAGTCCAAATAGTGGCCCGTTATCAGAAAACTATGTATGTAATGTCACTTTACTTGTCATTGTTCCCCACAGATACACAGATTAATAATACAGTAATAGTAGTAATTTAAAATTAGTAAAAAGAGACCGTGATAGTGCCCCCTGTCTAATTTGAACTATTTTCAAAACGTTTATGTAAAATATATACCCAAATTAAAGATTTATTAGAGGCAGACTGAAAGATAACAATCAGAATGGAAAAATCGTCGGTATGATAGGGTATGTTGAATGACTTTTGACAAAGAAATATGAAACCAGAGTTGGAAATGTTTTTTCTTTTATTGACATTCCAATGATAAGGATAGTTTTGAAAAAATTCTGATAATAATGTCTAGATGGTCATAATTGAAAATGGTGCCAATCTGATCTCCAATATCGCTGCCACAATGGCTGTCTGGAAATTCTTACTATCTCTACTTCTTCTAGATGGCTGATCATGTCACCAGAAGACTTCTTGTGATGTCTAGTTGGCCTTCATGGAACTGGTGCTCATCAAACAACCAATATTGGTTACCATGACAACCATCCTGAAAATCTTGTTATTATTACTCCTTCAAAATGGAAAATCATATCAGCATATGGTTATCAACAGAAGACTTCGTACAATGTCTTATTAAAAATGCTGATCTGATGTACATATGAAAATCTTGTTATAGTTGCCCTTCTTAAATGGAAAAAAAAGTCATTTTGACAGAAGAGTTCTTATGGTGTATAAATGGTACTAAATCGAAAAGATGCAAATTGACTCGCAATATGATTGTCTTGGTGGCCATCTTGAAAATATCTCTTTGACTCAAAAAGGATGACTATATGAACATGTGGTTTTCACATGTACACTTTTTATGATACATAGTTGGTACCAGTCACATATACACTTTTTATGATACATAGTTGGTACCAGTCACATATACACTTTTTATGATACGTAGTTGGTACCAGTCACATATACACTTTTTATGATACGTAGTTGGTACCAGTCACATATACACTTTTTATGATACGTAGTTGGTACCAGTCACATATACACTTTTTATGATACGTAGCTGGTACCAGTCACATATACACTTTTTATGATACGTAGCTGGTACCAGTCACATATACACTTTTTATGATACGTAGCTGGTACCAGTCACATATACACTTTTTATGATACGTAGCTGGTACCAGTCACATATACACTTGTTATGATATATAGTTGGTACCAGTCACATATACACTTTTTATGATACATAGTTGGTACCAGTCACATATACACTTGTTATGATACATAGTTGGTACCAGTCACATATACACTTGTTATGATACATAGTTGATACCAGTCACATATACACTTTTTATGATACATAGTTGGTACCAGTCACATATACACTTTTTATGATACATAGTTGGTACCAGACACATATACACTTGTTATGATACATAGTTGGTACCAGTCACATATACACTTTTTATGATACATAGTTGGTACCAGTCACATGTCTAAGTCATGAGGATTCTCAATGCATCCCATATTACCAAAACATCAAAGCCATCAGAATTCTCAATACATCCCATATTACCCAAACACTCAAAGCTAACAGAATTCTCAGCACATCCCATATTACCCAAACACTTAAATCCATCAGAATTCTCAATGCATCCCGTGTAACCAAAACACTTAAAGCCATCAAAATTCTCAGTGCATCCCATATAACCAAAACACTTAAAGCCATCAAAATTCTCAATGCATCCCATATAACCAAAACACTTAAAGCCATCTCAATGCATCCCATATTACCCAAACACTTAAATCCATCAGAATTCTCAGTAAATCTCATATTACCCAAACACTTAAAGCCATCAGAATTCTCAACACATCCCATATTACCCAAACACTTAAAGCCATCAGAATTCTCAGTAAATCTCATGTTACTCAAGCACTTAAAGCCATCAGAATTCTCAACACATCCCATATTACCTAAACACTTAAGTCCATCAGAATTCTCAACACATCCCATATTACCAAAACACTTAAGTCTATCAGAATTCTCAGTAAATCTCATATTAGCAAAACACTTAAGTCCATCAGAATTCTCAACACATCCCATATTACCAAAACACTTAAGTCCATCAGAATTCTCAGTAAATCTCATATTAGCAAAACACTTAAGTCCATCAGAATTCTCAACACATCCCATATTACCAAAACACTTAAGTCTATCAGAATTCTCAGTAAATCTCATATTAGCAAAACACTTAAGTCCATCAGAATTCTCAACACATCCATATTACCAAAACACTTAAGTCCATCAGAATTCTCAACACATCCCATATTAGCAAAACACTTAAGTCCATCAGAATTTTCAGTAAATCTCATATTAGCAAAACACTTAAAGCCATCAGAATTCTCAACACATCCCATATTACCCAAACACTTAAGTCCATCAGAATTCTCAACACATCCCATATTACCAAAACACTTAAGTCCATCAGAATTCTCAGTAAATCTCATATTACCCAAACACTTAAATCCATCAGAATTCTCAGTAAATCTCATATTACCCAAACACTTAAATCCATCAGAATTTTCAATAAATCTCATATTACCCAAACACTTAAGTCCATCAGAATTCTCAGTAAATCTCATATTACCCAAACACTTAAATCCATCAGAATTCTCAGTAAATCTCATATTACCCAAACACTTAAATCCATCAGAATTCTCAGTAAATCTCATATTACCCAAGCACTTAAGTCCATCAGAATTCTCAGTAAATCTCATATTACCCAAACTCTTAAGTCCATCAGAATTCTCAGTAAATCTCATATTACCCAAACACTTAAAGCCATCAGAATTCTCAGTAAATCTCATATTACCAAAACACTTAAGTCCATCAGAATTCTCAGTAAATCCCATATTACCCAAACACTTAAATCCATCAGAATTCTCAGTAAATCTCATATTACCCAAACACTTAAATCCATCAGAATTCTCAGTACTTTGATTAGTATAAACCACTTGTCATGCTGCATATGTAGGGGATGTCTGCCTATAACTGGGTTGTTGGTTCAGCCGTATTGATTCATGGCATATTTGTTTGTGTATGATATGTGCCTAAAATGAGGTTGGTGGTTCAGTCATATCGACTTGACTCATAGATATTTGATTGTGCATGATGTGTGCCTAATAATGGGGTTGTTGGTTCAGTTGTATCGACTTGACTCATAGATATTTGTTTGTGCATGATGTGTGCCTAATACAGGGTTGGTGGTTCAGTTGTATCGACTTGACTCATAGATATTTCATTGTGCATGATATATGCCTAATATGGGGTTGGTGGTTCAGTTGTATCGACTTGATTCATAGATATTTGATTGTGCATGATATATGCCTAATATGGGGTTGGTGGTTCAGTTGTATCGACTTGATTCATAGATATTTGATTGTGCATGATGTGTGCCTAATATGGGGTTGGTGGTTCAGTTGTATCGACTTGACTCATAGATATTTGATTGTGCATGATATATGCCTAATACGGGGTTGGTGGTTCAGTTGTATCGACTTGACTCATAGATATTTGTTTGTGCATGATGTGTGCCTAATACAGGGTTGGTGGTTCAGTTGTATCGATTTGATTCATAGATATTTGATTGTGCATGATATATGCCTAATATGGGGTTGGTGGTTCAGTTGTATCGATTTGATTCATAGATATTTGATTGTGCATGATATATGCCTAATATGGGGTTGGTGGTTCAGTTGTATCGACTTGATTCATAGATATTTGATTGTGCATGATATATGCCTAATACAGGGTTGGTGGTTCAGTTGTATCGACTTGATTCATAGATATTTGTTTGTGCATGATGTGTGCCTAATATGGGGTTGGTGGTTCAGTTGTATCGACTTGACTCATAGATATTTGATTGTGCATGATGTGTGCCTAATACAGGATTGGTGGTTCTCAGTTGTATCGACTTGATTCATAGATATTTGATTGTGCATGATGTGTGCCTAATATGGGGTTGGTGGTTCAGTTGTATCGACTTGACTCATAGATATTTGTTTGTGCATGATGTGTGCCTAATACAGGGTTGGTGGTTCAGTTGTATCGATTTGATTCATAGATATTTGATTGTGCATGATGTGTGCCTAATATGGGGTTGGTGGTTCAGTTGTATCGACTTGATTCATAGATATTTGATTGTGCATGATGTGTGCCTAATACAGGGTTGGTGGTTCAGTTGTATCGATTTGATTCATAGATATTTGATTGTGCATGATGTGTGCCTAATATGGGGTTGGTGGTTCAGTTGTATCGACTTGACTCATAGATATTTGTTTGTGCATGATGTGTGCCTAATACAGGGTTGGTGGTTCAGTTGTATCGACTTGATTCATAGATATTTGATTGTGCATGATGTGTGCCTAATATGGGGTTGGTGGTTCAGTTGTATCGACTTGATTCATAGATATTTGATTGTGCATGATGTGTGCCTAATACAGGATTGGTGGTTCTCAGTTGTATCGACTTGATTCATAGATATTTGATTGTGCATGATGTGTGCCTAATATGGGGTTGGTGGTTCAGTTGTATCGACTTGACTCATAGATATTTGATTGTGCATGATGTGTGCCTAATACAGGGTTGGTGGTTCAGTTGTATCGACTTGATTCATAGATATTTGTTTGTGCATGATGTGTGCCTAATATGGGGTTGGTGGTTCAGTTGTATCGACTTGATTCATAGATATTTGATTGTGCATGATGTGTGCCTAATACAGGGTTGGTGGTTCAGTTGTATCGACTTGATTCAGAGATATTTGTTTGTGCATGATGTGTGCCTAATATGGGGTTGGTGGTTCAGTTGTATCGACTTGATTCATAGATATTTGATTGTGCATGATATATGCCTAATACGGGGTTGGTGGTTCAGTTGTATCGACTTGATTCATAGATATTTGTTTGTGCATGATATATGCCTAATATGGGGTTGGTGGTTCAGTTGTATCGACTTGATTCATAGATATTTGATTGTGCATGATATATGCCTAATACGGGGTTGGTGGTTCAGTTGTATCGACTTGATTCATAGATATTTGTTTGTGCATGATATATGCCTAATATGGGGTTGGTGGTTCAGTTGTATCGACTTGATTCATAGATATTTGATTGTGCATGATATATGCCTAATACGGGGTTGGTGGTTCAGTTGTATCGACTTGATTCATAGATATTTGATTGTGCATGATATATGCCTAATATGGGGTTGGTGGTTCAGTTGTATCGACTTGATTCATAGATATTTGATTGTGCATGATATATGCCTAATATGGGGTTGGTGGTTCAGTTGTATCGACTTGATTCATAGATATTTGATTGTGCATGATATATGCCTAATACGGGGTTGCTGGTTCAGTTGTATCGACTTGATTCATAGATATTTGTTTGTGCATGATGTATGCCTAATACAGGGTTGGTGGTTCAGTTGTATCGACTTGATTCATAGATATTTGATTGTGCATGATGTGTGCCTAATGCGGGGTTGGTGGTTCAGTTGTATCGACTTGATTCATAGATATTTCATTGTGCATATGTGCAAACCATAATTCCGCCACCATATGATCCACCTAATCACAATTTACATGATTTGTAACTTATAGTTTGAAACAAGCAGTGTAAGCACAGATCTGCTGGCACATTCTATGTTGAAATATGAACAGGAAATATGTTACCTTCATTTTACAGCCTGATGCTTCTCTCTATTGTCTAGTTAAATATTTCCATTTTCCAGACCTCTGCATTCAGTCCCACAGCTGATGAGCATTACCGACAGCTGTACCATCCAGCAGAGAATTACCAGAGTTTGAATGGAAGCATGTTCCAGACACCTTTACCCAGCACCCCACGCAGTCCAAGTAGTGGTCAGGTAAAGATTAACAAGTCCACCACCAGCCTCGATCCAATCAAAGAGGAGACCAGTGTCCACAGTACCCCACATCAAGAAGATACACATTCTTCAAGTGAGAACATTCAGGAAACTTCCAACCTTAGAGGGAAATTTTATATATGAAAAGACCATTTGTGATAATATTTTATACCATATATATATACCATTTGTTGTAACATGTTATTCCATATCTATACATCATTTGTTATAACATGTTATACCATACCTATTATCACACTCATAGACAAGAGAACTTTGCCAGTGATAGTATATATGTGCTTACTTTTCATCAAAACGTTTGACATATTGCAAGCAATTAATTACACCTGTTTCCATGGTAACTATTTTCTGTTGAACAATGTCATTGTTCTTACATTTCCTATATGCCATTGTTTCAGCTGAGATAAATTTTAGTCATTATATTATTTGATAGATTTTCGTAATTATATAGTTTTCACACTGTTTTTAATTTTAAGTGCAACCACAATGGCGGTCATTCCAGTATTTCTGATTTTTAGTGAGAAGGAATTTTATACATTTTATACATTTTCATTTGTAAAATGTGTTATTGTGCAATTCTAGGTTATGACATGCAAGAAATATCTATCCAGATGGAAACATATATCTATATGGATATATGTATCCAAATGGAAATATCCATCCAAACAGAAACATCTATTGAAAGGAAACATGTATTTATATGGATATATGTATCCAAATGGAAATATCTATCCAAATGGAAACATATCTATATGGATATATGTATCCAAATGGAAAATCCATCCAAACTGAAACATTTATTGAATGGAAACATGTATCTATATGGATATATGTATCCAGATGGAAATATCTGTCCAAATGGAAACATCTATCAAATGGAAAGATGTATCTATATGGATATATGTATACACATGGAAATATCTATCCAAATAGAAACATCTACCAAATGGAAAGGCTTCATTGGTTGATGATTTCAGCAAAGAGTACAGGGTAATAAAGTACAATCAAAATGATACTGTTAAAAAAAGTTCAAAATCAGGCTAATGTAAGGACAATTAAAAAATCAGGCATATAGAAGGAAAATTCAAAATTGAGCGTGTGTAAGGACAACTCAAACATGTGAGGAAAATTCAAAATGAGGCAGATGCAAGGACAATTCAAAATCAGGCATATGTAAGGAAAATTCAAAATTGAGCGTCTGTAAGGACAACTCAAAATCAAACATGTAAGGACAATTCAAAATCGGGTTTTACTGTGTAATAACTTAATAAATGGGCTTCAAGCCTCATAAATGGTAAGTTATATTTGTGTCTTTGCTTTGCACACTGAGATTTTGTTGATTTTTAATTTTTTATACAATTTTTATTATACTTTATGCCACCTTAATAATAGGAGAAGTTTTCCCATGTAGCTAATTAATTACTGTTATTATTATTGTTATTATTATTACAGATTACCTTGTTGACAGAATTTTCATTTCTGGAATGTACTTGCAACATCTTGGGCCTTTCCACTATTTGAAAAAAGTCATCTTGGGTTTCTTTCACATGCTGCTATATTGGAACTGTGGCAAGAACAGGTCTGAACGGCTTGCAGAAATTCCATGTTGTTCACATTAGTTGATGGGACAGGCCCAATTTGTTATTAATGAAGGTAGCTGAGTGAATGCCAGACTTCCGGTGAATGTTAAAATTTGTATATTGTATTTGTGAAGCATTGCCACTTACAGAAATGCTGCAGATGTTGCAATTGTTTTGTGATAGCGTTCTCTGTTATTTTGTTCAGGAGACATTTATCATTGTGGAAACTTGCAATGACAACTTAAGCAGGCTCCTTTATGTGGAATGTGTTAATCACCCAGAAAGTGCCAGTTTGTTTCAGCTCAGCTTATTATGATGGCTTGACTGAATCCTTTTTTGTTGTTGTTCTTTTTTGTTGTTGTTCTTTTAAAGATATTTATTTTAAAAACCTATTAGCATATTCAGTTGAGCTCCTAGTTCTCAAGGCTTTGATTAAGGCCTTCCAATACAATGATAAACAGTTACCCCATGGATTAAGGCAGGGTTATAGTAGAATTCCATGCTGTTCATATGTCATAACATTAAGGATGCATGGAAGGACAATGTTATGAATGGAGAGAGAAGTGTTAACTGTAAAGTTTGTTATATAAAGATAAGTTGATTTTGGGATATTTAATTTCAGAGTTTTTTGTATTCATTCAAAGATTTTAAATGTTACGAACTGTTTACCAGATAAGGAGAAAATCAAACTTTTAAAATCAAAATAATTTTTATTCTTATATGGTTTAAATAATTGTGAATCAGGCATTGCAGTTTGGAGTAAAAATTATGTCAGAATACCCACCCCATCTCATTTGCTATAACACAAAACTTTATACCAGTCTGACACTACTTGCTGTTTTTGACATTACATGAAAGTTAAGGATAAATTTTGACATAAGAGGTAAACTTTCCTTAACGCGCTTTAAATGTGTACAAGGCTTTCCACATTATTCACAAAATAAATCAGAATGGATGTCTAAATTGACTGAAAATCACAAAATACTGTAAATCAGAATGGATGTCAAAATTGACTGAAAATCACAAAATACTGTAAATCAGAATGGATGTCTAAATTGACTGAAAATCACAAAATATTAGTCATTGGTGTTTTGGAATTTTCCATCACAATAGTCAGTGGTGAAATGTTCCATCACAATAGTCAGTGGTGAAATGTTCCATCACAATAGTCAGTGGTGAAATGTTCCATCACAATAGTAAGTGGTGTTTTGGAATGTTCCATCACAATAGTCATTGGTATCTTGGAATGTTCTATCACAATAGTCAGTGGTGTTTTGGAATGTTCCATCACAGTGCTCATTGGTGTTTTGGAATGTTCCATCACAATACTCAGTGGTGTTTTGGAATGTTCTATCACAATAGCCAATGGTGTTTTGGAATGTTCCATCATAATACTCAGTGGTGTTTTGGAATGTTCCATCACAAAAGTCAGTGGTGTTTTGGAATGTTCCATCACAATAGTCAGTGGTGTTTTGGAATGTTCCATCACAATAGTCAGTGGTGTTTGGAATGTTCCATCACAATATTCATTGGTGTTTTGGAATGTTCCATCACAATAGTCGGTGGTGTTTTGGAATGTTCCATCACAATAGTCAGTGGTGTTTTAGAATGTTCCATCACAATATTAGTCATTGGTGTTTACCACATATGCAGTATGATCATAACATTTGCAAAATTAAAATGAATCAAATTTTAGTGAAAAATTACTTCAGTTATTGAATTTGCTAAACATGTTATGCTTGCTAATAATTGGTGATATCTAGTCTGTTTACCTCAAAAGAGTTCATGTTCCTTTAATTGTATTTAATGTTCAAGAAAGTGAAGAAGTCTTGACTCACTAATACAACTTATCTTCCATAAGCAAGATTATTTTGCCTGATAATTAGAATAATTAGTAAATTGAAAGCATTGAATTTATACAGATTAATAAATTGTTAAATAGAACTTGTAAAGAATTTAAATTACATGTGACATAACCAACTAAAGCTTTAAAATATTTTGTATACAATTAGGACTTTCCCATTTTAAACACACCTGTTGATTTTGATGTTTTTACTGTTTGTCAGTCATAATTATCCATTTAGGATGAATCAGCATGTTTAAAGGTCCACTGATACAGTGCACTGATCTTCACTAGTTATTGTTTCCTTTTCCTACATGGTCTTTATGACCTGCTTCACATACCAGTCATCACAGTG
The DNA here is from genome assembly GCA_028554795.2 of Sinohyriopsis cumingii. Taxonomy (NCBI): domain Eukaryota; kingdom Metazoa; phylum Mollusca; class Bivalvia; order Unionida; family Unionidae; genus Sinohyriopsis; species Sinohyriopsis cumingii. Next base: position 7,660,446 of record CM068835.1, read on the forward strand.
TGATTTCATTTCTTTGCTTCACATACCAGTCATCAAAGTATGATCACTTCTTTAGTTTCACATACCAGTCATCACAGTGTGATTTCTTTTCTTTGCTTCACATATCAGTCATCAAAATGTGATTACACTTCTTCTGTTTCACATACTAGCCATCAAAGTATGATTTCACTTATCTGTTTCACACGTCAGTCATTAAATGCCAAACCTAGCATCATCACACTTTGATGGCCTTTGTACACATCAAGAATTGCCACAGCTTGATAATTTCATTGGGCATGGGGCAGTTGTTCATGTTTGGTTGTTCACATATGGAATGATAATAATATCTACACAAGATAATCATCTGGACATAGTGATGATGCAGCTTTATGGTCAGCGATTTAAGTAAAAGATCATGCAGATGTGCTTGAGTAACCCCTTTGGATTGGTGTTGCTGGTTGTGTTGGCTTGAGTAACCACTAGGATTGGTGTTGCTGGTTGGTATTCCTTGAGTAACCACTAGGATTGGTGTTGCTGGCAGTGTTGGCTTTAGTAACTGCTAGGCTTGGTGTTGCTGGTTGTGTTGTCTTGAGTGACCCCTTGGATTGGTGTTGCAAGTTGTGTTGGCTTGAGTAACCACTAGGATTGGTGTTGCTGGTTGGTATTCCTTGAGTAACCACAAAGATTGGTGTTGCTGGCAGTGTTGGCTTTAGTAACTGCTTGGCTTGGTGTTGCTGGTTGTGTTGGCTTGAGTAACCCCTTGGACTGGTTTGCTGGCAGTGTTGGCTACATTAACCACTTGGATTGGGGTTTCTGGCTATGTTGGCTTTAGTAGCCACTTGGATTGGTATTGCTTCCTGTGTTAGTTTTAGTTAGTTTTCATTAACCCCTTGGATTGGTGTTGCCAGCTGTGTTGGCTTCAGTAACCCTTTTCTTTGGCACTGCTGCCTGTGTTGGTTTTAGTAACCCCTTGGTTAGGTGTTGCTGTGTTGGTTTTAGGAATCCCTTGGTTAGGAATTGCTGGCTGTATTGGTTTTAGTAACCCCTTGATTAGGTGTTGCTGTGTTGGTTTTAGTTATCCCTTGGTTAGGAGTTGCTGGCTGTATTTGTTTTAGCAACCCCTTGGTTTGGTGTTGCTGGCTGTGTTGGTGTTAGTAACCCAATGGTTTGGTGTTGCTGGCTGTTTTGGTTTTAGTAATACCTTGGATTGTTGTTGCTGGCTGTGTTGGCTTCAGTAACTCCTTGGTTGGAGTTGCTTGGTTTTAGTAACTCCTTGGTTTTTTGTTGCTGACTGTGTTGGCATTACTGGCTTCATTTTGTTGTTCAGTACTTGGATGAAAACTATGTAAGGGATTGATCTTGTCAATTATTTGGTATGTACTCTTACTGTCAGCAGTAATGTTTTAACCATTCCAACAACCACCACTTGTTGTCAGCACATGTTTGGTTCATTTGGTATTTATAGGCTTAAACCAGCATTCCAAAACTATTCTGACCTTGACAGAGGCAAATCTGTGAATTCAAGTACAACAAAAAATTGTCTAGAAAACCATGAAAATGGTTACCTATGAACATAAATATAAACCAGAGTAATTTAATTTTTAAAAATATTTTGCCATTAAAATGTGAAAGTCAAGTTTGGTGGGATTTGTTGCATCCTAAAAATTTTTTTTTTTCCTGTTAAGAAATATTCAGGCTAAGATATAATATGCACTCGTTAATCTTTAGAGTTAATTTTATTTATTACAAAATTTAAGCAACACTGGTCCACCAGCTAATGTGAAATCAGCAGATCAAACTTGCAGTGTGCCTAGGTGAATTAAGCCATTTTTCCATTGGCAGCCCATATTGTTTACTTTGTAAAGGTACCTGTCGGAAAATAAGGACAGTTTTACATAGTGTTCAATTTCTGACTGAATAACACATGTAAGTCACTTACCAAATTAAAATTTAAATAATCAGTTTGTACTCTGATTGAGTTCCATCGCCTTGCATGAAGCAACTGAAATATTCAAGTGTCCCGTGACCGACCAGAATGGTCTACTGGCTAATAGAGCAATGTACTTTGTTAAGGACAAATGTCAGTGTTGTGCGCTGTGTACTACCAGCATGACCAGTCAGATATTTTTGGCAAAACTCGCCATCTTGCTTGTGGATTGACCTGTCTTTGTAAAAGGTCAGTTAGGATAGTAAAGTATGAAATGGTTTTGCATTTTTTCAAGAGTTATAAAATTTCATCAGCCAGTCTTAAATTGTGCGTATTGTTTTAATGAGCACCTAATCAGAGGACACACTTTGAGGCATTTTCTGATGGCAACAAAATTTGTAGCGTTTACTTTTTTGTAACTGCTCCAGTGGCCTAGTGGTTAGAGTGCCCGCCTCTGATGCGGGAGGTCGTGGGTTCGATCTCTGGTTGAGTTATACCAAAGACTTACAAAACTGGTACTAACAGCTGCCTCGCTTGGCACTCAGCATTAAGAGGTTAGCGTTAGGACTGGTCGGCCTGGTGTCAGGATAATGTGACTGGGTGGGACATCATGCTACATGTCTGCGGCATGATGTCCCAGTGCTAGACATCACTATAAACTGCCACACTACAGACATCATAGCAATATGGCAGAAAATTTTTAAAGCTATGTTAAAAAATCCAAATCACACACTTTTTTGTACCTATTGACCAGGATATGTATACTTCAGAAAAGATGTTAGATATCTCTTTAGATAGACCTGTGTATTCACTATACCATAGGATAAGCTTGATATATGCTTTTATGAGCCTTACCTGTGTATTTACTACACCGGAAGGTAAGCTTGGTAGATGCATTAATGAGTCATACCTGTGTATTCACTGCACCTTCAGGTAAGCTTGGTACATGCATTAATGAGTCGCACCTGTGTATTCACTACACCTTAAGATAAACTTGGTACATGCAATAATGAGTCATACCTGTGTATTCACTTCACCTTACGGTAATATGGGTACATGCAATAATGAGTCATACCTGCAACTGTACTTGATTACCTTTTGTATTTTGCATGACTGTCTTCATTACAGTATCTTCTGCCAGTGAACATCAAATATACATTTAGCTTCACTTTCATTTACCTTAGTACTTAGAATTAAAATAAAACTCCATATATTGTATATTCAAATTTAATTTGTAAATAGTCCAGAGACTAATTGTACCCAGTGATATTCCTTCAAAAATAATTGCAGTTTTTAAAATAATGTATATTTGTGATGAAACGATGTACATTATGAGAGTGATGATTTTTACAATTTTGTATTTTTGAATAGCTAAAAGTTGAAAAATACTGTTCCTTTGTATAACATGAGACAGGAATATTTAGTACTTTAAAAATTGTTGTGAGGTTGCATACAAAACTAGAATAGACAATTGTTGGAAATAAATATGCAAATTTGCATGAATATCATCTATTCCTTATATATAATAATTAGTGAATTTTTGTGATAGTATATCCAGTTTTGCTTCAGTGAAAAATGTATTTACGTAAAAATGATGCTTTGTAAAGACTATAATTGTACCGTTATTTGATTTGTATTCTTATTTATATATTATGGTGTTAGCATTTTTAGAACTTTTTTTGTTAGAGCTGTTTTTAATCCAAAGTTTCTTTTACTCCTGCAAAACTCATTGTTAAAACTTTTCATACTTGAAACGGTGAGAATACAGAAGTGTTGCAGATGCAAGTCAGGAAAGAAGGTCCGTTTTGTTTTTATGTAATAGACACATCCCAGATAAAGGTATATTTTTTCTTTGTATAATAGAAACTTCCCAGATAAAGGTATATTTGGCCTTTGGCTGTACAATAGACATAACCGAGAAACTAGGTCTGTTTTGTCTTTGTATGATAGACACATCACAGAAGAAAGGTCTGTTTCATCTTTGTTTAATAGACACATCCCAGAGAAAGGTCTATTTCATCTTTTACTGTTATAGACACATCACAGAGAAAGGTCTATTTCATCTTTTACTGTGTAATAGACACATCCCAGAAGAAAGGTCAATTTCATCTTTGATTGTGTAATAGGCTCATTGCAAAAGAAAGGTCTGTTTCATCTTTGTGTAACAGACTCATCCCAGAAGAAAAGTCTATTTCATCTTTGACTGTGTAATAGACACATCCCAGAGAAAGGTCTATTTCATCTTTGGCAGTGTAAATGACTCATCCCAAAAGAAAGGCCAGTTTCATCTTTGACTATGTAATAGACACATCTCAGAGAAAAGTCTGTTTCATCTTTGACTGTGTAATAGACACATCCCAGAAGAAAGGTCTGTTTCATCTTTGTGTAATAGACACATCCCAAAAGAAAGGTCAGTTTCATCTTTGACTATGTAATAGACACATCTCAGAGAAAAGTCTGTTTCATCTTTGACTGTGTAATAGACACATCCCAGAAGAAAGGTCAATTTCATCTTTGACTGTGTAATAGATACATCCCAAAAGAAAGGTCTATTTCATCTTTGACTGTGTAATAGACACATCCCAGAAGAAAGGTCTATTTCATCTTTGACTGTGTAATAGACTCATCCCAAAAGAAAGGTCTATTTCATCTTTGATTGTGTAATAGGCTCATTCCAAAAGAAAGGTCTGTTTCATCTTTGTGTAACAGACTCATCCCAGAAGAAAAGTCTATTTCATCTTTGACTGTGTAATAGACGCATCCCAGAGAAAGGTCTATTTCATCTTTGGCAGTGTAAATGACTCATCCCAAAAGAAAGGTCAGTTTCATCTTTGACTATGTAATAGACACATCTCAGAGAAAAGTCTGTTTCATCTTTGACTGTGTAATAGACACATCCCAGAAGAAAGGTCTGTTTCATCTTTGTGTAATAGACACATCCCAAAAGAAAGGTCAGTTTCATCTTTGACTATGTAATAGACACATCTCAGAGAAAAGTCTGTTTCATCTTTGACTGTGTAATAGACACATCCCAGAAGAAAGGTCAATTTCATCTTTGACTGTGTAATAGACACATCCCAAAAGAAAGGTCTATTTCATCTTTGACTGTGTAATAGACACATCCCAGAAGAAAGGTCTATTTTATCTTTGATTGTGTAATAGACACTTCCCAGAGAAATGTCTTTTCCATCTATAATAGACAAATCCCTGAAGAAAGGTCTGTTTCATCTTTAACCGTGTAATAGACACATCCCATAAGAAAGGTCTATTTCATCCTTAACTGTGTAATAGAAACATCCCAGAAGAAAGGTCTATTTCATCTTTGACTGTGTAATAGACTCATCCCAAAAGAAAGGTCTATTTCATCTTTGATTGTGTAATAGGCTCATTCCAAAAGAAAGGTCTGTTTCATCTTTGACTGTGTAACAGACATGTCCCAGAAGAAAAGTCTATTTCATCTTTGTGTAATAGATGCATCCCAGAGAAAGGTCTATTTCATCTTCGACTGTGTAATAGACATATCCCAGAAGAAAGGTGTATTTTATCTTTGACTGTGTAATAAACACATCCCAGAAGAAAGGTCTGTTTCACCTTTGACTGTGTAATAGACACATCCCAAAAGAAAGGTCTAGTTCACCTTTGACTGTGTAATAGACACATCCCAGAAGAAATGCCTATTTCATCTTTGACTGTGTAATAGACACATCCCAGAAGAAAGGTCTATTTCACCTTTGACTGTGTAATAGACACATCCCAGAAGAAAGGTGTATTTCATCTTTGACTGCATAAGGACATATTAAACAATTGGTATTCAAACTTCTCATTTTTCTGCCCACTAAAAATTCTCCTAGTTGTTGCAGTTGCAGTTTGATTGGTTTCAATGATGATATTTGCTTGTCCTGTGTTTACAGAATAGACTAGGTGTTTGATAAGTGCAGTTGAGTGTTCCCTGTACTGTTTTTACAGAAGGAACTACATGTTGTTTTATAAGTGCAAGGGAATGTTCCTGGTCCTACATTTACAGAAGGGACATAAGTTGAACTTTGTAAAATCCTTAGGTGAAATATGAACAAAAAATAATGTTAATATTTACAGAAGAGAATAATTTTACAACAAGGAGGCATTGTAATTAACCTGATGAGACGTTTCTCTTATGAAGGTTTAAGTTTTGTCGTTTTATAGTCATACATAATTGAAACATTTTCTGATAGGTTATAAAATGGCAATTACAGTGAATCTACGTGGCTTCAGAGGAACAGCTGGGTACCATGTATATTTAAATGGAACAGCCCTGGTTACCATATATGTTAAAATGGAACAGCCCTGGTTACCATGTATATTTAAATGGAACAGCCCTGGTTACCATGTATATTTAAATTGAACAGCCTTGGTTACCATGTATATTTAAATGGAACAGCCCTGGCTACCTTGTATATTTAAATGGAACAGCCCTGGTTACCATGTATATTTAAATGGAACAGCCCTGGTTACCATTTATATTTAAATGGAACAGTCCTGGTTACCGTGTATATTTAAATGTATATTTAAATGGAACAGTCCTGGTTACCATGTATATTTAAATGGATCAGGCCTGGTTATCATGTATATTTAAATGGAACAGTCCTGGTTACCATGTATATTTAAATGGAACAGCCCTGGTTACCATGTATATTTAAATGAAACAGTCCTGGTTACCATGTATATTTAAATGGAACAGCCCTGGTTATCATGTATATTTAAATGGAACAGCCCTGGTTATCATGTATATTTAAATGGAACAGCCCTGGTTACCATGTATATTTAAATGGAACAGCCCTGGTTATCATGTATATTTGAATGGAACAGCCCTGGTTATCATGTATATTTAAATGGAACAGCCTTAATTTCATATTTAAGCCTAATGTAAAGAAGTTTTTCCACAGTTCACTGATCCATGTATAGATGTTATATCATAATTTTTGGGGTATTTGAAATATGAATGTTCAAATATATTATAATTTTAAAAACAAAATTAATTTTGCCATATTCTGATATCAGTTATTGTTAGCTAGTCTATAAACTAAGTACAGGTTTTCCTAGCGCAGTACATTTTGAACACATTGTCAGAAAAAAGGCCAAGACTGTACATGTTAGAGAGATAGCCATGATATCAAAATGGAATTTAAAATTTCTTAATTTCTTTTGGGGGGCCCCCGATTGGCCGAGTGGTCTAAAACGCTCTCCGTTACGGATCACTGCCATCTCACTTCTGTCTGCGTGGGTTCGAGTCTAGGATTCGGCCAATGTGGGTATGTGAGAAAGCTTGCCAGTAGCTTCTCGTGGGTTGGTGGTTCTTCCCGGGGTTTTCCCGGGTTCTTCCTCCACCATTAATACTGGCCGCCATATATAGCCTATCGTATGCTGAAAAATGGCGTTAAATCCCACAACAACAACAACAACAACAACTTAATTTCTTTTGGTATATCTTGGATTTTACTACCAGTAACTTTGATCATTCGGCCATGATCTCAAAATGGCATTTATATTTTTTAATTTTGTGTGTGTGTGTATATTGGATTTTACTATCAGAATGTTTATATTTAGCATGATATCGAAATTGTTATCCAGATGTTTTAATTTTTTGGGTATATCTTGGATTTTACTACAAGAAATTTTGATGTTCCACCATATAAAAATGGCATTCAAATATTTTTTTTTTAAAATTCGTACATCTTGGATTTTTCTACCAGAAATTTTGATGTTCAGTTAATCAGATAGCCTGTTACATTTGTAGATATCTTCAAATTGATATTATTTATAATTTCAGATTGGTTTTATAGATGTCTTCAAATTGGTGTAATAGATACCTTCAGATTGGTATTTTAGATATGTTCAACTTGGTATTATTTTTGTGTCCTGTTAAAACATTAGATAAACTGTTAGCACTTTGGGGGCAATTTTAGATTCCCAAAATCTCTTTAAAAATAGCTTCTTTCATAAAAATATGTATTTTATTTGTAAAGCACTTTGTAGCACTTTTAATTTATTTGGTATGTATGTGTAATAAACATGTAAACATTCATCATCTTTCTCATACAGGAAGTATTAAAATTAGAAATCTGTATACAGCCAGTAAGTTTTAAAATTAAAATTCTGTATGCAGCCAGGAAGTTTTAAAATTAAGTCTGTATACAACAAGGAAGTTTCAAAATTTGAAGTCTGTATACAGCCTGGAGTTTTAAAATTAAAAAGCCTGTATACAGCCTGGAAGTTTTAAAAGTAAAAGTCTGTATACAATACAGCCTGGAAGTTTTAAAATTAGAAGTCTGTATACAGCCAGAAAGTTTAAAAATTAGAAGTCTATATACAGCCAGGAAGTTTAAAAATTATAAGTCTATATACAGCCAGGAAGTTTTAAAATTAGAAGTCTATATACAGCCAGAAAGTTTTAAAATTAGAAGTCTATATACAGCCAGAAAGTTTAAAAATTAGAAGTCTATATACAGCCAGGAAGTTTTAAAATTAGAAGTCTATATACATCCAGTAAGTTTTAAAATTAGAAGTCTATATACAGCCAGAAAGTTTTAAAATTAGAAGTCTATATACAGCCAGAAAGTTTAAAAATTAGAAGTCTATATACAGCCAGGAAGTTTTAAAATTAGAAGTCTATATACAGCCAGGAAGTTTTAAAAAGTAGAAGAAATCTGCATACATCCAGAAGTTTTAAAACTAGAAGAAAGTCATTATGCATTCAGAACAGTTTCCAGTCTTATGCAATTGATATTAAATGCCAGTTTTTCTTATTGCTGTATATTTTACATAATTTGTTTTTAAAACATTTTGCAAAGTTTTAATGAATTTTGTTATCTATATTTAATTTTAATTTTATATAGAAGATATTTATATATCGGTGAATGGAATGCTGCTGTCATTTGTGAACATACTAGTATATTGTGATTTTCTTTGCAGTGTTATGCCAGCTATTTTATTTTTGTTCAGGGTTGTCACTTACATGATTTATTTATTTGATAATATCTATTCATTAAATATGTTTCAGAAATTTTAGACATTTAAGTTTTTTTTGGTAAATTAAACAGAATAGTCTAGATATAGGAAGATTGAAACTTTTTTTTAATTGCCTGATATTTAGTATAATTTGATATGGATCTTTGTGTGTGTGTGTGTGTGTGTGTTTACACATTTTTGTGAGTGTGTATGTAAGTAAATGTTTTGTGACTGTATATTAAAGTATATATTTGTGTGATGTGTGTGTAATAAAGCATATATTTGTGTGATTGTGTGTGTCTTTAAGTATATATTTGTGTGGTTTTGTGTGTCTTTGAGTATATATGCTTGTGTGAGTGTGTCTTCCTTTTGAGTTTAACAAGGCTTCATTAGCGTATGTGTTGATACAGCTGGCTGTAATAGACATGGCCTAACATTTGCAAATGTAGTAGTGGAGTTTTATCAGCAATCATTTACACTTGTTTAAAAACTTCCTGATGCAATTTGCTATTATATAATTAATAGCAAATGTGTTCATTTTCATAGTTTTACAAGCAAGTATTTATTGTCTCATTTTATCTATGCACACTTCATCCAAGAAAAAAAAATGATAACTCATTCCCTAAAGAAGCACCTCTTTTATTTGAAACTTAGTTCAAAAATTTATAATTTAGGAGTCAACATTATATAGCATATCTCTTATAGTTATTACTCTCTTCCTGTTTGGAATCCTAAATATGAATGTCAGCAGAAAGATTATTCTCAAATTATCAAGTTTTAACTTAATTTGATTGATCTTTTCATTATAAGTAATAACATATACATTAGCTACTATTTCATCTTTATCTTTGCTGTATGTTAGTAATTTACTACTCACATTCCTTACCCAAGGGCTCATAGGAGTGTACTACCTCCATACAAAGCCCTTGGAATACACAGAGCCTACCAACTCCAATCAAGTCCTTGGAATCTACAGAGCCTACTAATTCCATACAAGTCCTTGGAATCCACAGAGCCTACTAACTCCATACAAGTCCTTGGAATACACTGAGCATATTATTATTCAGAAACATTGTCCCATAATATTGCTTTTACATTCCTAATGTGGGTTGGGATGTTGATGTTACCTTGGAAATGACTTGATACATTCCTAAGTCAGCAGGATTTTCCAATGTCAGCAGGACTTTCCATAATCCTCTTTACTTTCCATAGTCAGTTGTACTTTCCATAGTCAACAGGACTTTCCATAATCAACTGTACTTTCCAGTCAGCAGGACTTTTCAGCCAGCTGTACTTGCCATAATCAGCAGAACTTTCCATAGACATCAGGAATTTCGATAGTCATCTGTACTTTCCATAGTCGACTGCTTGGATTCAACCAGTGTGGGTATGTGAGAAAGCTTGCCAGTAGCTTCTCGTGGGTCGGTGGTTCTTTTCGGGGTTTTCCCACGTTCTTCATCCACCATTAATACTGGCCGCCATGTATAGCCTATCGTGTGCTGAAAAATGGCATTAAACCCGACAACAACAAAGCAACAACAACATAGTCGGCTGTACTTCCCATGGTCAGTAGGACTTTACTTTGTCATCACTACTTTACATAGCAGTACTTACCATTGAAATTAGTACTTTACTTAGCAGTACTTTCTATAATCAGTTTGACTTCACATGTCAGTAGGACTTCCCTTTGTCAGCAGGACTTTCCATTGTCAGTAGTACTATCCATAATTAATAATACTTAACAAAATCAGCATTACTTTCCTAAGTCATCAGTACTTTACATTGTCAGCAGTATTTTCCATTGTCAGCAGTACTTTCCATTGTTGGCAGTACTTTCCTAAGTCAGCAGTACTTTTGATTGTCAGCAATACTTTCCTAAGTCATCAGTACTTTCCATTGTCAGCAGTTCTTTCCATTTTCAGCTGTTCTTTACATTTTCAGCAGTTCTTTCCATTGTCGGCAGTACTTTCCTTTGTCGGTAATGCTTTCTTTGTCAGTAATACTTTCCATTGTCGGCAGTACTTTCCATTGTCGGCAGTACTTGCAGTACTTTCCATTGTCGGCAGTACTTTCCATTGTTAAACATAAAGAGTATCTTATACGAGTTCTTATTTTGATTGGAATTTATTAAATGAGTTAAATCAATTCTATTTTTGGTGAGCAAACATTTGAAATTACTGACAAGTTTCGTAAATTAAATTTCCGATGAGCATAGGTGTAAGATTCTATTTACTGCATGATGGAAAAAAATTATTTTATTTTATCATTCTGCTGAAAAGTTGTGAAATGACTTTAAAATACATTTGGATGCCTCAGCCATAACCCCTTTCTTGTGCATGATTTTATCACATCATTTGTTGCTGTTCTGGGCTTAATGCCATTTATCAGTGTAACATAGGCTTAATCATGGTGACCCATATAACTGTTGGAGGAAGAAACTGGGAAAGCCCTGGTAAGCACCACCAACCCCAGAAAGCTTATGGCAAGCTTTTTCACATACACAAATTGGCCAAGTACATACCCAAATTGGCCAAGCTCTATATTCAAACCGACAGAGACAGAGGTAAAGGCATGCATTTTAGACCACTCAGCCACTTTGTTTGTGGCATCTTGAAGTGTTATTACATCTGTTTCTTATATACAAATTATGATATGGATATATTAATGAAACATAGTAGACAGGTGATAAACTATTAACCTGAATAACTGTAGCAAAGAAAGATATTTGAGTAAAAGTAAACTGATTTTACCAAAATGACAGAACCCACATGTAATTGCTTTGTCAAGGATTTACATTGAGTTGGTTGGCTCCATGAAAACCTTGGCTGGTGAAGATCTTACTTCTCTGTTTAATAGTTGCCAGTAAGCTGCCTCCCAACAGTTAGGAATCAATCAGTGTAATCAAAACAGTATTCATAATGGTCAATTCATTATTTGCCTTGAAATTTTGAGGTTTTTCTTGGGGGGATGTTCTAGATTTCAGAGTTTTCTGAATAAACATAGAACTAGTCAATGTGAAAAGAACACATTAAGAATGAATGCAAAACAGGGTTGCCTAGATCATTTTTCCACCTAGACTATATGGGTAGAAGGGTTGCCTATTATCATATTTTGACCTGGACAGTATATGTACAAGGGTTGCCCATATCATTTTTCTTTTCTACACTATAGATGTAGAAGGGTTGCCCATATCATTTTTCTTTGCTACACTGTAGATGTATAAGGGTTGCCCATATAATTTTTCTTTTGCTACACTATAGATGTAGAAGGGTTGCATAGATCATTTTTCTTTGCTACACTATAGATGTAGAAGAGTTGCCCATATCATTTTTCTTTGCTGCACTATAGATGTAGAAGGGTTGCCTATATAATTTTTCTTTGCTACACTATAGATGTAGAAGGGTTGCCTATATAATTTTTCTTTGCTACACTGTAGATGTAGAAGGGTTGCGCATATAATTTTTCTTTGCTACACTATAGATGTAGAAGGGTTGCATAGATCATTTTACTTTGCTACCCTATAGTTGTAGAAGAGTTGCATAGGTCATTTTCCTTTGCTACATGATATTTATAGAAGGGTTGCCTAGATCATTTCCTAGACTATATATATATATATATATATATATATATATATATATATATATATATATATATATATATATATATATAGCAATATATATAGAATGTTTCTGCAGAATGCTTTGTTGCAGGACTTTTTTTACCTTCATTTAATGTCTTTATGTTGGTTACTACAAGTGAATTCCCCTTTTCATGCCAATATATGCTTTTACAGTTAGATTATGGACAGTGTCTAAGTTATCACCCAAGGGTAGTGAAAGACCCAGGGGCTAATGTTCTTTGCACTAAAGACTTGTCTTTGTTATTCCAGAAAAAAGTGTATACATATTTATTATATGAGAATCTTAATAATTTCTGAGTTGTAACCCACGGGGCAGGGTGGTGGTGGGTGGGGTGTATATGCTTTGGGGGTGGGGTTATAGACAGTTTCTAAGTTATAACCCGGGGGCAGGGAGAGACCTGGGGTGATGCTGGTTGGAAACCTTTGAGATCCTTGCCCTATAACCATGTATTTAGTTTTTTGCATGGGAAGACCAAGCCTCAGGGATAAGGACAGACACAGGAGGTAATACTGGTTTAAACCAAAGTTAGCTGCCTACTTTTGCAGTATTCCTAAGATAAATCCAAAGAAAGATGAACATATCATAGCACATGTGCACTGAATTGTATCAAAAGGTAGAATAATCAAGGGATGACTGTTGAGGTCTCTAACAACAATAATCAAGTTCCTAAGTTTTGTTTTGGATTGCCCCAAAAAAATCAACAATGAGCTGCCACTGACAGATGGCATCATGCTTGCTATGTGTCACAAGAAAGATAAGACAGCTTGAAAAGCACATTTTGTATCATCTTTGTCATGCAGTGTACATTTGCAACATTTACAAAAAATAATATGCACTGTATCATTTGTTACTAATATCCTACATAATGTCGAATTTTATGTTTATTTACATGATATATATGTAGCCTGGAAATAAAAATTATGTTCAGAATTTAAAAATGTTTTTTGATACATTGTGTACTCTTTCTCTTGCTCTCTCCACAACATGCAGTAACTATGGGAAATAACGACAAAGCATCTAAACACCAGTAGTAACTTGCATTGATTGTCTATTTGTGGTGAGAGGAAGTGGGTATAATTTAATGTTCTGCCAGATGCTGATAGATGAGGTATCAACAAAAAGGGACCAAAATCACACTAGGTGTAAGATGATTAGTTTTATTTTATTTTTATAACTCTTTAGACAAGTGAGGTACCATTATTTAGACAACTGAGGTACCATTATTTATTTCACAAAGCAGTACAGATGAAGTAGTTGTAACTTGTCATTAGTAATAAGTTAAATTTCATAGACACTGTTGCTTAGCATGTGTATAACTACTGCATAATGTATGGATAACTACTGAATAGTGTGAGTATCACTACTGAATAGTGTGAGTATAACTACTGCATAGTTTGAGTATAACTACTGCATAGTGTGAGTATAACTACTGCATAGTTTTAGTATAACTACTGAATAGTGAGTATAACTACTGAATAGTTTAGTATAACTACTGAATAGTGTGTATAACTACTGCATAGTGTGAGTATAACTACTGCATAATGTGAGTATAGCTACTGTATAATGTGTGTATAACTACTGCATAGTGTGAGTATAACTACTGAATAGTTTGAGTATAACTACTGAATAGTGTGTGTATAACTACTGCATAGTGTCTAACTACTAAATAATGTGTGTATAACTACTGCATAATGTGAGTATAACTACTGCATAGTGTGTGTATAACTGCTGCATAGTGTGAGTATAACTTCTGCATAGTGTGAGTATAACTACTGTATAGTGTGAGTATAACTACTGCATAGTGTGAGTATAACTACTGCATAATTTGTGTCTAAACTATTGCATATAATGTGTCTAACTACTGAATAGTGTGAGTATAACTACTGCATACTGTCTATATAACTACTGAGTAGTGTGAGTATAACTGCTGAATAATGTATGGATAACTAGTGCATAATGTGTGTATAAGTACTAAATAATGTGTTTATAACTGCTGCATGATGTGTGTGTAACTACAGAATAGTGTGAGTATAACTACTGCATAGTGTCTGACTACTGCATAATGTTTGTCTACTGCATAATGTGTATAACTACTGCATGATGTGTGTGTAACTACAGAATAGTGTGAGTATAACTACTGAATAGTGTGAGTATAACCACTGAATAGTGTGAGTATAACCACTGAATAGTGTGAGTATAACTACTGCATAGTGTCTGACTACTGCATAATGTTTGTCTACTGCATAATGTGTATAACTACTGCATAATGTTGTTGTTGTTTTAGAGTTTAATGCCATTTTTCAGCACAAGATAGGCTATACATGGCGGCCAGTATAAATGGTGGAGGAAGAACCAGGGAAAATCCCAGGAAGAACCACTGACCCACAAGAAGCTACTGGCAAGCTATATCACATATCCACATTGGCCGAGCCTGAGACTTGAACCCACACAGAGGTGAGATGACAATGATCCATAACAGTGAGCGCTTTAGACCACTCAGTCACTCGGGGCCCCCTTCTGCATAATGTGTGTCTAACTAATGAATAGTGAGAGTATATATACTGAATAGTGTGAGTATATATACTGAATAGTGTGAGTATAACTACTGCATAATGTGTGTATAACTACTGCATAGTGTGAGTATAACTACTCAATAGTGTGAGTATAACTGCTGAATAGTGTGAGTATAACTCCTGCATAATGTGTGTAACTACTGCATAGTGTGAGTCATTGACTTGCCATCATCTTGATAGAAACTCTGAAAATTTCTGTACCATATAAAACCATTTTTTTCATATATCATTTTATAAATCAAGACTGAGAATTCACATTATAAATGAAGACTGACAGTTGACATTATTAATCACGACTGACACATGACATTATAAATCAAGACTGACAATTGACGTTATAAATCAATACTGACAATTGACCTTATAAATCAAGACTGACAATTGACGTTATAAATCCAGGATGACATTTAAAATTATCATTGCACTAAAGTCAATGGATTAATTAGAAAATTGCATGTACTTTATTTGTAAAGAATTTAACAATGTAAATCTCCTTATTAGATCAGTATTTTAATAAATTAGTCTTACATTAAAAGTGAATAAATCGGTGCAAGAAAATAAAAGAAATATTCTTGTAATGATATTAATTTTCATTCCTTTATTAGATTAAGAATAAAACAAAATATAACAAATACATGTATGCATGTAATGTTAATTTTCATTCCCATATTAAATTAAGAATCAAATGTATGAAATACATGTATGCATGTAATGTTAATTTTCATTCCCATATTAAATTAAGAGTCAAATAAATATATTAAATACATGTATGCATGGAATGATGTTAATTTTCATTTGCTTATTAGATTAATAATAAAAAAATATAAAACTATGCATGTAATAATTTTAATGTTCATTCCCTTATTAGATCAAGATCTAAAATCAATGCCATAAAACCTTGGCAGTTCAAATAGAGATTCTAACATTGCAGAATGGATAAATTAAACAACAAAAAAATTAAAAATGTAATTATGTAGACATTTATATATGAGTACTTGGTCTCAGAGTTAGAGTTTATTGTATAAGTCTTGCATTGATACCCAAGTATTTGATCTTAGAGTGTACAATTATATAATTATTCATTATGAAAGCACTGCATTATGAATGAGTACTTGGTATGAAAGTTTACAGTTGTAATATAAGCACTGCATTATGAATGAGTACTTGATATGAAAGTTTAAAATTGTAATATAAGCACTGCATTATGAATGAGTACTTGGTATGAAAGTTTACAATTGTAATATAAGCACTGCATTATGAATGAGTACTTGGTATGAAAGTTTACAGTTGTAATATAAGCACTGCATTATGAATGAGTACTTGGTATGAAAGTTTACAATTGTAATATAAGCACTGCATTATGAATGAGTACTTGGTATGAAAGTTTACAGTTGTAATATAAGCACTGCATTATGAATGAGTACTTGGTATGAAAGTTTACAGTTGTAATATAAGCACTGCATTATGAATGAGTACTTGGTATGAAAGTTTACAATTGTAATATAAGCACTGCATTATGAATGAGTACTTGATATGAAAGTTTAAAATTGTAATATAAGCACTGCATTATGAATGAGTACTTGGTATGAAAGTTTACAGTTGTAATATAAGCACTGCATTATGAATGAGTACTTGGTATGAAAGTTTACAGTTGTAATATAAGCACTGCATTGTGAATGAGTACTTGATATGAAAGTTTACAATTGTAATATAAGCACTGCATTATGAATGAGTACTTGGTATGAAAGTTTACAATTGTAATATAAGCACTGCATTATGAATGAGTACTTGATATGAAAGTTTAAAATTGTAATATAAGCACTGCATTATGAATGAGTACTTAATATGAAAGTTTACAATGATTTATTATGCAAGTGCTGCATTAAGACATATCTTATCTAAAAATATTTCAATTATTACATAAGTACTATATTGATACCTGAGTACTTGATTGCAGTTTAAAATTATTTATTACATAAGTACTACATTGTAGCCCGAGTACTTGCAGTTTAAAATTATTTATTACATAAGTACTACATTGTTACCTGAGTACTTGATTGCAAAGTTTAAAAGTATTTATTACATAAGTACTACATTGATACCTGAGTACTTGATCTCAAAGTTTAAAATTATTTATTACATAAGTACTACATTGATACATTCTCTGTATATCAAGAGACCAATTATTTTATCTGTCCCTCTTATAATCAAATTGGATGCAAAAATCGGTGGGCAAAACAAATTTATCCTAAAATTTAAAATGGATTAATTAAAGAACTAAATATTCTTTGATCAAATAGTAATATTAACTTTAAACTTTTTTCACATTTTTAGCTAAAAAGTAGTAGTTTTAATGTTTTGATGTGGACCTTTGTCATTCTTTAAATTAAAACTATATTATTAATCTAGGTTGAATTTTTTTTAATTTAAATTTTTAGAAAAGAAAATTCAGAAAACTGCATGTGCTTTAATATAAATGTACACATCTCTGGTTTTGTTAAAGATAAAAAAATCAAAACCAAAAATGCAGATTTGTTACCAAAAATGTTCTAAAAATATTAAGTGATGTGTCAAAGAAAGCCCTTTGGAAAATTAATCAAATGTGGCTTTCCCATATTTGTTTACTGATCGATGTTCAGTCGATTCATTATATTTACATTGTACATGTTATTCTTTATCTTGTATTACTTTATATTTACGTTCAATTTTGGAAAGGTTTATTTTCATAATTTATTGTGTTGCAATTCTTTATATTTACTTTTTGATGAGATTTACCTTTAATCAGCACCATGTCTCCCTTCTTATGCTGACATGTCATTAAACCCTTATACACACCCAAACATTTTATTGCTTAAGATACTTTGCCAATATTGGGATCAGTTAGTACACTACAAATTAAGTCCTTAGATTTGAAATTGAACACACAGCCTTGCTACTGTTACAAAAAAGAAGGTAAGAAATGCAGACATATTCATGAATTTCTTAAATTCCATGCAGATGCATGCATGTGTAAGTTATCCTGTGGAGAAAGGTTATGTAGAAGTAGAAGAGAATTCTGGGATTGGCAATCTTGATAAGTAAGCATGGTCGAAACTCCCATTATTACACTACTAAATGCATATAATTACTCGCCGCCACCACCATGACGTGAAGCAACTTAAAACTATTTTACATCGTAAATTCCAAATTTCTGCCTTTATATTACTATTCTTAAGAACTGTTTCAGTATGTTATTTTCGTAGATTGTTGTTAACAATTAATTCTTCCTGCAGACAGGCTGCCTGCTGAAAATGAGAAGATAGTCAATGTTATATGGCATGGCTTTTTTTCCTGTATTGACAAGATTGTACGACAAATCATTGCCTGTTGCAAATATTGAAAAATGGAGACAAGTTATCTTTTATCAATAACAAGCCATCTGCTTTTGTCGATACTTTTGTATTTAATGTTGTGTGTGTGTCTAAATTCATTACCTTAAAATGAGCTGTGTACGTGAATTATTGAATTATACCACGCACAGGTGTTCCATACTGTCTTTTCTGACGAATTGTATTTTGCAAAGTCTTTTCATGAAAAAGTCACAGTAGTCATATGGGCCAATTGGGGGCATATGGTGGGGGAATTAAAAATGCGCAGTAGGTTTGCATTAATGTAAAATCCTAATAAAATTTCATAAGTTTACACCAAGGAGTACTGAGTGCATAACGGCAATTTAAAATTAAATGTTTCGTGTAACGGAACTGTAACGTGTAGGTCTGTTGTTCTTGTAACCACTAATGCACTTGAATGACCATGGCTGATTCGGACCGCGACTGATTCGGCCCAAATTACAGGCTGATTCGGCCCAAATGACAAGCTGAAGAAAAACAATTAAACACATATCTGTTTTCACAAGCATAGTGAACTATGCATAAGTTTGATTTTCGGCGTTTATATTTATATCGGATAGTTACGATCAAAGCTCTAGCCGAATTTTTTACAAAGTAGACCTGAACTATCGCATTTAGATTTTATAACTAAACTAACTTTCCAGTGTTTCAATAAAAATATTAAGGTTAGCTTTTCATAAATCGGGCCATTATTAACACTTTCTGTCTTCCCATTTCTATATTTTTTTTTCCTTTGCCGAACAAGGATTCGACATCATCTTATTTTAATCAAATTTTTATTTCGTCTCGCCTCGAAGCAGAGGAGGGTGTAAGCAATTAAGATGAAATCTTGCTAGGTAATTAGAGCAGACGGAGTTTGAAACACTACTCGCGTGTCTTCATATTTTTCTATCCATCTGGCTGTGTCTGTCTTGGTGGCATTTGGTTCGCTTTTCCCATTCTCTTGACTGTCTGTTTTAGTGGCCTTTGGTTCACTTTTGCCATCCCCCTGACTGTGTCTGTCTTATTGGCATTTGGTTCGCTTTTCCCATCCCCCTGGCTGTGTCTATCGTAGTGGCCTTGGGTTCGCTTTTCATGATAGCCTTGAAATCTCTTAGAGAAGATTGAGCTGTTTCGTCCAAAACTTTCTGATGAAAGAGTTGAAGACGTTACAATATCTGTCGGTACTGTTGCCATTTTTCTGTTTCTGACTGTACGAGGTAAATATTATGTCCGTTGTTCGAACCAACGATGGAGTTCCATCCCTATCTTGTATGGAACTAAAGTGAGTTTTCGTCCTTCCGTAAGATCCAGAGGTAGAAGTATTATGTCTTTCCAGAAAAGGGTGTCCCTTTCATCTTCTTCCATCTCATCTCATGACTGGTCCTAAAAGAGGTCCAGCAATGGATCCCAAGAAAACAGCAGCCACTTTTAACAACGGTCCTGTCAGTACGGATAGAAATCTCTCGTTAAATGAACATTGTTTTGCTGACTGATTGGTATTTTCTTTTTCACCATTGTGTGAAGAATGTTTTTCAAATCGTTGTTTCTGTATCTTGGATAAAGGTACCGTTCCTTTAAAAACGCTTAAACAACATTCACACATGGTATAAGTATCAATGATTTTATGTGCTTTTTGAATGACTGGTTTTCGCAGCGGAGGACTGAATTTCGTGGAGGAAGGTTGTGCATTGGGTCGACGATGATGTGTGTGCATTGAGACGAAGAGGAAGGTTGTGCATTGGGACGAGAAGGATGGTTGTGCATTGGTACGAATAGGATGGTTGTGCATTGGTACGACTAGGATGGTTGTGCATTTGGACGAAGAGGATGGTTGTGCATTGGGACGACCAGGATGGTTGTGCATTGGGACGACAAAGAAGGCTGTGCGTTGGGACGACAAAGAAGGTTGTGCGTTGGGACGACGAGGATGATTGTGGTGATGTGCCACTCCAGGTGTCAGCTTTTGCTTCAGGAACAAAACACTTAAGTGAATCGTATCTCACGTTTCTTTTAGATACTGGAATCGGTCACCGCCGGTTATCGGCACGTCGTATCAACTTCATTATGGACTGCACCCGTTGAGTAGATGTTTTCAAGGAATTAAATTACCATAGCTTTTGTTTAGATAAATCCAGTAAACTTTGTAACACACCTACTCTATTTTATAATTTTGTCTTAAGACAGACCACTTTGTTTTTTAGTTGCAGCATTATTTGCTAATTCAAGAGAAGAAAACCTCTCCGCCGATGGAGAAGTAGAAGTTCCTTTAGAAATTTGTTTTCCTTGTTTCACCAAATCAGGAAACACTGGTCTTAAATCAAGTTTGTTGGCATCGTTACGAACGTCGATGAAGAAGAAGCAGTAGACGTGGCCGGAGGAGACACCATCACCATGTGGCGTGCTTTTCTTGACTGCAATACGCGTTCTAGCAGGCGTAACTGTCTTTCTGGCAGATGTTATTTTCCTGGGACTGTTTTTCTGAGTAATTTTCTACGGCTCGTGTGAACTTTCTGCACTACCACTCTTCCTTTCGGACAACCAACGGCTTTTGGAGAATTTGCCTTTTTTGGTTGGCTTTAGATACGGCATTAAAAGGGAGTGACCTGCTAAAAACTAAATTCCACCCAATTTCAAAACGATTCCTTTGTTTGTATGAGTACCGATTCTTGGATCTGCCAGTTGTGACTACACCACTTTATGATTTTCAGAAAAACGTTTGGTTTGTATTTTAGTGATGCTTGAAGTAAATGACGTGCTGTAGAGGTTCTTTCAAGACATCAAAGTCAAATACTTGACTGGAACGTAAGTTCAGTGCCAGTCCCTTGTCTTGACTTTGCCAACGGTTTGCACTTGTCTCTGTCGGTCTCTGTAACGGTATCCATAATTTTTGAAGCCACCGATAGCAAAACTTACTATAGTGTATTCTTGGTGTTCTTCAGTATAGGCACCTAAAACGGGAATTGGCTGTCGGGTACGCTGCAATTTCATGTTTTACTGCTCGAAGTAAAATTTTGATAGTCTTGAATTTTCCCACATTGGATAATTTTATGGTTGTCAGGTGTTGTATAGGACGATAACTAACCTTACAGGCCACATTTCTTCTGTTTTCATCATTCTATTGTTGGAGTTTTTTTATTGTGATTGGTAATTTTAGGACAGAACAGAAACAAATGCAGCAGGATAAGACAACTCTTGTTTATGTTGTATTATTCCCTCTTTGAATAACTCATGAAATTCTCGCAGATAGGGAAATTTCAGCGGTCCTCTTGGTCTTAAACGAGGGGTATGTTGTTTGGTTTAGGTTCGTGTTCGACTTCGGGTTCAGGTTCAGGCTCGCGTGGACGTTGCGTAGGAAGTAACTGCGCATGTGTAACGTAAACTATGGAACATGGTCTCGTCGTAGCATCCTTTGTTGCAATGCTAGTTATCATACGGAGATGGCATCTTTCGTCATCAACAAGCACATGTGCAATTTTGGCACGCTTGGCTTGTGAAGAAAGATGTCTTACGGTCAGATGCCATTCCTCAGGAGAAAGTCCAAATAATGCAAGTATACCTATCTTTGCTGTACCTCTCGGTATCCTATTTCTACGTTCTCGGGCAAATACTTTACAGCTTGCATGATATGCAGCTGTGATTCATCAAGTGGACGTTGTCTCAACCAGTCGTGCAGTATACTGCAAGTATACCTGCCTTTCTCATACCGCTTGCTATATTTATTCCATGCTCAACCAGCCAATAATATAGCATCTTTTGGGCGCTTTGAGGAACTGATATGACGCATTCAAACTAAATAATGATTTAATCTTTTCTTTGACATTACAAACACTTCATTTGTCTGGTAATTTAATTCCCTCACAAGTCGCATATTGAACTCTTTCACAATACTATATTCGTCAAAATGTGTTGTTTGTAATAACATTATATAATAAATCACTGCAATTCTCTAAACTGAATCACTTATGTATTGTCAACGCATATCGATGTCTGCAGCTACCAACCAATGGCGCGGCTCACGTGCAAAAAGAAAATTCAGTGGGGAAGATTTATGATAAATTTTTATGTGGTTTCTGCGTGGGAAAGCCAAAATTGGTCAACAGATCTCAAAACCCCATTATTACACTACTGTATGAGTCATGTGTTACGATTTTATGATATTAACAAAGTGAAAACCAATAAGCTTTGATAAATTTAAATATAATTTATTTCACTAAAATACAAAGTGAAAGAATTTGAAAATAACGTACAGTATGGTGAGTGAAATCCTAAACAGTCCTAAAATATTATATCAAGTCCAAAACTATCGAGCAATCCAAACGAGTTCCAGTGATATTCCGAATGATGTACTCTAAGGTACTTATGTACCAATAGTACTAAATAAATCACAATGGTATAATCCAAATAAACCTTTATATGAATTCACAGTAATTCCAATACAGCTTTAAATCCCAATATTGTTGAATGAATTCACAGTAATTTCAAACAAGATAATTTTCAAGTGATCCGAGCGCTTTTAAATTCCAATGAATGATTGAATTAAACAAAATGAATCCCTTCAATTAAAAACAACTAAATGACCTTACAAGACTGATATTAATAATAGGAATACCTATCTCTACGTAATTAAACTCTTATGTGCAAAGCTAAGATATAATACATATAGCGTCACACATAAATTCTGGAAAAATCCTTTCTCGTAAAACGCATCATGTTTTACACTGACTAATCATAAATTAGATCAGCTTTGCTTCTCAAAACTCGTGTGCTGAAAATCAGATCACGTGATGCTTACTTGAAATAATAGTGCGTTCAGCCTTGAAACTTCAAATATATTTACGCACTACAGGAATGATTCATCTTTAAAGTGTGAACTTCCGACCATTGGGAAAAATTAGTATTTAAATTGTTATTAATTAAATTACTCTTTCAAATCATACTTGTAAAAATAATTCTTGTTTGGATATGTATAACACATGTAAATTTTAATTATTCAGATTATCTATGATGTAATTAATTTTATCAGACGCCATGTGTACAAATTGAATACAGCGATAACGATTTTATTTGGTTACAAGTAGACACAATTATGTTACAAATGATTTCCTACCACAAGATTTGGGATATTTTTTTTTTCATGCATAACTTGATTTGCAGTGCTTATTCAGCAGAAGTAGTTGTTTTGCGTTGCATTCGTACTTCGTATCAAAGAACTAAAAACTATCACGCACGTTTGCTGTAAGTGAAGATATAACATGTGGCTGAATATCTTAAAAGTAAAAAAAAAAAAAAAAATTATTTGCTAGGTAGCTGTTTAAAACTGTAACTACAAGAAGAAGAAAAAAAAAATGACGCCAGTTGTGGCACTGCTTATGACGTGCATGGAGCAGTTCTGGGCCAAACAAAATTAAGGCACAAATTAACGAAGCGATAACACCTCGTACAAATAGATTAAGGGGGCTATCTTGCTAAAGATAAAACCATTTTGTATAGAAGAGCACTAATGAAAACTTTGCATGAAACGAGAGAGAGAGAGAGAGAGAGAGAGAGAAGCGAACGATTTTGCACATACAAATCGTAAGAAAATATTAAAAATCAGAGAACTTAAAACGATAATCTAAGAGGTTCGTAAGCTTTATTGCCGTTGATTGATTGAACATACAAAGCTCAAGTGTATATTGAAGCGTCTGTAAGGTATACATAACTCTCTCTCTCTCTCTCTCTCTCTCTCTCAGATTCGGCTAATGTGGGTATGTGAGAAAGCTTGCCAGTTGTCGGTGGTTCTTTCCGGGTTTTTTCCGGGTTCTTCCTCCACCATTAATACTGGCCGCCATGTATAGCCTATCGTGTGCTGAAAAATGGCATTAAACCCTACAGCAACTACAGCAACAACTCTCTCCTCTAATTAATACAGGAAAAATATACAATGTCACTGTAACCTTTGTAATAAGTTAAATCTGAAGCATGGTTCTCGGAGTCCAATTCGAATAATTTCAATTACTGTATCTATGTTTTCGCAAATTTAATGTTGACAGAATTTTCTCACAGACACATGTTGTGTAAACAATCCAGCAAACAATAAACGATGGTTAATTAAACAGGCTCAATACAACTCCACGCATGCGCACCTCTTTCTTTCGTCTCAACAATCTTTATCCATCAGATCGTAAACTGCATAGCTAACGGCATGGATCTGGTTATGTAGTGCTTTGGGAATTTGGAGCCAAGTATCATCGCTGTGGTAGCCATTTGAGACGATTAGATAGTAGGATTCGAACCCGCGCCTTAGGGTCTCGAGTCTGACAGCCTTACCACTGAATGTCAGTGGCTCTTTGCGTAGGTTTATCCTGAATTCGATTTCTTGGCAAATAAAGGTTGGCCTTTATTTCTTTTGGCACACGCTTTAAGTAAACATGTACATGTTTGATGAGGAAATTAAACATGTTCAGAACTGAATTAATTTATCCATCCTAATAGTCTCTTCACAAGAAAAACAATGGCATGCACGCATTTACTAAAAACTGTTTTTAGCAGCACAAGGATTTCAAAAACTACAAAACAAAACACTAAATAATGAAAATATATTCGCATGGCAGTGGTATCACCATTACAAGAGTTTTTAGACCGTCTATACATACCTTGAAAAAGAACGAAAGAAAGAAAAAGGAACGCAGAATACATTTGTGCCTTGACGCTTGTTAGTTACTTACAATTGTTAAGTAACAGAATTCCAGTACATTGTATATTTTGCTAGAATCTATAATAATGTAAAGTGGTAATATTCATAACCAGCATATTGTTAAAACACGACATCAGCATGGTAATATTCAAATCCGCTAGATGTTAAAACATGCCATAGCGCGGTTATAATCGAATCTGCTTGATGTTAAAACATGCCATAGCGTGGTAATATTCGAATCCATTGTATTGTTATGACATCAGTAAGGTAATATTCATATCCAGTATCTTGTTAAAATTTCACATCAAATTCATATCCTGTATACTGTTGAAAGGTGAAATCAGCATGATTATATTCATATCCGGTATCTTGTTAAAACATGACATTAGCAGTGTAATTTCATATCCAGTATCTTGTTAAAATATCACATCAAATTCATATCCTATATACTGTTGAAAGGTGAAATCAGCATGGTTATATTCATATCCGGTATCTTGTTAAAATATCACATCGAATTCATATCCTGTATACTGTTGAAAGGTGAAATCAGCATGATTATATTCATATCCGGTATCTTGTTAAAATATCACATCAAATTCATATTCTGTATACTGTTGAAAGGTGAAATCAGCATGGTTATATTCATATCCAGTATCTTGTTAAAATATCACATCGAATTCATATCCTGTATACTGTTGAAAGGTGAAATCAGCATGGTTATATTCATATCCGGTATCTTGTTAAAATATCACATCGAATTCATATCCTGTATACTGTTGAAAGGTGAAATCAGCATGATTATATTCATATCCGGTATCTTGTTAAAACATGACATTAGCAGTGTAATTTCATATCCAGTATCTTGTTAAAATATCACATCAAATTCATATCCTGTATACTGTTGAAAGGTGAAATCAGCATGGTTATATTCATATCCAGTATCTTGTTAAAATATCACATCGAATTCATATCCTGTATACTGTTGAAAGGTGAAATCAGCATGGTTATATTCATATCCAGTATCTTGTTAAAATATCACATCGAATTCATATCCTGTATACTGTTGAAAGGTGAAATCAGCATGATTATATTCATATCCGGTATCTTGTTAAAATATCACATCGAATTCATATCCTGTATACTGTTGAAAGGTGAAATCAGCATGATTATATTCATATCCGGTATCTTGTTAAAACATGACATTAGCAGTGTAATTTCATATCCAGTATCTTGTTAAAATATCACATCAAATTCATATCCTGTATACTGTTGAAAGGTGAAATCAGCATGGTTATATTCATATCCGGTATCTTGTTAAAATTTCACATCAAATTCATATCATGTATACTGCTGAAAGGTGAAATCAGCATGGTTATATTCATATCCGGTATCTTGTTAAAACATGACATTATCAGTGTAATATTCATATCCTGTATCTTGTTAAAACAAGACATTATCAGTGTAATATTCATATCCTGTATACTGTTAAAACAAGACATTATCAGTGTAATATTCATATCCTGTATCTTGTTAAAACATGACATTATCAGTGTAATATTCATATCCTGTATCTTATTAAAACATGACATTATCAGTGTAATATTCATATCCTGTATCTTATTAAAACATGTCATTATCAGTGTAATATTCATATCCTGTATCTTGTTAAAACAAGACATTATCAGTGTAATATTCATATCCTGTATACTGTTAAAACAAGACATTATCAGTGTAATATTCATATCCTGTATCTTGTTAAAACATGACATTATCAGTGTAATATTCATATCCTGTATCTTATTAAAACATGTCATTAGCAGTGTGATATTCATATCTAGTATATTGTTAATAAATGAGAGAGAGAGAGAGAGAGAGAGAGAGAGAGAGAGAGAGAGAGAGAGATTATCGATGGATCCTCCTGGATCTAATCTTTATGATAATATTCTTTCTTCATATTTGACGTTTCACTCATACTGTGCCATTTACGTGTAGGTATTCATGCCAACTGTACCATTTAAGTGTGGGTATTTTCATGCAAACCGTGCCAGTTATGTATGGGTATTTTCATGCAAACTGTGCCATTTACGTGTAGGTATTTGCATGCAAACTGTGCCATTTAAGTGTGGGTATTTTCATGCAAACCGTGCCAGATATGTGTGGGTATTTTCATGCAAACTGTGCCATTTACGTGTAGGTATTTGCATGTAAACTGTGCCATTTACGTGTGGGTATTTTCATGCAAACCGTGCCAGTTATGTGTGGGTATTTTCATGCAAAATGTACCATTTACGTGTAGTATTTGCATGCAAACTGTGCCATTTAGGTGTGGGTATTTTCATGTAATCTGTGTCACTCAGGTGTGGGCATTTTCATACAAACTGTGTCATTTAAGTGTGGGTATTTTTATGCAAACAGTGCCATTCAAGTATGGGTATTTTCATGCTGTGCCATTCAAGTGTGGGTATTTTCATGCAGACTGTGCCATTCAAGTGTGGGTATCTTCATGCAGGCTGTGTCATTCAAGTGTGGGTATTTTCATGCAGACTGTGCCATTCAAGTGTGGGTATTTTCATGCTGTGTCATACAAGTGTGGATATTTTCATACAAACTGTGCCCCATTCAAGTGTGGGTATTTTGATGCAAACTGTGTCATTCAAGTGTGGGTATTTTCGCTCAAACTGTCATTTACGTGTGGGTATTTTCATGCAATCTGTGCCATTTACGCGTGGGAATTTTTATGCAAACTGTTCCATTCAAGTGTGGGTATTTACATACAAAATGTGTCATTCAAGTGTGGGTATTTTCATACAAACTGTACCATTCAAGTGTGGGTATTTTCATGCAAACTGTGCCATTCAAGTGTGGGTATTTTTCATGCAAATTGTGCCTTTTACGTGTAGATATTTTCATGCAGACTGTGCCATTTACGTGTAGGTATTTTCATGCAAACTGTGCCAGTTAGGTGTGGGCATTTTCATGCAAACTGTGCCATTTATGTGTAGGTATGTTCATGTAAACTGTGCCAGTTATGTGTGCATATTTTCATGCAAACTGTGCCATTTACGTGTAGGTATTTTCATGCAAACTGTGCTATTTACGTGTAGGTATTTTCATGCAAACTGTTCCATTCAAGGGTGGGTATTTTCATGCAAACTTTTCCATTCAATTGTGGGTATTTTCATGCAAATTGTGTCATTCAAGTGTGGGTATTTTCATGCAAACTCTGTGCCATTTACGTGTAGGTATTTTCAAGCAAAATTGTGTCATTCAAGTGTGGGCATTGTGTCATTCAAGTGTGGGCATTTTCATGCAAACCGTGCTATTCAAGTGTGGGTATTTTCATGCAGGCTGTGTCATTCAAGTGTGGGTATTTTCATGCAAACTGTGTCATTCAAGTGTGGGTATTTCCATGCAAACCGTGCTATTCAAGTGTGGGTATTTAAATGCAAACTGTGCCATTTACATTGAGGTATTTTCATGCAAACTGTGTCATTCAAGTGTGGGTATTTTCATGCAGACTGTGTCATTTACATTGAGGTATTTTCATGCAAACTGTGTCATTCAAGTGTGGGTATTTTCATGCAAACTCTGTACCATTTACGTGGGGGTATTTTCTTGCAAACTGTGCCATTCAAGTGTAGGTATTTTTAAGCAAACTCTTCCATTCAAGTGTGGGTATTTTCATGCAAACTGTGCCATTTACGTGTAGATATTTTCATGCAGACTGTGTCATTTACGTGTAGGTATTTTCATGCAAACTGTGCCAGTTATGTGTGGGTATTTTCATTGAAACTGTGCCATTTACGTGTAGGTATTTTCATGCAAACTGTGCTATTTACGTGTAGGTATCTTCATGCAAACTGTTCCATTCAAGTGTGGGTATTTTCATGCAAACTGTTCCATTCGATTGTGGGTATTTTCATGCAAACTGTGGCATTCAAGTGTGTGTATTTTCATGCAGGCTGTGTCATACAAGTGTGGGTATTTTCATGCAAACTCTGTGCCATTTACGTGTGGGTATTTTCATGCAAACTCTGTGCCATTTACGTGTGGGTATTTTCTTGCAAACTGTGCCATTTACGTGTAGGTATTTGGATGCAAACTGTGCCATTTACGTGTGGGTATTTTCATGCAAACCGTGCCAGTTATGTGTGGGTATTTTCATGCAAACTGTGCCATTTACGTGAAGGTATTTGCATGCAAACTGTGCCATTTAGGTGTGGGTATTTTCATGTAATTTGTGTCACTCAACTGTGGGTATTTTGATGCAAATTGTCATTCAGGTCTGGGTATTTTCGCTCAAACTGTGTCATTTACGTGAGGGTATTTTCATGTAATCTGTGCCATTTACGCGTGGGAATTTTCATGCAAACTCTGTGCCATTTACGTGTGGGTATTTTCTTGCAAACTGTGCCATTTACGTGTAGGTATTTTGAAGCAAAACTGCGCCATTCAAGTGTGGGTATTTTCATGCAAACTGTGTCATTCAAATGTGGGTATTTTCATGGAAACGTGCTATTCAAGTGTGGGTATTTTCATCCAAACTGTGCCATTCAAGTGTGGGTATTTTCATGCAAACTGTGCCATTCAAGTGTGCATATCTTCATGCAAACTGTGCCATTCAAGTGTGGCTATTTTCATGCAAACTGTGCCATTTAAATGTGGGTATTTTCATGCAAACCGTGCCATTTACATGTAGATATTTTCATGCAAACTGTGCCATGCAAATGTGGGTATTTTCACGCAAACTGTGCCATTCAAGTGGGGTATTTTCATCCAAACTGTGCCATTCAAGTGTGGGCATTTTCAAGCAAACTGTGCCATTCAAGTGTGGGTATTTTCAGTCAAACTGTGCCATTCAAATGTGTGTATTTTCATGCAAACTGTGCCATTCAAGTGTGGATATTTTCATGCAAACTGTGCCATTTACGTGTAGGTATTTTCATGCAAACTGTGCCATTCAAATGTAAGAGGCAGAAACGTGATTTATCGACTCGTACAGTTGCATGTACATCGATCGCCTGGGTCAACGTCTCCCCGACATCGAAGGAGACCGTTTAGGATCCTGGACAGACGAACACCCGGATGACAAGATTCTAAGTTTTGCCAGTGGCGGTCCTGAAAATTACGGCTACGTATACCGGGACAAACAAGAAGAAGTGCACACTGAGTGTAAAGTAAAAGGATTGACTCTCGATTATCGCAGCAGTCGAGTGGTTAACTTTGGAGTATTGAAAGAAGCCTTGCAGTCTGGACAGGATGGAAATTTTAGAGTGACCACCTACGAACCGCATAAGATTGTACGTTTACCCACACACCAAACTGTCATTCGACCTTTGGAAAAAGTGTATCAAATCGTGTACCAGTAGCGAGTGCGGATTCCCAACCATTTCATTTTACCGTACGGTTACGTCGATATTGGTCCGCATATAAAAAGGGACAACGTTTAAGACCTATAGTTCATTGCAACTACCACAACCAAGCGAGAAAGATGAATCCTTTTAAACAGACATCATTCAAGTTCGGTGATTCTCAAGTGGAGTGCGATGCTATGCCTTGCGATGAGAGCGATACCGTACGCTGTGACCTCAGCGATGCAGTAAAGCATCATGTGAACCTTGCTATAACTACCAGGTCACAACCCCAGAAAAAGAAAAGCCCACCAAAAAAAGAAAAAGAAATGTCCCCGGAAAAAAGAAAAGCCCCCACAAAACAGCTTCTACCCGCAAGAGAGACAATTCGGCCATGACACAACCTTACATTCGCAAACCATGACCTGCATCGACGGTGACCGTCTCCAGTATCCTCAGGATCTTCCACTTCTCCGTTGCTGGTGATGCCAGCCAAACCTAATGTGACACCCGTTCTTCCTCATTTGATGAAACAACGGAAACCCGCGTCTCCAAAACCTTCTCCAGCAGTGACAGCCTCCTCCTCTTTAACTGCAGTGGCAGCTGCTCACAAAGCACCTGCTCCCAAAATCAAAGTTCAAGAGAGATCGGGCATGTTACAGAGCTTACTGGATTTGTCCAAGCAATAACTGTCTCTATTCAGTCCTTTGCGAACCACTCCACGACGCGTGATGCCTGTCATCAAGTTGATACGTCTTAAAGACAATCAGTGGCGACGCGTTCCAGTATAAAAAAGGCCTGAGGAAAAGAATGGGAATCAGTGTTTTTGTGATCCTGAACACCCAAAGATGTCACCTCCCAGAAACCATCCCTCTCCTAAACCCAAAGGAAAGGACTTCCTCCTCGTTTAGTCAAACATGGGGACAAGTTGTCCGTCCTGTCCAAATCTTCTCCACCCATGCGAGAAAAAACTAATTCAAACTGCCTCCAAAGATGTCATCGAGATCGTGTGCGAATGTTGCTTGAACGTCTTGAAAGGCACGATAACTTTGTCTAAACACCAGACAAAGTGCTTAGCCAAAGATCGTCACGTTCTTCGCCAAATGGTTCAAAAGAATATATCCATTGTCAAAAGAAGAAGATGTTGGTACAACGCGGAGGAATTTCGCCTCTGTTGTTAGGACCCATGCTGAAAGTAGTATTGGGCACAGTGCTGGGAGGACTCGTGGGAGCAAATTAAAAATGACCAAGAAGATAAAAGGGACATCTGAAGTCCAAACATCTCAGACGTGACCCTTGAAATCGAATGGAAGGACGAAAACTGGCTTTAGTACCTTACAAACGATGGATGGAATATCATCGTTGGCAAGAATAACGGACCCCACATTTGCCTACCAATCCGAATTTGATCGAGATGTCCCAGGTACAACACGAACTTCAGTCGTTGATGGATCGGAACGATTTGTCCGAAACAGAAAATTTGCAAAAGTACGGCCAATTCTTGCAACGGCTACAACGGTTTC
This sequence comes from Sinohyriopsis cumingii, assembly GCA_028554795.2. NCBI lineage: Eukaryota > Metazoa > Mollusca > Bivalvia > Unionida > Unionidae > Sinohyriopsis > Sinohyriopsis cumingii. The sequence goes on from CM068835.1 coordinate 7,692,471, forward strand.
ACCAGAAAGCTTTAGACGAAACAGCTTTGCTCACTCTGAAAGATTTTAAGGCCTTCATGAAAAGTCCATCACCACCACTACCATCAGCACCCCCAGCGGTCAAGACAGACGCAACCCCTCGAATGCCTGAGGAAGAAGAGGTACAAGAAGTCTTTCAAACATCGTCAGCTGCTCCCATTCCTAGCAAGATTGCAGCGTCCTTGTTGACCCCTTTCCCCACACCCCAACGAGAAGAACTTAAAGCTTGGGTTAAAAAGACAGAAGTGAAAAAGAAAGAAAGGAAACAGAAGTGAAAAAAAAAGAAAGAAAGAAGACCAAAGCCATTCCATTACAACTTCCACCACCACTACCTTCGACTTCTACTTCCGTGGCACATTGGACACGTAAAGCCGTTTCCATACCACCATCTCGCTCCATCCAAAGTAGCATCAGCGAGGAGTGGGTGACTTATTAAAAATGGATAAGGTGTTAGCCAGCATTTACTACGATCCATCCCATCCTGCAGATTACGGAGGAGTTCAGAATTGTATCTTGCTGCCAAACCCGTCGGAAAAGTCTCCGTTTACCTCAAGTGCAACGATGGTTACAAGAACAAGCCACCTACACTTTACACAAACCTATTCGACGAAAATTTTCCATAAGTCGCACCCGAGTGGACGGTATCGATCATCAATGGCATGTCAATTTAGCCAGTGTCTCTCATTTGGCCACCTTCAATCGTGGCTACAAATATTTGTTATGCGTCATCGAAGTCTTCACCATATTTGCCAAACAGTGAATTTGTGCGAGCCCTCCAGCTGGTGTTGAAACAAATTGGTCGTCACACTCTTCAATGGCAAACCGACAAAGGCACCGAATTTCTGAACCAAGCTTTCCACAAAAAAATTAAAGAAACGTGACATTCATTTTTTCACTACCGAGAATTCCGAAACCAAAGCCAGCATCGTGGAACGTTTTCAACGCACCTTGAAATAACGCATGTGGAAATATTTTACGCATCACCAAACTCTCAAGTACATCGACGTCTTATCGCACTTGGTCTAGCGTACAAACAATCTTACCATCGAAGCATTGGACGTGCCCCTCAAGAAGTTACTCATGACAACGAAGTGCTCGTTTTCGAGAGTCTGTTTGGTACGTACCCAACAGTGGTTGTCCCCAAGAAAAGTGGAGTGTTGGCAGCAGGAGAGGACATAAACGGAGAAGTGTTAAAAGGAAAGTTTTACTTACCCGAGTTACAACATGTAACTAAAAAAGAAGACGACGTGTACGATATCGAAAGCATTCTCGAACGAAGAACCCGTAAAGTGGGAAAACAACGTGTCAAAGAAGTCAAAGTGCGTTGGAAAGGATATCCTCCCAGTTTTAATTCTTGAATCGATGCTTGGCAAGTCATCGACTATAAAAAGAAGTGACCATCATGCCCTTTCACACACCCTCGGCTACCGCTACCACTGCAGTGACCACTCCTTCACTGAGTTCCTCTCTGCAAGATCTACAAAAGCAACCCTTGTGGGAGTGGTGTGGAGAACGTGTGCCTAAAACTCAAATCGTCTTTTTCTGCCAAATCTTTGTGGTGTATTGTGTCATCGTTGCAGTAATTGCCAATTGGAGTTTGCAACAAGGAGACAAACAATTGTGGACCATTTTACTGAGCAATTGCATCGGTTACCTTCTTCCCAATCCTTTCCTGAAATACTCCTCGAACGGGAACAACGGGAGCCTTGCGTCCAACGTCATTCACCCTCCCAGCAGTTACCATTCCAACAACAACAACAACAATCCTCTTTTAGACACTCCTTTGACTTCGAGTGACCCCTAGGACAGCAGCAGAACTCTGGATTTATGTACAACAACCAATTTTACTTAACGTTACCCAGTGAAAGTTCCATGGAGGTGTTTCCCAGCAATACTTTATGTTGTTTCACGGCCAAATTGCCTCGACCATCCAATTGGATCACGAAGCCCATTGAGAAGTGGCTTTGGTGGAAATGATTCACCCTACACACGTCTTAAATGTCATTCCAGATCAAGATATTTTTGAAGTCGAAATCTGTAATCAGCAACTGCAAGAATACTTGGTAGAAAACAAACCTACAGATGCCAGTAAGAGCAATGATCTTTCACGTCACGCCTGTAACTTGATGATTCGTCCAAGCTATTATTTTAGTGGCCAACATTTGGTGGACGCAGTTAATACCAAATCCTAGGCAGCGTTTGTCAAAGCCTTTGACAAACTCAGAAAAAGTGTCACGATCGAATACCATAAAGTGGCTCGTCGCCTGCTGATGACATTTCCGGATGAAAAAACGATAGGTGTTACATTTTGTCCTAATTGTTTGACATTTTGGGCGGGGACATGGAGATAACGAAGAGAGTAGAGGAAAAAGGCGAATTAGCAATAGTTTACGACAACCCGAATTTTGGAAACTGGTCTCGTTCCCGGTAGAACTGAACCAAGGACTTAATTTGATGTTTGTGTATTGCGATGTGGTGGAGTATAACGTGGTGGGACACACCTTCCATTACTGTGTGTCATTCCTTTTAAAGTGGGTTCTGCCACGAACACTGACGAGGATGGTGGAAACACTTGTCACGTTCACCGCGAATTTGTACATCCTCACTATTTGCCCATCAGTAAGTAGTATTTTGACACTGTCAAAATTGCTATAAAAAGAGATCTGGGACAAAATATTTCATTTACTAAAGGGAAAGTCACCGTAAAACTCCATTTTTCAAAAACTATTCTCTAACGACTCGTAAGTCATGTATCCAGTGTACCAAGGTGTCGCTCGACAACGAGGACATATCTAAGGAGATATGTTAAAATCTGCCGTTTCTTCGCTGGTCCCTGTGTTGAAACCAATGGTGACACGAGGATTGCACGCTTTTAATGATACTGAGTTAACGCAAGGCAAAAATTTCTCCAAAATGTCAGGCATTCATGCTTCCCTAATGCCACAGCAAGGACAAGGTAGAAAGAGAAGAAGATGAAAACACACTTTCAGAAGCCTTCATACTCGTAAAGCTAGAAAGACTATAAACAGAAGAATCGTCGGAGACTTAGACGTTTTTGATTATTAAAAAAATCACAGAGACATAAAAATGATGCACCGAGAGTCTTGCGCCTGTTCCAAGTCGAAACTAGATATGTTTGCCATGTCACCCACCATGATGACGATGCAAGATGCAGACACAACCAGCACAGAGGCCTGTTGTCCCACAAATAGAGGTCTGTGACTAAGAATTGCAGAGGCAAGAGCGGGAGCCTCAGCGGACGCAGGAGGAGAGAAGGCATCATCCACGTTTGCAGAATAGGAGAAGGAGGGAAGTCTTCGCTATCCCTCAAAGTGAAGACTGGGAGAGTGAAGTCAGTCAACCTCCCTCAGCACTCCCAACCACACGCATCAGTTGGGAGCAGACGATGCGTGTGTGGGGCTAGACCTGGGAGGTACCGACATTAAGAGGTATATCTGGAGTTATAAAAACAGTCCTTTTCAGGGCTAACCAAAGCTCTAGAAAAGAGACACTATTCAAGTTGCCAATTTGTGTGAATGTGTAGTGCGATTATAAACACTCACTCCTTTACTGATTTGATTGTGTGTGTTTGTATGAGCTCACGTACGTTTGTGTGAATAGTAGAGTGTGTCTTTGCATAAGTGCGCATACGTTTGTGAGGATAGTAGATTTTTGGGGTTGTGAAAACGACGCTAAACAAATCTCATCATCATCATCGTTCGCGCGCGTCATTCCATTCCATTCCATTCCAAGATTCATTCGATCATTCATTTCAGCAAGAGGACGTTGACCAGTTAACATCGGGGGAGCACTGCGCCTTGGTGTTCGCGTGACGGCTATGTATTATATCACGAAGATTGATGAAATGATGAGCCATGAACAGAATTGTTTGCCCGGGACGACCAAGTGTAGTGCAGAATAACTTCGCTGAAAAGCTGCCCTTGCTGAGTCATTTACTTTGGCGACCTTGTGGGATTTACATCAGAGCCATGTCTGGTATCTTGACGGTGGGGTATGTGGGTGCATGGGAAACATGCTACATGTGAGGACACAGGGACCCACATAACTGTAGAAGAAGAAAGACAGAAGTCCGGTGATACCTCCATATCAACGAGTCTCCTGCTATTGACTAAAAGAGGAGGGTACCGCTGCTATTAAAAGGAAACTTTACACTTCAGTATGCAAGCAACTACCAGTTGGGATGTTAGCAGTCCAATGGAAGGCTGAACCATGTGGACTGACGATAGCAGCGCTGAAAACGAGATGCTCCGTTACCTTCTGATAACCCCCTGGAACTCGATATTGAAAAGGTCAAGCAAAGTGCCAAATTTGCCAACGTGAATTATGAAGTTTCCATTTTGGCTGGAAAATGCTTTTGATAATATCTCTATCTTACAGTATCCTAATTTGATCCGTTTGGTTACCGCCATCAAAATTGTACTATCTAATTTTTACTAAGCGTGATGCTAACTATTCATAAGTCATTTTGGCATTACCGATTGGTATTTAATTAGTATTTTGAATGTACACTTTGTACACTAAATTCCAACTTCAGAATGAATCATTTTCAAAATTTCTGACATAGTCGATTTGAAAAATTACACGGGTGGCTAAATTTGATATAAGTACGGGCAGATTTTTCTTGGAGTACACAACATCCATGACCAGCTTGTCGAGTTCCTTGCCTCCTTGCCTCGTTCGGACATCGTACACTGACGGAAATTTGGGACCATTTCCACCCATCAAAAATCAGGTGTCCCGATGCGACGTCATCGCTGCGAACAATCACAGCGGACGTTACATACTGCTTGGGTCGACACCTGGTGTGTTCAATCGCAGACTGAAATTCATCTTTTTACCATGAGTGCGTGTTGGGTCTATTTCCACTTATGACGGCCATTCAGTCAGGTGGTTAAGGACTTATTAGTCCTACGACCTGACGGCAATATTAAATAATGTTCTATGAACACATAAATGTCTCGGGGACGAGGCACTAATTCATTCCCCCAGGAGTAATTAAATAGCCAGCCGTGCTGGCATAAATCGTCGTACATACCCTAGCGGGCGAAAACGACGTTAATTCAACATAGATAGAGATCGTTCGCGCCATTCATTATTGAATAAAGGAAGACGACAATAGAGCTTAAGAAGTTGAAGGACAGTTGATAATGGATGGTGGATGCCTCCTATGTGCTGGAAAGGCTAAAGCATGAATGGAGGTATCCAGTTACCAAAGACTTTGTGACAAGTCAAGTGACCAGACTGAAAGTAGCCAGGGACCTTGTACAAGGTATAATATAGGAGGAAGTCGAAAATTTAAGAGGTTTCATTTAACTTCTGTATGTGAGAGTGGGTACATTGAAGGAGGCCCTTGATAATGTGATGAAATAAAGGTGTTTTTTTTTTTTTTATAGAAGATACATTGCATTGGACAGAGTGGTCCTTTGTGAAGTGGGGACTGGACCAACTAAAGAAAGGAGAAGAAATAATGAGAAAAGTAATGGAAGAAGAAGTGAAGAAGATAAGAGACAGGTGGTCTAAAGAAAGAAAGGGCAAAGAAAACAGAAAGAAAAAATAAGAGTTTGAAAAACTGAATAAAAACTGGATGAAGGTGCAGGAAAATTTAGATCAAAGGGACATCATGAATGGATTTCAGAGACAGAAAAGAAGAAAGGACTTATTGAGAAAGTGAGGAAATGGTGGAAGAACTGGAAATTAGAAGAACCCAAATGCCCTTTTCAGGGCCACGCATATGCCTCGAAAAGATTTGCGTTTTGCCAAAAAAATTTTAGTCAGTTGTATAGTTGCTTGCATGTTTGTCTGTTGTATGTGTTATCTCTGTCTCTGTCCCGCCAGTCCCGTTCCCGCCAAGCGTTCTAGGTTTTTCCCCCGCTGTTTGGTCGATTGATGTCATCTCCTTGCAACATTGTTGCTAATCGTCAGTACCGTAACGTCACCTTCCCTGTAACGTATTTTTTCCATTGTACCTAGACAGGCTCAATACTTTTTGTCCTTCTATAGACCCACCTATATTAAAATTCCCTATGTTAAATTCCCATTGTCCCCAGACAGCCCCACAATGTTAAATTCCCATTGTCCCCAGAGTGCCGGGACCCTGTTTTTAATGGCAAGTCCCATTGTCCCTAGACAGCCCCACTGTACTACTAAGATCTAGATCTGGCTGATGATCTGGATGTCATTTCATCAAGGCACTCTCATCTTAAAGAGAAATCTGACGGACTCAGCAAATACTCTAAAAAGACTGGCCTGCGTGTCAGTCCAAAGAAAACCCAAGTGATGTGCACATATGCCACAACTATTTCTCCAATTGCCATTGATGGAGAGGCGCTTGAGTTTGTAGAGGACTTCACCTACCTGGGTAGTCTAATTAGCAACGATAACGGTGCCACCATAAAGGACACCAAAGCCAGGTTAATAAAGCCTGAGGTACTTTCAGCAGACTCCGCCTACTACGTCCGCCCTATATGGAAATCAAAAGAATACAGCCTCAAAACGAAGAGAAGACTGTACAACAGCAACGTAAAGTCGCTCTTGTTGTACGGCTCTCAGTTTGTGGAGAGAAGAGAAGACAGTCATGAGCAAAGTAAATTCATTTCACAATAGTTGCCTCCGTAAAATCTGCAACATCTATTGGCGAAACAATATCTCCAATTTGAACATACATGAACAGACGGGATGTGATAACATTTCCGTGGAGATCAAGATGTGCAGGATCAAATGACTCGGTCTCGTAATGAGGACGGATATTCGAGAACTTCGAGACTCAAGGATATTCACAAGAACGAATACTCAAAGATAACATGGCGAAGGACAGTGATGACCGAACTGGAAGAGATGGGACTTTCCTGGGCGAGGCACAAGCTATTGCACAAGACCGACCGGGATGAAGAAATTTAACTAACTTTGTATTATGTACCTAAATAATAGTAATAAGGTATTATTAATGGGTTTCATTGTATTATGTACCTAAGTAATAATAATAATAATAATAATAATAATAATAATAATAATAATAATAATAATAATAATAATAATAACAATACTACTACTACTAATATATTAAAGGGTCTCTTGGCAAATAATGTAGCACACCTATGTAGATTATTAGTGTAGATCCAGACGTATCGTCTAGGCGTTGTTGTTTTTGGTGGTGGTGGTGAGGTTACACAAGAGTAGTGAATGGGGATACCTTAGGGACTATGGGACTTACCATTAAAAACATGAGAGTTGTACCGTAGGGACTATGTAAAATTTAACATTAGAGAAATTTTTTTGTACCGTAGGGACAATGGGAATGTAACATGGGACTATAGTTTGGGTCTGTCTAGGGACAAGGGGAATTGAACAGGGGAATAGAGTTTGGGTCTGTCTAGGGACAAGGGAAATTAACATGGGAAATTGAAACAGGGAGGGTCTCTATTTTTTTTTATTTTTAAAAAAAATAAAAAAGATAAAAATGGGCTAGGCAATTGAAAGTCAAGATCTTTTCGAAAGATAGGAGTGGCCCTGAAAAGGGCCTTTGTGTTTATGTTAATATGCTCTTAACATACAGGGCATCTGTGACTTCTTCTTGTCCTTAGGCTTCGTCTAACTGTAGGACCATAGACTAAAACTCTTTTGAGGCATCCTTGCCTCTCCACATAGATCCTACGTATCTATAGGCTGGTGTCGGTCCTATGGACAACTGTCCACTTGGATCGGACATACATTGGTATGTCCGTCCTGAACATCATCGAAGACACAAGCGTAGAAGATTGAACGTCGTCCACATGTTGAGGCGCCGAGAACAGGTGAAGGAATTCAGTGAACTACACTTATTTATAGGGAGAGGAAGGATTGAAACGGATTGAGTTCGTTGACCAATCCAAACACGCGTTACAAAATTCAGTCAGCCCACATCCAATCCGAAGAGAGCAGTCTGTGACGTCACGTAGTCTATATAGATTCGCTAGCGCCTGGGCGCAGTCAATCCATGCACCACTTTTTCAACATGACGGAAACTCATAAAACGATAAATTGGGGTGCACCAGCCGTGGAGACCACCCAAGGGAACCCGGACTTACTTTCAGAAGAGGTGAATTGGGATTTTGTGGATTTTCTTTCCTCGCAAGAATTTGTTCCGGAACCTTCGTCACCTTCATTACCGCACGTGGAGAATTTTAGACAGAGACAGAAAGAAGAATTGGAGAAATTTATACAACAGCAAAAGGAAGCGGAACAAGCTTTTCTCCTACAGCAACAGCAGCAAGAAGAAGAGGTAAGAAAAAAACAACAACAACAACAAGAAGCAGCAGCAAAGAAACAAGGGTGTGAAAATCAAACGGTCACGGTACTGTTAGACATTTTAGCGGAGTTAAGAAGTCTGAAACAAATGTATCAGACTTCTTTATTACGACCGAAGAGAATACGACCTTCCCGAGCTAAACACTCCAACCCTGTGACTAAGCCTACCGTACCACCCTTAGTGATTTCAACCAAATCATCATCATCATCAACAGTACGCAGTCCAGAAGTAGGCCTTGGCCGTGGCAAAGGCTTAAGACAGTTAAAGTTGATTGCTTAAACTCACCCCTGCACCAAAAAAGGCCCTTTTCAGGGCCACGCACTTCTATCGAAAAGAGATAGACTTTCAATTGCCAACATCCATTCAAACTCAAAAGAAAATAACCATTTTACCCCTATAGTACGTGTGTATGAGTGTGTGAGTGTACGTTCTTATTTTAAAATCAAAACCCAAAGACACTTACCTTTTTCTACCTAATTTATTCTTTTATAAATATTTACAATCCATTTCACAATTCACAACAGAGCACTTTAAAAAGTTCAAACTTCTTCTGTCTCATTTTTTCACTCTCTCTGTTTTTTGAATTTCTTCACCGTGACACTCTTTTCCTCCTCTTCCTCCTCACTTTCTTCACTTCTTCTTTTCTTCTCCTGTTTCTTTTTCTTCACCTCTCTGTTTTCTTCCTCTTCTTCCTCTGAAGAATCCCTCTCTTCTGACTCCTCTTGTTTCTTTTTTGGGCAATCTAGAGACCAATGTCCTTTTTTTTGACAATAATAACAGGTATCTTGACTTTTGTCTTTTCTAGCCCCTTTTTTTCTTTTTTGACGGTCTGGACACTCTGAAGACCAATGCAATTTCTTTTGACAGATATAGCAAGTATCTTGACTTTTATCTCGAAAGGATGAAGAGTAGTCCGTGGGGTGGTCTGAAGAGAATTTTCTAATGACCCCTCGCAAAGCTCTGATGAAACGTTCGAGTTGGTTAGTCTCTTCCATCGTTGTGCTCGGTTTGAGAGTGAAATGAATAGTGGAAGGACAAGGCACACACCCTTTTATATACACTGGTCTGCTATGACTATAAATTAGTCAATCGTGTTTAAACTTTAGTCATTTGACTTTTTGCTATCAAGATGAAACGATCTAATTCATTTGAGAAGAAAGAAGAAGAAAGTAAGAGGCAGAAACGTGATCTATCGCCTCGTACCAGGGCTGAAGTCTTGGCACAAATTCATGCCAGTGATTTTGAAGAGGACATGAGTGAACCAGAATCCAAACCCTCTAAACCAAGTTCATCACCCTTAGTTAACCCTGAAAAGTACTATGACATTCGAGAGACGGAAAAGCGTCCCTCTAGAAAATTTAGAATCACGGCTTACAAATACACGGTGAAGTTTAAAGATTTCAAGTCCGAAGTACCGTTAGAGAAAGCATAAGGGTTCATCACCGAGATGTGGGATTCTTTGCTCACCACACTCAAGCGACAATGTCAACCCAAAGAAGACAATCGCTTGAGACTTTCCATACAACACGACGGTTTGAAATCCCCTGTTTGGATCGAGTTTAGCAGCCCTGCAGAATTGACCGCTTCCAAAGTCATGGACAAAATTCAACACGTACAACAATCCAATGACCAGTTTGACATCACCGATGGAAAAGCCACACTGGACATGACCCACGTCTCTCCTCCTCAAGGGACTGGACGCAAAAAGATTTTATTGGTGGACGAGCTTTGCACCACCAAAACCAGTCTCGTCCGAATTCACAACCCTCAAGACCAGATGTGTTTAGCCCCTGCCATCGTGGTGGGACGAACCTAAGTCGACAAAAACGACACGACAGAATGGAAAAGGATCTGGGAGAACATTCGAAAATCGAACCGAGCCAAACAACGAAACGAAGCAGAACTCCTGTTGCAACAAGCCGGCTTGCCCAAAGACACACCCTGTGGCATTCCTGAAATGCGAAAATTGCAAGATGTCCTAGCTCCACGCTACACCTTGAAAGTGTACCCTCAAGAAGTGCGCGGACCTCTGTTGTTTCGAGGCCAAGACTTTAAGGACGGAAAATACATTCACCTCTATCATCACGATGAACATTTTGATATCATTACCAGTATCACCGCATTCCTGGGATACGGTTATTCCTGTGAGAAATGTGACTATGGCTATAACAATCGAGAACAACACAAGCATTGTGGATCGAAATGCTCAGGATGTTTGGCCTCTCCACCCTGTCTGAGCGAAGGACAAGAACCAGTGCATTGCTCAACTTGTCTGCGCAGGTTTGTCAGCCCTACCTGTTACGAACAACATTTGAAGATGCAAGGTTAATAGAAGAAATGTGCTTGTCAACTGCTGAGATTGTGCCCTACGTGTGGACAAGACATACGTACCAATAGTACCAAGGCACACGTATGTTCAGGAAAGAAAAAATGTCACATTTGTCACCACATCGTGAAGTTGGAACACCAATGCTACGCGCAAAAATACCAATCCCAACCAGAGAAAGAAGACGGTCACAAGAAGAAAGGTAATTTCATCTTTTTCGATTTCGAATGCATGCAAGAGACCGGCATTCACATTTCTAATTTCTGCGTGGCTCATCGAGCGTGCAAGAAGTGCATTCAAGAACCTATCGTGAGTCATTGCCCTCACTGCAGCAAGATTCCTGGAGGACGTGAAAAAATCTTTCGGGGACCGAACACGTTAGCCGATTTCGCACCATGGGTCTTAGACCCCATCGACAAGACGTGGAGCCAAGAGGACATCGAACGTTACGGAGATTGTCATCGTCATGCCACGGTGATGGCTCACAATTTCTCCGGACACGATGGACAGTTTCTTTTGAGATACTATACGGAACATGGCGCCGAGCGTCCTAAAGTGACTTTGAACGGAGCCAAAATCATTTTCATGCAAGTGGGACAAGTTTAGTTTAAAGATTCGATGAGTTACTTGGCCATGCCTTTGAGTCGAATGCCTAAAACGTTTGGAATCACAGAAATGGCTAAAGGGTACTTTCCACACTTTTTCAATACGGAAGCCAATCAACACGCCGTTCTACCCCATTTGCCCGAGGCTCACTATTACGACCCTGACAACATGCGTACCGAACAACGAGAAGCTTTCTACGCTTGGTACCAGGCTCACGCCTCCGACCCTTTCGACTTTCAGGAAGAAATGCTAAAGTATTGTCGTTCCGACGTCGACATTTTACGTCGATGCTGTGGAAAATTTCGAGAACTTTTCATGGAACACGGAGGGGTCGATCCCTTGAAAGAAGCTTGCACCATTGCCAAAGCGTGTTCCTTACTGCACCGGCAACGATTCATGCCTGAAAACACCGTGGCTGTCATCAGTAGTGAAGTGGGGCACCCTACGTACAATGGAAATTAGCATTACAGGGACCTCTGGGCAAATCTACGTACAATGGAAATTTAACATGGCGAAAAATCGTGGGCAAATCTACGTACAAGGGGAATTAACATGGGAATAAATCATGGGCCACTTTACGTACAAGGGGAATTTAACATGGGGAATAGAGTTTGGGTTTGTTTAGGGACAAGGGGAATTGAACATGGGATTTTTTTTTTTTTTTTTTAAATTTTGAAAAGAAAAAAAAAGGGGGGGGTAGGCAATTGAAAAGTCATTCTCTTTTCGAGAAATATGCGTGGCCCTGAAAAGGGCCTTTGGGTTTATGTTAATGTATCCAATAACATAAAGGGCACCGCATTGGTATTATTCTTGTCCTTAGGCTGCGTCTCACTGTAGGACCGTAAATCAGGACTCTTTTGAGGCATCCTTGTCTTTCTACGTAGATCCTACGTATCCACAGACTGGTGTTTGTCCTGTGGACAACGGTCCACTTGGATCGGACATACATGGGTATGTCCGTCCGGAACATCATGGAAGACACAAGCGTAGAAGATTGCACATCGGTCCACATCTTGAAGCGACGAGAACAGGTGAATCAATGCACTGAACTGCGCTTATTTATAGGTAGAGGTAGGATTGAAACGGATTGAGTTCATTCACCAATCCAAACACGCGTTACAAAATTCAGTCAGCCCGCATCCAATCTGAAGAGAGTAGTCTGTGACGTCAGTTGGTCTATATAGATTCGCTAGCGCTTGTGTGCAATCAATCTATGCGACAGTGATTCAACATGACGGAAATTCAGAAAACGATCCATTGGGGTGCACCAACAGGGGAGACTGCCCAAGGGAACCCGGACTTACTTTCAGAAGAGGTGAATTGGGATTTTGTGGATTTTCTTTCCTCGCAAGAATTTGTTCCGGAACCTTCGTTACCTTCTTCATTACCGCAAGTGGAGAATTTTAGACAGAGACAGAAAGAAGAATTGGAGAAATTTATACAACGACAAAAGGAAGCGGAACAAGCTTTTCTCCTACAGCAACAGCAGCAAGAAGAAGAGGTAAGAAAAAAACAACAGCAACAACAGCAAGAAGAAGTAGCAGCAAAGAAACAAGAGGGTGAAAATCAAACGGTCACGGTACTGTTGGACATTTTAGCGGAGTTAAGAAGTCTGAAACAAATGTATCAGACTTCTTTATTACGACCGAAGAGAATACGACCTTCCCGAGCTAAACACGTCAACCCTGTGACTAAGCCTACCGTACCACCCTTAGTGATTTCAACCCAATCATCATCATCATCAACGTTACGCAGTCCAGAAGTAGGCCTTGGCCGTGGCAAAGGCTTAAGGCAGTTAAAGTTGATTGCTTAAACTCACCCCTACACCAAAATAAAAAGGCCCTTTTCAGGGCCACCCACATTTCTCGAAAAGAAATACAATTTCAATTTGCCAATAACTCAAAAAAAAAAAACAAAAAAAAAACCAAACAGCCCATTTTACCCCTATAGTACGTGTCTTTGTATGAGTGCGTGAGTGTACGTTCTTATTTTAAAATCAAAACTCAAAGACACTTACCTTATATCATTAATTTATTCTTTTATAAATATTTACAATCCAATTCACAATTCACAACACAAAACTTTAAAAAAAGTTCATTGACTTCTTCTTTCTCCTTGTTTAGTCTCTCTGTTTTTTAAATTTCTTCACCGTCACACTTTTCCTCTTCTTCCTCCTCACTTTCTTCCCTTCTTCTTTTCTTCTCCTGTTTCTTTTTCTTCACCTGTCTGCTTTCTTCCTCTGAAAAATCCCTCTCTTCTTCTGAAGAATCCCTCTCTTCTTCTGAAGAATTTCTCTTTTCTTCTGACTCCTCTTGTTTCTTTTTGGGGCAATCTGGAGACCAATGTCCTTTTTCTTGACAATAATAACAGGTATCTTGACTTTTGTCTTTTTTACCCCTGTTTTTGTTCTTTTTTGACGGTCTGGACACTCTGAAGACCAATGTCCTTTCTTCTGACAGATATAGCAAGTATCCTGACTTTTATCTCGAAAGGAAGGAGAGTAGTCCGTGGGGTGGTCTGAAGAGAATTTTCTAATGACCCCTCGCAAAGCTCTGACGAAACGTTCGATTTGGTTAGTCTTTTCCATCGCTGTGCTCGGCTTGAGAGTGAAATGAATAGTGAAAGGACAAGACACACGCCCTTTTTATATACGCTGGTCTGCCATGACTATAAATTAGTCTATGGTGTTTGAACTTGAGTCATTTGAAGTTTTTCACTCAAGATGAAACGACCCTATTCATTCGAGAAGAAAGAAGAAGAAGAAGAAGAAAGTAAGAGGCAGAAACGTGATCTATCGCCTCGTACCAGAGCTGAAATCTTGGCACAAATTCATGCCAGTGATTTTGAAGAGGACATGAGTGAACCAGAATCCGAACCCTCTAAACCAAGTTCACCACCCTTAGTCAACCCTGAAAAGTACTATGACATTCGAGAGACGGAAAAGCGCTCCTCTAGAAAATTTAGAACCACGGCTTACACCTACACAGTGAAGTTTAAAGATTTCAAGGCTGACGTACCATTGGAGAAAGCAGAAGGGTTTATCACCGAGATGTGGGATTCTTTGCTCACCACGCTCAAGCGACAATGTCAACCCAAAGAAGACGATCGCTTGACACTATCCATAGATCACGACAGCTTGAAATCCCCTGTTTGGATCGAGTTTAGCAGACCCGCAGAACTAACCCCTTCCAAAGTCATGGACAAGATTCAACACGTACAACAATCTAATGATCAGTTTGACATCACCGATGGTAAAGCCACACTGAAAATGGCCCACGTCTCTCCTCCTCAAGGGACTGGACGCAAAAAGATGTTATTGGCGGACGATCTTCGCAACACCAAAACAAGTCTCGTCCAAATTAACAACACTCAAGACCAGATGTGCTTAGCCCGTGCCATCGTGGTGGGTCGATCCTTTGAAAGAAGCTTGCACCATTGCCAAAGCGTGTTCCTTAGTGTACCGGCAACGATTCATGCCTGAAAACACCGTAGCTGTCATCAGCCCTCAAACGACCAACTTTGTCAAACGTCAATACTCGGTCAAAGCCCTACGTTGGTTACATTACTTGTGCGACAAGGAAGACAAGTGGATTCAGCATGCCCGCAACGGAGGGGGTGAAAAGACCATGGGAACGTATTCGGTCGATGGCTGGGACTTAGAAAACCCAAAGATCGTGTACGAGTTTAACGGTTGCATATTTCACGGATGTCCCGTCTGTTACCCTGATCGTAGCACTAAAAATCAGTTTTTGCAACGAACCATGGAAGACTTGTACCAGAACACTTGTCAGCGACGCCTAAAGTTAGAACAGCAAGGATACCAAGTGGTGGAAATGTGGGAACACGAGTACGATCACCGTATGAAAACCGATCCCGAGTTTAAACGCCTCGTGGAAAGTTACCAGTTCATGGACCCACTGAACGCGAGGGATAGTTTGTACGGAGGAAGGACCAATGCCACCTGTTTGCTGTACCAAGCCGACGAAGAGAAAGGAGAAGAAATCAAATACTTGGATGTGTGTTCGCTGTATCCCTACGTGTGCAAATATTGTCACTTTCCTACAGGGCGCCCGCGATTGCTGACGAAACACATCGACCTGGTCAACATTCGACAATACGAAGGCTTGATCAAGTGCAAAGTTTTGCCTCCCACGAACCTATACCATCCCGTCTTACCTCACCATTGTCAAGGCAAACTGATGTTTCCCTTGTGCCGTACTTGTGCCGAAACGTGCAACCAAGATCAGCCTTGTCAGCACACCCAGGAAGAACGGGCCTTGACGGGAACCTGGGTCAGCGTAGAATTGTTCAAAGCTATGGAAATGGGATACCAACTGTTAGAAGTGTACGAAATTTGCCACTTTCCCAAGACACAACAATACCACAAGGGTGATCCCAGTCAGAAAGGCATTTTCGCCGACTACGTGGATGCCTTTTTGAAACTGAAACAAGAAGCCAGCGGCTATCCTTCCTGGTGTCACACTCCCGAAGACCAAATACAATTCAAAGAGAAATACTACGAACAAGAAGGCATCTCTTTAGACCACATCGAGAAAAACGAAGGCAGGCGATCGTTTGCCAAAGTGATGTTAAATTGCTTGTGGGGTAAAATGGCACAACGACCGTGTTTACCCAAGACGGAATATTTGACAGAACCTTCCCGCTATTTCCAGATGATTCACGACAAAACCAAATACATGAAACACGTGGACGTCGTTCGAGAGAATTTGATCTTGGTCAATTACGAAGAAGATCTGGACTTTGTACAAGACGACCCTTTTGGAAATGTCATCATTGCGGCTTACGTGACAGCTCATGCTCGCTTAAAATTGTACGAAGCTTTAGAACTGTTAGGGGAACGCGTCCTGTACTTTGATACGGACAGTTGCATTTACATCCATCACCCGAGTCAACAGCACCCTGACATCGAAGGAGACCGTTTAGCAGCCTGGACAGACGAGCATCCCGACGACAAGATTCTAAGTTTCGTCAGTGGCGGTCCCAAAAATTACGGCTACGAATACCGGGACAAACAAGGAGAAGTGCACACGACGTGCAAAGTGAAAGGACTGACTCTGAATTATCGTACCAGTCGAGTGGTCAACTTTGGGGTATTGAAAGAAGCCTTGCAATCCGGAGAGGATGGAAACTTTAAAGTGACCACCAATCAACCGAACAAGATTGTACGTTTACCCACTCATCACATCGTCAGTCGGCCCTTGGAAAAAGTCTATCAAATCGTGTACCAGAAGCGAGTGCGACTTCCCAATTATTTCACCTTACCGTATGGACACGTCGGCATTGGTCTGTATATAAAAAAGGAACCCTAGGCAACATCGATAGTTCATTGTGACTACCAAGACCAAGCGAACAAGATGAATACTTTCAAAGAAACACAAAACAAGTTGGTTAGAAAGGCACAATTGAAGTGTGAGGCTTCTGAAGTGGAATGCGATTGTGAGCCTTGCGATGGGTACGACGCTGTACGTTGTGAACTTAGCGATGCCGTAAAGCATCATGGGAACTTTGTTCTTACGACCTCTATCATGGAAAGTGATGCTGTGCGTGTCAAACCTGAGGGATGCGAAAGTGATGCCACTCGTCCTCTTGGACATTTTACTGGGTTTCGTTTTAAAGGGGAATGTTCACCTTCACGTCTACCCCCCTACGGATGTCATCCAGCCCTGAGCAAACTCCTGTTCATGTCACCCAACCCTCATTGAAACGAACCGGTGAAAGACGAATATTCGTTTCCTGTGCGTTTGTCGGAATACTGCGACTTTGAAAATCGTCTTCAATCGTTCAAAGGAAAATGGCCTAAGTATCTGGGAGGACCGACCCCCGAAGAATTAGCCAGAGCCGGATTTTTCTACTTGGGCGAAGGAGATAAAGTCAAGTGCTTCAGTTGCGTTGTGTCACTTCACCACTGGGAACCGCAAGATTCGGCTTACGTAGAACATGCTCGATGGTCACCGAATTGTCATTACTTACCCTTAGTGGGACCGAGACATTGAAGTAACTTACCATAATCTGTTCATGGATACTTTACAAGAGAATATTCGTGCTTTGCCCGTGGAGTTGAGAGAACGCATTTACCGAGAGCTGGTCAAAATACAACTGAAACGTAAAGAACAATTGCATCCGTTACGTCACCGGTGTTTGAACCACTGGTACCTGAAGGCTATACAAGGACTGATTCAATTGAAAGTGTTCCATTGGACAGACATTGATCAACGATCCCCTGGTTTTAAAAAGGATTGGCTTGTTATGGACGATTCCATCTACTACATCATTGTAAACTTACTGCATCGAATTCCAGAGGAAGAGTTAACGAATTACCAACATCTTGTACACAATGTCAACTTAGTGAAAGAGGAAACTTCTGAACGAATTGTAATGTGTAGATTAGTGACTAAACGATTTAAATTCGACACTGAAGTAAAACCATGTTTGTGCAAAGAGTACATTTCTTGTGTCAGACCAAAGAGGATTTAGTATGACCTATTCATGGATACTTTGCTAGAGAACAATCGTGCTTTGCCTGTGGAGTTGAGAGAACGCATTTACCGAGAACTGATCAAAATACAAGTGAAACGCAAACGCAAAGTTATTCAACCGTTTTTAAATTATGCTCTGTTCGAAAGTACAAGAAGACTGATTATGAGTGGATATTACATTAGGCACAAAGTTAAACGAGGCTATTGGCCACCACCCAACGATTCCAAAAACAGTGTATATACTTATGGATACTTTACAAGAGAACATTTTGGGCTTGCCTGAGGAGTTGAGAGAAAGGATTTACCGAGAGCTGTATTGCTTCCGAAACAAAGAGACTATAAAATCAGGCTGCCATGCCACGGCTTATGTCACAAGTGATTGAACAGATTCCGTGGAAGGAACTCAATGACCATATTCAAACCGTAGATCATTACCATCGATTATTACAAGAACTGTATCCATTCAATTTGGGACGACAAGTGGTGTGTGTCTTAGTGACTTGTTTTCTGGGATTTCGTTTACCAGCCGATTCTTTGTGGACTCTTTACGATCAGTACTTACCACCTCAATGGCCTTAAATGGTCACGAAAAACTCCTTTTGCTCAAAGCCTTGCGTTTTCATCTGGATACTTCTCGACCTCAACAGGAAAAAAAGATTCGTCAACTTTTAGCTACCCAAGACGTGTATGACGATGTGTGTGTAGCTTGTGACTTACATCCCCATTGGACAGATGTCCGTGCCTGGAAAGAATGGGATTTTGAGGCTTGGACCCAAGAAGTGGCCCAGTATGCACGAGAGTTGTTCAAGGAAAAAAGTTACTTTTCAACCCGTGTTAGTTACGGTGCCAGAAGAACCCGGCACCCAAGACGGGACTGTCGTGGACAGGCCTGAAAGACCCTTTCGGGAGGACACTTGTGTGACCTTACCCCCTATTATAGAACTGGTTAGAACATTACCCAAAACATGTTGTTGTACAGACACTTGTTTTTCTTCCACGTTAATGGTTATCATGTGCCTTTTATCCTTGTACTTAAGCCTTTGGCTTTTATGTATTTTTGTCTTTCGTATTCATGTTTGAAAAAACATTCAATAAACGTGTTCTGAAAAAGTATATAAACTCTTGTCTTGTTTGTTTTCGTGTCGCAAGTGACATTTCTCACACAATGGCTACCTCTGTCTCTGCTCCCTCTTCCTCTACTGTCAAAGTCATCGACGAACACTTAGATCGTGCCAGTTGGGAGGCTTTGTATCTTCGCCATCCCTTTAACATGCTCATTGCTGGACCTAGCGGTTCTGGCAAAACCGAATTCGTCAAACGTTTGATCGAACATAAACATCATTTGATCGATCGACCACCTCAGCGGATCGTGTGGTGTTACAAAGAGTGGCAATCGGCGTACAGCCTCTTGCGAGAAAGTCAAGGCGATTCCATCGTGTTTGTGGAAGGCATTCCTAAAGAAGACGACGGCATCGTCTCTGACTCCCGTCAAACCCATTTGGTCATTTTCGACGACATGTTAGGAGAAGACGAAGAAGAAATTAAACTGTGGTTCACGCGCAAAGGGCATCACCGTAATGCCAGTGTCGTTTACATCACCCAAAATTTGTTTCAACAAAGTAAAGCCCATCGCACCATTAGTCTCAATGCGCATTACGTGGTCTTGTTTAAAAGCCCTCGAGATAAATCGCAAGTGCAAGTCTTAGCCAAACAGTTAGGAACGCCTTGGCTGACTCAGGCGTACGACGATGCTACTCAAACGCCACACGCCTATTTACTCGTCGATTTGAAACTTACGACTCCCGAGGATTTGCGATTTCGTACCCACTTGTTTCACCACTGGTGCAAAGACGGAGGGCCTGTCCTGTACACGTCTCCGTCCTCGACTTCATTTCACTCCCCATAAAAAAATCTATAAAAACCTCAGACCCTTTTTCGTCTGTCTCACTCACAGTGTGAACATGACGTCCCTTCAGTCGCATCTTCCCGCCAAATTGATTCGTGCCTTGTATGGCATCAGTCGAGACAAAAATCCACAAATACGAGCTCGTGTCTTAGAAGCTAGTCTCAAAGAAGTCTTACGATGGTTCACGGTGACGGCACGTCAAATACTCCAAGGAATCATTCAGATTCCTCATCAAACCAAACGCTTTTTCGATCGAAACAAAGTCGCTTTGGTCCAACTGGCCGATCCCCGCATCGACATTCAAACCAAAAAACAAATCATTTTGAAACCTGGAGGGAGCGGTACTCTAGGAGGGGTCATCATTCGCTCTCTCTTAAGATGGGATCCTAATGCCCCCAAAGTTATACCCAAGAAAAAAGTCCAACGAAGCCCGAAGAAGAAAAAGAAAAAGACCAGGTCCTCAAGAAAAACTTCTCCAGTGGCAGGACCCTCCTCTGACCAGACACCACCCCGGAAAAAGAAAAGAAGCCCCCAGAAAAAGAAACAGAGAAAAAGTCCCCAGAAAAAGAAAAGTCCACAGAAGAAAACTAGTCGCAAGAGAGGCACTTCAGCCAGGACGCAACCTTACACTCGCAAACCACGACCTGCCACAGCGGTGACTGCGTCTCCGGCATCCTCACGTTCATCCACTTCTCCGTTAATGACACCCAGAACTGAAGAGTACTTGGAGACGTTGATCACACCAAGAACTTCTCCGTTGATGACCCCCAAAAGAACTTCCCCAGTGGCAGGACCCTCCAATTTAGTGGCAGTGGCTGCTGCTCACAAATTACCTTCTCCCAAAATCAAAGTCCAAGAAAGATCGGGCATGTTAAAAGTTTACTGGATTTGTCCAAGCAAGAACTGGCTCGATTTAGTCCGTTACCAACCCCTGCACGACGTGTCATGCCTGTCCTCAAACTAATACGACGTAAAGACAATCAGTGGCGACGCGTTCCAGTATAAAAAAGGCCTGTGATCAAGTCGGGAGTATCAGTGTTTTTTTGGTGCTCCTGAAGACTCAAAGATGTCACCCTCCAGAAAACCCCAAGGAAAGAAAAGGAAAGGACTACCACCACGTTTAGTCAAACATTGGGACATGTTATCTGTCCTGTCCAAAGCTTCTCCACCTCTACGAAAAAAACTCATTCAATCGGCCTCCAAAGAGGTCATCGATACCGTGTGCGAATGTTGTTTGAACGTTTTGAAAGGCACGATCCCTTTGTCCAAACACCAGAAACAATGCTTAGGCAAACATCGTCACGTTCTTCGCCAAATGGTTCAAAAGAAAATTCCCATTCGTCAAAAGAAGAAGATGTTGGTCCAACGTGGAGGTATTTTACCCCTCTTGTTAGGTCCCATACTGAAAGGAGTCTTGGGAACCATGTTGGGAGGACTGGTGGGAGCAAGATAAAAAGGCCCTCGGAAGTCCCAAGATCTCAGAATCGACCCCTGACAACCCCATGGAAGGACGAAAACTAGCTTTAGTGCCTTACAAACGATGGATGGAATACCATCGGTGGCAAGAACAACGCACCCCGCATTTACCTCCCAATCCCAATTTGAGCGAGATGTCCCAGTTACAACACAAATTGCAGTCCTTGATGGATCGCCAAGATTTGTCCGAAACAGAAAAATCGCAAAAGTACGGTCAACTCTTGCAACGACTGCAACTCTTTCACCAGAAAGCTTTAGACGAAACAGCTCTACCCACTTTGAAAGATTTTAAGACCTTGATGAAAAGTCCAGCACCATCATCACTACCGCCACCACCACCACCACCACTACTACCATCCCCAGGGGTCACCAGAGATGCTACCCCACGAAGACCTGAGGAAGAAAAGATGCGAGAAGTGTTTCAAACACCGTCAGCAGCTCCCATTTCAAGTAAGATTGCAGCATCCTTGTTGACCCCGTCCCCCACACCCCAACGAGAAGAAATGAAAGCTTGGGTTAAAAAGATGATGTCCACGCCTCCTTCGGCAGAAGTGAAAAAGAAAGAAGGGAAACCAGAAAAGAAAGGAAGACCAAAGCCATTCCATTGCCACCTCCACCACTACCTTCGACTTCTACTACCGTAGCCCATCGGACATGTAAATCCGTTTCCAAACCACCCTTTCGACCCACCCAAAGTAGCATCACCGAAGAGTGGGTGACTTATTAACACACAAAAAAATGGAAAAAGTCTTAGCCAGCATTTACTACGATCCCTCCCATCCTGCAGGTTACGCAGGAGTTCAAAAATTGTATCGTGCTGCCAAAACGCGACTGAAAAGTCTCCGTTTACCTCAAGTGCAACGATGGTTACAAGAACAAGCTACCTACACTTTACACAAACCCATTAGACGCAAGTTTGCCAGAAGTCGCACCCGAGTGGAAGGCATCGATCATCAATGGCAAGCCGATTTAGCCGATGTCTCTCATTTAGCCAGCTACAGTCGTGGCTACAAATATTTGTTTTGTGTCATCGACGTCTTTTCCAAATTTGCCTGGGTCGTGCCCTTGACTTCCAAATCGAGCAGCGAGTTAGTGCGAGCCCTGCAACGAGTGTTGAAACAAAGCGGTCGTCACCCTCTTCGATGGCAAACGGACAAAGGCATCGAATTTCTGAACCAAGCTTTCCAAAAAGAATTAAAGAAACGTGACATTCATTTTTTTACCACCGAGAATCCCGAAATCAAAGCCAGCATCGTGGAACGTTTTCAACGCACTTTGAAAGAACGCATGTGGAAATATTTTACGCATCACCACACTCTGAAGTACATCGACATCTTACCGCACCTGCTGCAAGCGTACAACCAATCTTACCATCGAAGCATCGGACGTGCCCCGCAAGACGTGACTCCCGACAACGAAGTGCTGGTGTTTGAGCGTCTGTTTGGTACGTCCCCGACGAGGGCTGTCCCCAAGAAAAGTGGAATGTTGGCCGTAGGAGATTGGGTGTGCATTGGTAAAACCAAACGCACTTTTGACAAAGGTTACTTACCTAACTGGACGACCGAATTGTTTCGCGTCACTGGACGAGTGCATGGCCGTCATCCTGCCGTCTATAAATTGGAAGACATGAACGGAGAAGTGCCCGAGTTACAACGTGTCACCAAAAAAGAAGACGACGTGTACGACATCGAAAGCATTCTCGAACGCAGAACCCGTAAAGTGGGCAAACGACGTGTCAAAGAAGTGAAAGTACGTTGGAAAGGATATCCGCCCAGTTTTGATTCTTGGATCGACGCTTCGCAAGTCATCGACTATAAAAAGAAGTGACCATCATACCTTTTCACACAGACGCAGCTACGTCGACCACTCCTCCTTCACCCAGTTCTTCTGTGCAAGATTTACAAAAACAACCCTTGTGGGTGTGGTGTGGAGAACGTGTGCCTAAAACGCAAATCGTCTTTTTCTGCCAAATCTTCGTGGAGTATTGTGTCATCGGGGCAGCCATCGCCAATTTGAGTTTGCAACAAGGAGACAAACAATTGTGAACCATTTTATTGAGCAGTTGCATCGGTTACCTGCTTCCAAATCCCTCCCTGAAATTCTCTTCCAACGGGAACCACGGGAACCTTGTGTCCAGTGCCAGTGTCAGTCACCACTCCAATAACAATCAGAACCCCATTTTGGGCGGAGACACGCCTCTGACGTCCACTAACCCCTCGGACAGCCACAGAACTCTGGAATTATGAGTCACCAAAACCAATTTTACTTAACCTTACCCAGTGACAGTTCCATGGAAGTGTTTCCCAACAACACGTTGTGCTGTTACACGGCCAAATTACCTCGGGCCATCCCCTTAGATCACGAAGCCCATTGGGAAGTGGCTTTAGTAGAAATGATTCACCCGACCCAAGTCCTCAGTGTCCTTCCCAATCAAAATAAATTTGATGTGGAAGTTCATGACGAACAATTGCAACAGTGGATGGATAGCCATGGCAAATATGACAAGAAAACCCCTGGCACAAAAAATCAAAGGTACACCACCTATCACTTGTTCATTCCCTCCAGGCTATTATTTTAGTGGTCAACATTTGGTCAACACCATAGCCACCAGGTTTAATGGCGTGTTTCTGAAAGCTTTGGAGGATGTCAAAAAAGGTGTCGTCATCCTGGAGTACCACAAAACAGCTCGTCGCTTCCTGATGAAATTTCCTGAGGGGCGTAAAATGATGTCTTTCTTATTTTGTCCTGAATTGTTTGACATGTTGGGCGGAGACATGGAGATGAGAAAGAAATTTGAGCAAAAAGGTGAGCTAGCAGTGATTTACGACAACGAGTCTTTTAGCAAGTTCTTTCGTACCCCAGTAGAACTGAATCAAGGACTGAATTTGATGTTCGTGTATTCCGATGTGGTGGAGTACAACGTGGTGGGACACACCTCCGTACCGTTACTGCGTGTCATTCCTTTCAAAGTGGATTCTGCCGCGAACGCTGACGAGGAAGGTGGAAACACTTACCACGTCCACCGCGAATTTGTCCATCCTCACTATTTGCCGGTCAGCAAGTCGTATTTGGATACGGTCAACATTACTATAAAAGGAGATTTGGGACAAAATATTCCATTCACCAAAGGAAAAGTCACGGTGAAACTCCATTTTCGAAAACGGTTCTCTCACGACTCGTAAGTCATGTATCCAGTGTACCGAGGGGTTGCTCGACAGCGAGGACACGGTTTAGGAGATATGCTGAAATCAGCCTTTCGTTCGGTGGCCCCGGTGTTGAAACCGATGGTGACACGCGGATTGCACGCCTTGAAAGATGCGGCACTGACGCAAGGCAAAGAATTTCTCCAAAATGTCATCATCGACAAACAAAACCCTAAAGAAGCCTTCATGAGGGCAGGCAAAAATGTCTTGCTGCAAACGGGCAAAGACATTTTAGGCCGACGAGACACACCTATAAATGCCCTGCACGCTACCGAGTCAGGCATTCAGCAAGGACAAGGCAGAAAGAGACGACGAAGAAAACACCCTTTCACCAGACTTCAAGCTAGAAAGGCCAAGAAAAGAAGAACCGTTCGAGACTTAGACGTTTTCGATTATTGAGAAAAGAGACAAAAAAAATGATGCACCGAGAGTCTTGCGCTTGTTCCAAGACGGAACTGGATCTGTTTGCCCGAAGAATCAGATAACACTAACACCAAAAACAAATCACTGTCAAACCCGACAATAGAAAAGTTACTCACAGAGATCAAAGCCGAACTTATCAACAACCACCACTACATCGTGGATAAAATAACACAGATAATAAGCATAATAAGCAAAATCGAATCAAATTTGAAGTTAACATAATAACCCTCAACACAAAACAATCAATAAATGACCACCCCAATAATGGATTATACAACAAACCGGAACATTATAATATGGCAATGGAATGCTAGAGGCTTAATAAGTAATATCAGTGAACTCAAAGCCAAATTACAAAGCTTAGAACACAAACCAGATATTATATGCATTCAAGAAACAAAAATAACAAGTAGAACCAAACAAATACCCAAACTCCCAGGATATGCCCCAGGTCACTTCAAAAATCGAACCACGGGACAAGGAGGTGGGGGTTTAGCCATCTATATAGCAGATAACATCCCGAATGTAACAACAATAACCATAACACCAACCCCAGGTAGCAACGAAGCATTCGAAATTCAGTCCCTCATAATTCATACAGGCAAGGGTCAAATACAAATATTCAATATTTATGACCCAGGGGGAACATCAGGCACAGCTAATTTAATTACTTACAAACAAATAAATGATCACAAACGAGTAAATCAGATCGTCATCTGTGGAGATTTCAATGCCCATAACGAGCTATGGGGGGGGGGGGGCGGTGTGACGGACAAAAGAGGCAAATTGATTGAAGAATGGACCGCAGAATCTAACTTAGCCATTTTAAATGACGGTACAAAAACACGCCTTAACCCAGAAAACGGTCTCATGTCCGCCATCGACCTCACCATTTGCTCGCCATCAATAACCCAGGTGGCGGACTGGAGAGTGGATCAAACTGACCCCTTGGGCAGTGACCACTTTCCAGTAATAGTCACCCTGCAGATGACGGTCCAATACAACTCGTTAAAAAGAACCCCTAGATGGATATATTCAAAAGCAGATTGGACCTCATTTAATGAAACACTAAGCAAAATAGACACCAAAAACATAGAAAATGATAATATTAATAAATATTACGAAGACCTGATTGATACCATACTAAAGGCAGCCACCACTAACATACCCAAAACCAGTGGTAACCCACATAAACAAGGAGTCCCATGGTGGAATGATGAATGCAAACAAGCCATCACTGATAAGAAAAAAGCCCTCAATAAATTCAAACGCACTAAAAACGCTATTGATTTCACTATATATAAACAAAAGGAGAAAAACCTTAAAAACATAATTAAACAGGCAAAGGAATCAACTTGGCATAATTACTGCACGAATATCAATATCACAACTAGTACCAAACAAGTCTGGGATAAGATTAGATCAATTAGAGGAAAGACAACTAACACCACTCCAAAAATAGCTGGAGCCATTACTAATAAAGAAAAGGCTGACCGACTAGCTCAGCATTTCTCAGATATGAGTAGCAACACCAACCACACCCCAGCATTTCAATTACATAGGGACAAAGTAGAAAGAACCCATAGTAATCTCTTTAAAGACCTCGGTCCCAAAGTCTCGAACCTAAATAAAGACATTACAACTTACGAATGGGACCTAGCATTGAAAACCAAAAACGAAACTAGCCCAGGGGAAGATCAAATAGGATACACAATATACAAAAATATCCCAAATAACATTAAACAAACAATTATTAAATTACTAAACCAAATATGGACCTCAGGCAAACTACCCGATAAATGGAAACACGCAATAGTAATTCCAATACCCAAGCAAGGAAAAGACCCTAACGATATTAGCTCCTACAGACCTATTTCCCTAACAAACAACATTTGTAAGATCATGGAAACCATAGTCACCAACCGACTCAAACACCACCTAGAGAGCAATAATTTAATCTCCGATAATCAATGCGGATTTAGAAACAAAAGATCCACCACGGATCAACTAATACGATTAGAAACCGCAATTAAATTGGCGTTCAACTCCAAACGCAAAGCTGATAGGAATTTAATTGCAGTATTTATTGACCTCGAAAAGGCATTCGACCTTGTATGGACCAAAGGCTTATTAGCCAAACTCAACCACTACGCCATCACAGGTCGAATGTTTAACTTCATTGAAAACTTCCTCGCTGACCGTAAAATATCAACCAGAGTCGGCGACACCTACTCTGAACCACACACACTTGAAAACGGTACACCACAAGGGAGCGTACTCAGCCCAACCCTTTTCAACATCATGATTAATGACTTGGACACCAACTTAACATCAAAACTAATTGAACTCTCACAATTTGCTGATGATAGTGGATTATGGAGAGCAGGAAACCCCTCCAACCACAAAGTAATCAGCGATATTCAAACAAGTTTAAACAAAATAGGGAAATGGGCTGATAAATGGGGTTTCAAAATATCCCATGAAAAAACCATAGCAGTATTATTCACCACCAAACGTAAATTACAAAATCAGTTTCCCAAACTCACCATCCAAAATCAAGAAATTAAATTCGTAAATGTAGCACGATTTTTAGGAATGCATTATGACTCCAAGCTAAACTGGGGACACCACATAAACGAACTAGTCAAAAGGTGCAATAAAGACCTTAACCTCCTTACAACCCTTAAAGGAACCACCTGGGGATCCAATCAAGAAACCTTACTAGCTTTATATAAATCGTTAATTAGATCTAAACTAGATTACGGATGCCAAATTTACAACTCGGCACCGCAAAATAACCTCAAAAAACTAGATAGCATACAAAGAAAGGCCCTAATTATTTGCACTGGTGCACTACCATCCACATCACTAGTGGAACTTCAAATCTTAACTGGAGAACTGCCGCTCCACCTTAGAAGACAAGAACTCACCCTCAGATATGCAGCCAGGCTAACAACACACCCCGACACACACCCCACCCGGCTAGCTATAAATAAATGCAACATACCTTTTAGAACTAAATTATCACACAACATACCAGCAGGGAAATTAGTCCATCAATTAGTTGAACAACTTCCTATAGACAAACTCCAAGCAGAAATTGCAAATCACTATGACAAAGAACCATGGATAAATATCAACCCCACAGTTAACACCCTCATTACGAAATATGGCAATAAAAACGAACAGGAACTCAAACTAAACACAATCTGTACAGAAGAAATCAACTCAAAATATTGCAACTACATTAAGATTTACACTGATGGATCCAAAATTACAGAACCACCCAGAACAGCAGCAGCTTACGTAATCCCCGAACTTAACATTAAAGTAGGACGAAGACTACCTAACCTCTGCTCTATATATACAGCTGAATTCTGGGCCATACTTGAAGCACTCAAATGGATCAAAGAGAACAAAATACCCCAAGCGGTAATAATAAGTGACTCGCTAAGCGTCATAAACTCAATACTTAATAACAACACCAAATCAAGAGTAAACTATCTTAGGCAAACCAATTTATTGTTAAAAATACTGAACAATAATAACTTACAAGTAGAATTTATGTGGATACCATCCCATATTAACATACCAGGTAACGATATGGCAGATATAACAGCTAAACAAAAACTAAACGAAACCACTCACATCAACCTAGATTATAGCATATGCGAACTCAATAGCATATCTAAAACCCTCATTGATAATAAATGGCAGGAATTATGGAACACAAGCACTCAAGGCAGGAAACTAAAAACCATCATTAAAGAAGTATGTAGAAATAGGAAACCACCCAAAACAAAAGGCAGTGAACAAAAATTCATAAATAGAATACTCACGGGCAAAACCAAGCTGGCTAACAGCTTCGGACAGTACATAGGACCACAACCACATAACCCTAACTGCTACCACTGCAGGGTCCCAGAAGACATAGAGCATATTTTTAACAACTGCCATACACTTGAAAAAGAAAGGGCTAAGTTTAAAGTTAAACAGCATAAAATTGGATCCCCTACAACATACCCAGAATTCTTGATGAACACAAACCCCAATATTAATCTAACATTCAAAAATATCATAAGTTTTATACACGAATCCAATCTACTCAAAAAAATCTAAGAAAGTAAATCAAAGACCAGTTAAAAATATAACAAATCACTGTTTGGGAATTATGACGGCCGGCTTGGTCTCGTGGGTTCACAGACTGACACAGCCGTTCATAGCCCGAATAATAAAAACCAGTTAAGGACGAATATTACAAAATCACTGTTTGGGAATTATGACGGCCTGCTAGGTCTCGTAGGTTCACAAACTGACACAGCCGTTCATACCCCGAATAATAAAAACCAATTAAGGCCACAAAAAATTAAAATAGGAAAATAGGAATTAATTAAAACAGGACTCCATAATAACATATAAACAACCATAAAACAAGTTTTCATTCCAAACCAATAAGATAGGGAATCAAAATAAATAAGGAATTCATGAACAAAAAAAAAAGAAAACGAAAAAAAAAAAATAAAAAAATAAAAAAAAAATACTCCTAACCGTCTCCTTGTCTCTTAAACAACATCTGGCTGAACTTTTAAATCAAGCTTCCACAGCTATTTCTACTAACATACTCAGCCAAATCCAGGCAATGTTGGCAGACGACACTGAAGAATTTGAAACTTCCACGCTGGCAGCGGCCCTGGAAGTATCATCATCCAGCGGCGATGAAGCTGATGAACCTGCACCACCTAAACAGAGTGGAAAAAAGGAAGGCTCTGTCTACCGGAATATCGGACTGGGAAAGGCAATTGATGATATCAAAAAAGCGGGCCACTTCGTCAATGCCACAAGACCGGGTGTCCTAATGTGACGTCATCGCTGCCGACCAATCGTGGCGGGAGTCACATGCTGCTTGGTTTGACACCTGGGGCATTTCAATCCAACTAAGAAACACGAGTGTGTGGTGTGACTATTCCCACTCATGTCTATTAGCCTTTCAGTCAGGTTGTTAAGGACTAGTTAGTCCTACACCTGAGTGGCTAAATTAAAAAGTACTCTTTGAGTACATAAAAGCCTGGGGGATGAGGCTCCTTTTCCTTCCCCCAGGAGTAATTAAAAATCACGCAGTGCGTGAATAAAAAAGTGGTACATGTTCAAAAGAACGAAAACCACTATAATCCAACTAACTAACTAACTAACTCAATTTTATGTTTTTAGGGGATGTTTTCCATCACGTCCGCGCTTTCAGTATAAAACTAACAGTGTTGGCCATTGGAGCCCATTCTACGGAATAAGCAAACAAGAAGATGCCAGCAGCTGCAGCTTTATATAACGATCTTATGGGAAGTTGGTATTGGATGGTGGATGGATTGAGTGTAGCAGAAAGGGTTGAACAGGAATGGAGGTATGCAGTGACAAAAGACTTCGTCTCAAGACAAGTAACCAGCCTCCACTTATCCGTAAATATTGTAAAAGAAATGATAGAGGATGAGGAGAAGAGAATCAGAGGTTTAATTAACCCACCGTATGTGAAAGTGGGTAAGTTAAAAGAAGCGATAGTTCATGTGACGAGTGCAAGGTGCTTTCTAGAAGACATTGTAGAATGGACAGATTGGTCCTTTGCGAAGTGGGGGTTAGACAAGCTTAAGAAAGCGGAAGAAGTAATGAGGAATGTGCTGACCGAAGAGGTCAAGAAGATCAAAGAAAAGTGGTCAAAGGAAAGAAAAGAAGAAGAAAATAGAAAAAAAAAGGAAGAACTAGAAAAACTAAACGCAAACTGGATGAAAATCCAAGAGAAGTTCCGGGCCATGGGCCACCCGGACTGGATGCCGGAAACAGAAAAGAAGAAGAAAAAAGGAATTTGGGGAAAGATTAGGGGCTGGATGAGAAAATGGAGGAAATAAAAGAAGCAGAAGAAAGCCAAAGGCCCTTTTCAGGGCCAGCCAAATTTCTAGAAAAGAGAATGACTTTTCAATTGCCTACCCCCCTTTTTTTTTTTCAAAATTTAAAAAAAAAAAAAAAAAATCCCATGTTCAATTCCCCTTGTCCCTAAACAAACCCACACTCTATTCCCCATGTTAAATTACCCTTGTACGTAAAGTGGCCCATGATTTATTCCCATGTTAATTCCCCTTGTACGTAGATTTGCCCACGATTTTTCGCCATGTTAAATTTCCATTGTACGTAGATTTGCCCAGAGGTCCCTGTAATGCTAATTTCCATTGTACGTAGGGTGCCCCACTTCACTACTGTCATCAGTCCTCAAACGACCAATTATGTCAAACGTCAATACTCGGTCAAAGGCCTACGCTGGTTACACTACTTGTGCGACAAGGAAGACAAATGGATTGAGCATGCCCGCAACGGAGGGGGTGAAAAGACCATCGGAACGCAAGATCGTATACGAGTTTAACGGTTGCATATTTCACGGATGTCTCGTCTGTTACCCTGACCGTGGCACTAAAAATCAGTTTTTACAACGAACCATGGAAGACTTGTTCCAGGACACTTGTCAGCGACGCCTAAAGTTAGAACAGCAAGGATACCAAGTGGTGGAAATGTGGGATCACGAATACGATTACCGTTTGAAAACCGATCCCGAGTTTAAACGCCTCGTGGAAAGTTACCAGTTCATGGACCCCCTGAACCTGAGGGATAGTTTGTACGGAGGAAGGACCAATGCCACCTGTTTGCTGTACCAAGCTGACGAAGAGAAAGGAGAAGAAATCAAATACTTGGACGTGTGTTCGCTGTATCCCTACGTGTGTAAATATTGTCGCTTTCCTGCAGGGCACCCACAATTGTTCACCGAACACATCGACCTGAAAAACATTCGACAATACGAAGGCTTGATCAAGTGCAAAGTTTTGCCTCCCACGAACCTATACCATCCCGTCTTACCTCACCATTGCCAAGGCAAACTGATGTTTCCTTTGTGCCGTACTTGTGCCGAAACGGGCAACCAAGATCAACCTTGTCAGCACACCCAGGAAGAACGGGCCTTGACGGGGACGTGGGTCAGCGTAGAATTGTTCAAACCTATGGACATGGGATACCAACTGTTAGAAGTGTACGAAATTTGCCACTTTCCCAAGACACAACAATACTACAAGGGTGACCCCACGCAGAAAGGCATTTTCGCAGACTACGTGGATGCCTTTTTGAAACTGAAGCAAGAAGCCAGTGGCTATCCGTCCTGGTGTCACACTCCCGAGGACCAAAAGACATTCAAAGAGAAATACTGGGCACAAGAAGGCATTACTTTAGATCACATCGAGAAAAACGAAGGCAGGCGATCGTTTGCCAGAGTGATGTTAAATTGCTTGTGGGGCAAAATGGTACAACGACCGTGTTTACCCAAGACGGAATATTTGACCGAACCTTCCCGCTATTTCCAGATGATTCACGACAAAACCAAATTCATGAAACACGTGGATGTCGTTCGCGAGAATTTGATCTTGGTCAATTACGAAGAAGATCTGGACTTTGTACAGGACGACCCCTTTGGAAATGTCATCATTGTGGCTTACGTGACAGCTCATGCTCGCTTAAAATTGTACGAAGCTTTAGAACTGTTAGGGGAACGTGTCCTGTACTTTGACACGAACAATTGCATTTACATCCATCACCCGAGTCAACAGCACCCTGACATCGAAGGAGACCGTTTAGGAGCCTGGACAGACGAGCACCCCGACGACAAGATTCTAAGTTTCGTCAGTGGCGGTCCCAAAAATTACGGCTACGAATACCGGGACAAACAAGGAGAAGTGCACACGAAGTGTAAAGTGAAAGGACTGACTCTGAATTATCGTACCAGTCGAGTAGTGAACTTTGGGGTATTGAAAGAAGCCTTGCAGTCTAGAGAAGATGAACACTTTAAAGTGACCACCTATCAGCCCAACAAGATTGTACGTTTACCCACTCACCACATCGTCAGTCGACCCTTGGAAAAAGTCTATCAAATCGTGTACCAGAAGCGAGTGCGACTTCCCAATCATTTCACCTTACCGTATGGACACGTCGGTATTTGTCTGTTATAAAAAGTAACCCTGGGCAAAATCGATAGTTCATTGTGACTACCAAGACCAAGCGAACAAGATGAATACTTTCAGAGAAACACAAAACAAGTTCAGACAGGCACAATTCAAGTTTGGGGCCTATGAAGTAAAATGCGATTGCGAGCCTTGCGATGGGAACCATGCTGTACGTTGTGACCTTAGCGATGCCGTAAAGCATCATGGGAGCTTTGTTCTCACTACCCCTATCATGGAAAGTGATGCTGTGCGTGTCAAACCTGAGGGATGCGAAAGCGATGCCGCTCGTCCTCTTGGAGACTTTACTGGGTTTCGTTTTAAAGGTCGATGTCCACCTTCACGTCTACCCCCCTACGGATGTCATCCAGCCCTGAGCAAACTCCTGTCCATGTCACCCAACCCTCATCGAAACGAACCTGTGAAAGACGAATATTCGTTTCCTGTGCGTTTGTCGGAATACTGCGACTTTGAAAATCGTCTTCAATCGTTCAAAGGAAAATGGCCTAAGTATCTGGGAGGACCGACCCCCGAAGAATTAGCTAGAGCCGGATTTTTCTACTTGGGCGAAGGGGATAAAGTCAAGTGCTTCAGTTGCAGTGTGTCACTTCACCACTGGGAACCACAAGATTCGGCCTACCTAGAACATGCTTGTTGGTCACCGAATTGTCATTACTTACCCTAAGTGGGACCGAGACATTGAAGTAACTTACCATGTCGTTGAAGAAGAAACCAAATTGGTTAGGAGTCAAATGTTGGACATCACCGAGACCAGTATTTAAACTTCATTTCAAAAATGATATTGAATCATTACCTAAAGAACTGCAAGAGAAGATTCACAAGGAAGTTTGGCAGGGGCTTGCCAGAGTGAAATCTCAATGGGTGACTGTAGAACTTTGTGCCGAGAAATTCACAAGAGGAAAGTGAAAAAAGTCAACCAGTGCGTTAGATTTCTCTGGGTCAAGGGTGCATTCATCCTATTATATTACTCTAAACCGTTTACATCAAAAAGAGTTCAACCAGATTCTTGGACGTTACCCTGAGTGGCAGTGGTCAGAAATTTGCTCACTATCTGGATTACTTTTGCTCTAGGAGAAGATTGTGAATTGTACGGACTGACCTTTTCATGGATACTTTACAAGAGAGCATTCGTGCTTTGCCCGTGGAGTTGAGAGAACGCATTTACCGAGAACTGGTCAAAATACAAGTGAAACGTAAAGAACAGTTGCATCCGTTACGTCACCGGTGTTTGAACCACTGGTACCTGAATGCTATACAAGGACTGATTCAGTTGAAAGTGTTCCATTGGACAGACATTGATCAACGACCCCCTGGTTTTAAAAAGGATTTGTTTGCTATTGATGATTCTATCTACTACATTGTAAACTTACTGCATCGAATTCCAGAGGAAGAGTTAACGAATTACCAACATCTTTTACACAATGTCAACTTAGTGAAAGAGGAACTTCTGAACGAATTGTAATGTGTAAATTAGTGATTAAACGATTTAAATTCGACAATGAATTAAAACCATGTCTGTGCAAACGGTACATTTCTTGTGTCAGACAAAAGAGGATTTAGTATGACCTATTCATGGATACTTTACAAGAGAACATTCGTGCTTTGCCTGTGGAGTTGAGAGAACGCATTTACCGAGAGCTGGTCAAAATACAAGTCAAACGTAAAGAACAATTGCATCCGTTACGTCACCAGATGTTTAACCACTGGTACCTGAATGGTATAAGAGGACTGATTCGTCAGAAATTGTTTCAGTGGTCAGACCTTGTTCAACACTTTGAGTTAGTGAATGAACGAAATGTTCATCATTTTGGTTACTTCGAGATTCACCTAGAGCAACGCATTGAGGAAGACGAGTTAAAGGATTACCAACATATTTTACGTGGAATCTGCTTAACGGAAGAGAAAACGAATTCTGAAGTTTAGGTTACAGTATGCAAGATTTAGATTCCCCACTGCAGAACGAAGATGTCTGGCTAGAAAGTACGTGTATTGCTTCCTAAACAAAGAGAGTATAAAAACAGGTTGCCATGCCACGACTTTTATCACATGTGATTGAACAGATTCCGTGGAAGGAACTCAATGACCATATTCAAATTGTGGATCATTACCATCAGTTATTACAAGAACTATATCCGTTCAATTTGGGACGAAGCATAGTGTGTGTCTTAGTGACTTGTTTTCTGGGATTTCGTTTATCAGCCGATTCCTTGTGGACTCTTTACGAACAGTACTTACCACCCAAATCTCCTTAAATGGTCACGAAAGACTCCTTTTGCTCAAAGCCTTTCGTTTTCATCTGGATACTTCTCGACCTCAACAGGAAAAAAGATTCGTCAACTTTTAGCTACCGAAGACGTGTATGACGATGTGTGTGTAACTTGTGACTTACACCCCCATTGGACAGACGTCCGTGATTGGAAAAATGGGGGTTTTGAGGCTTGGACCCAAGAAGTGGCCCAGTATGTTCAAGGAAAAAAGTTACTTTTCAACCTGTGTTAGTGACAGTGTCAGAAGAAGAACCCGTCACCCAGGACAGGACTGTCGTGAACATGCCTGAAAGACCCTTTCGGGAGGACACTTGTGTGACCTTACCCCCTATAGAACTGGTCAGAACATTACCCAAAGCATGTTGTACAGACACTTGTATTTATTCCACGTTGATGGTTTTCATGTGCCTTTTATCCTTGTGCTTAAGCCTTTGGCTTTTATGTATTTTTGTCTTTCGTGTTCTTGTTTAAAACATTCAATAAACGTGTCCTGAAAAAGTATATAAACTCTTGTCTTGTCTGTTTTTCGTGTCACAAGTGACATTCCTAACGCTATGGCTACCTCTGTTGTCTCTGCTCCCTCTTCCTCCACTGTCAAAGTCATCGACGAACACTTAGATCGTGCTAGCTGGGAGGCTTTGTATCTTCGCCATCCCTTTAACATGCTCATTGCTGGACCTAGCGGTTCTGGCAAAACCGAATTCGTCAAACGTTTGATCGAACATAAACATCATTTGATCGATCGTCCACCGCAACGCATCGTGTGGTGTTACAAAGAGTGGCAATCGGCGTACAGCCTCTTGCGAGAAAGTCAAGGCGATTCCATCGTGTTTGTGGAAGGCATTCCTAAAGAAGACGACGGCATCGTCTCTGACTCCCGTCAAACCCATTTGGTCATTTTCGACGACATATTAGGAGAAGACGAAGAAGAAATTAAACTGTGGTTCACGCGCAAAGGGCATCATCGTAATGCCAGTGTCGTTTACATCACTCAAAATTTCTTTCAACAAAGTAAAGCCCATCGTACCATTAGTCTCAATGCGCATTACGTGGTCTTGTTTAAAAGCCCTCGAGATAAATCGCAAGTGCAAGTCTTAGCCAAACAGGAACGCCTTGGCTGACTCATCGTACGACGATGCCACTCAAACTCCACACGCCCAATTTACTCGTCGATTTGAAACCTACGAGCCCCGAGGATTTGCGATTTCGTACCCAATTGTTTCACCACTGGTGCCAAGACGGAGGGCCTGTCCTGTACACGTCTCCGTCCTCGACTTAATTTCACTCAACAAAAAATTCTATAAAAACCTCAGTCACTTTTCGTCTGTCTCACACAGTTTGAACATGACGTCCCTTCAGTCGCATCTTCCCGTCAAATTGATTCGTGCCTTGTATGGCATCAGTCGAGACAAAAAATTCACAAATACGAGCTCGTGTCTTAGAAGCTAGTCTCAAAGAAGTCTTACGATGGTTCACGGTGACGGCATGTCAATTACTCCAAGGGATCATTCAGATTCCTCATCAAACCAAACGCTTTTTTGATCGAAGCAAAGTGCTTTGACCCAACTGGCCCATCCCCGCATCGACACTCAAACGAAAAATCAAATCATTCTGAAACCTGGAGGGAGCGGTACTCTAGGAGGGGTCATCATTCGCTCTCTCTCTTAAGATGGGATCATAATGCTCCCAAACTTCTCCCCAAGAAAAAAGTCAAACGAAGCTCCAAGAAGAAGAAAAAGAGCCACGGTGTCAAGGCCAAGTCCCCAAGGAGACCCGTGTCTCCAAGAACTTCTCCAGTGGCGGGACCCTCCTCTTACCAGTCACCACCCCGGAAAAAGAAAAGCCCCCAGAAAAAGAAACAGAAAAAGTCCCCAGAGAAAGAAAAATCCACAGAAGAAAACTAGTCGCAAGAGAGGCAGTTCTGTCAGGACGCAACCTTACACTCGCAAACCACGACCTGCCACGGCGGTGACCGCGTCTCCGGTAGCATCAGGTTCATTCACTTCTCCGATGATGACACCAAGAACTGAAAAGTACTTGGAGACGTTGATCACACCAAGAACTTCTCCGTTGATGACCCCAAGAACTTCGCCAGTGGCAGGGCCCTCCAATTTAGCGGCAGTGGCCGCTGCTCACAAAGTACCTTCTCCCAAAATTAAAGTCCAAGAGAGATCAGGCATGTTACAAAGTTTACTGGATTTGTCCAAGCAAGAACTGGCTCGATTTAGTCCGTTGCATACCCCTGCACGACGTGTCATGCCTGTCCTCAAGTTAATATGCCGTAAAGACAATCAGTAGCGACGCGTTCCAGTATAAAAAAGGCCTGTGACCAAGTAGGGGTATCAGTGTTTTTGGTGGTGCTGAAGACTCAAAGATGTCACCCTCCAAAAAACATCCCTCTTCTAACCAACCCCAAGGAAAGAAAAGGAAAAGCCTGCCTCCTCGTTTAGTCAAACATGGGGACATGTTATCTGTCCTGTCCAAAGCTTCTCCACCCTACGAAAAAAACTCATTCAATCCGCCTCCAAAGAGGTCATCGATACCGTGTGCGAATGTTGTTTGAACGTGTTGAAAGGCACGATCCCTTTGTCCAAACACCAGAAACAATGCTTAGGCAAACATCGTCACGTTCTTCGCCAAATGGTTCAAAAGAAAATTCCCATTCGTCAAAAGAAGAAGATGTTGGTCCAGCGTGGAGGAATTTTACCCCTCTTGCTAGGCCCATTGCTGAAAGGAGTCTTGGGAACCATGTCGGGAGGACTGGTGGGAGCAAGATAAAAAGGAGCTCGGAAGTCCCAAGATCTCAGAATCGACCCCTGACAACCCCATGGAAGGACGAAAACTAGCTTTAGTACCTTACAAACGATGGATGGAATACCATCGGTGGCAAGAACAACGCACCCCGCATTTACCTCCCAATCCCAATTTGAGCGAGATGTCCCATTTACAACACGAATTGCAGTCCTTGATGGATCGCCAAGATTTGTCCGAAATAGAAAAATCGCAAAAGTACGGTCAACTCTTGCAACGACTGCAACTCTTTCACCAGAAAGCCACAGACGAAACAGCTCTTCCCACTCTGAAAGATTTTAAGACCTTGTTGAAAAGTCCAGTACCATCACCAGCACCACCAACACTGCCAGTCACCAAGATAGAAAAATGAGAAGAAGAAGACGAAGGGTTTCAAACTCCTCCAGAAAAAGTACGCAAGATAACAACACCACCTACCTCCAAAATTGGATGGATTAAAAAGATGATGACCACCCCTTCTTCATCACAAGAGAAAAAGAAGGTGAAGACAGAAGTGAAACAAGAACCGATATCCCCTGTTCAGACATCCTCCTCCTCGACACCTATTGCCGGTCGCACACGCAAAGCATTGCAATCTAAGAAAGTACCCCAAGAGAAAAAGAGTAGCATCCTCCAAGAGTGGGTGCCTTATTAACAAACAAACAAACAAAAAATGGAAAAAGTGTTAGCCAGCATTTACTACGATCCCTCGCATCCTGCAGGTTACGCAGGAGTTCAAAAATTGTATCGTGCTGCCAAAACTCGACTGAAAAGTCTCCGTTTACCTCAAGTGCAACGATGGTTACAAGAACAAGCTACCTACACTTTACACAAACCCATTCGACGCAAGTTTGCCAGAAGTCGCACCCGAGTGGAAGGCATCGATCATCAATGGCAAGCCGATTTAGCCGATGTCTCTCATTTAGCCAGCTACAATCGCGGATACAAATATTTGTTTTGTGTCATCGACGTCTTTTCCAAATTTGCCTGGGTCGTACCCTTGACTTCCAAATCGAGCAGCGAGTTAGTGCGAGCCCTGCAACGAGTGTTGAAGCAAAGTGGTCGTCACCCTCTTCGATGGCAAACGGACAAAGGCATCGAATTTCTGAACCAAGCGTTCCAAAAAGAATTAAAGAAACGTGACATTCATTTTTTTTACCACCGAGAATTCTGAAACCAAAGCCAGCATCGTGGAGCGTTTTCGACGCACTTTGAAAGAACGCATGTGGAAATATTTTACGCATCACCACACTCTGAAGTACATCGACATCTTACCGCACCTGGTGCAAGCGTACAACCAATCTTACCATCGAAGCACTGGACGTGCCCCGAAAGAGGTGACTCCCGAGAACGAAGTGCTGGTGTTTGAGCGCCTGTTTGGTACGCCCCCGACGAGGGCTGTCCCCAAGAAAAGTGGAGTGTTGGCCATAGGAGATTGGGTGCACATTGGCAAAACCAAATGCACTTTCGACAAAGGTTACTTACCTAACTGGACCACCGAATTGTTTCGTGTCACTGGACGAGTGCATGGCCGTCATCATGCCGTCTATAAATTGGAAGACATGAACGGAGAAGTGCTTAAAGGAACGTTTTATTTGCCCGAGTTACAACGTGTCACCAAAAAAGAAGACGACGTGTACGACATCGAAAGCATTCTCGAACGCAGAACCCGTAAAGTAGGCAAACGACGTGTCAAAGAAGTCAAAGTACGTTGAAAAGGATATCCACTCAGTTTTGATTCTTGGATCAAAAGAAGTGACCATGATGCCCTTTCACACTGCTACCACTCCTTCACCCAGTTCTTCTCTGCAAGATTTACAAAAACAACCCTTGTGGGTGTGGTGTGGAGAACGTGTGGCTAAAACGCAAATCGTCTTTTTCTGCCAAATCTTCGTGGTGTATTGTGTCATCGGGGCAGCCATCGCCAATTTGAGTTTGCAACAAGAAGACAAACAATTGTGGACCATTTTATTAAGCAGTTGCATCGGTTACCTGCTTCCCAATCCCTCCCTGAAATTCTCCTCGAACGGGAACCACGGGAACCTTGTGTCCAGTGCCAGTGTCAGTCACCACTCCAACAACAACAATCCCATTTTGGGCGGAGACACGCCTCTGACGTCCAGTAACCCCTCGGACAGCCACAGAACTCTGGAATTATGAGTCACCAAAACCAATTTTACTTAACCTTACCCAGTGACAGTTCCATGGAGGTGTTTCCCTACAACACGTTGTGTTGTTAAACGGCCAAATTACCTCAGGTCATCCAGTTAGATCACGAAGCCCATTGGGAAGTGGCTTTGGTACAAATGATTCACCCTACACAAATCCAGAACATCACTGAAAAGCAAAGCACTTTTGAGGTCGAAATCATGAACCAACAATTGCAAAAAACCATGAATGAAATAGGGTTTTCAGGGGACACAAGACCATCCAACAATCCACCCTTTAATATCTACACCTTGAAAATTCCGTCAGGGTTTTATTTTAGTGGCCAACATTTGGTGGATACCATTGCTTCCAGGTTCGAGTCAGCCTTTGGCAAAGCCCTGAACAAAGCCAGAAAAAGTGTCACCCTGGAGTACCATAAAGTGGCTCGTCGCTTACTGATGAAATTTCAGGATATTCAAACGTTGTCCATCATTTTTAATCGTGACTTGTTTGATAATTTAGGTGGAGACACAAAAGTGGCTCCAAATTTTAAACCGAAGATCAACAGCAATATGGTATTTTACAAGTTTTTCGATTCCCTGTAGAACTGAACCAAGGACTGAATTTGATCTTTGTGTACTCCGATGTGGTGGAGTACAACGTGGTGGGACACACCTCCGTACCGTTACTGCGTGTCATTCCTTTCAAAGTGGATTCTACCACGACCAGTGACCAGGAAGGTGGAAACACCTATCACGTTCACCGCGAATTTGTACATCCTCACTATTTGCCTGTCAGCAAGTCTTATTTGGACACGGTAACATTCCTATAAAAGGAGATCTGGGACAAAATATTCCATTCACCAAAGGAAAAGTCACGGTGAAACTCCATTTTAGAAAACGGTTCTCTCACGATTCGTAAGTCATGTATCCAGTGTATGGAGGGGTTGCTCGACAGCGAGGACACGGTTTAGGAGATATGCTAAAATGGGCCTTTCGTTCGGTGGCCCCAGTCTTGAAACCGATGGTGACACGCGGATTGCACGTCTTGAAAGATGCCGCACTGACGCAAGGCAAAGAATTTCTCCAAAATGTCACCATCGACAAATAAAACCCTAAAGAAGCCTTCTTGAGGGCAGGCAAAAATGTCTTGCTGCAAACGGGCAAAGACCTTTTGAGCCGACGAGAAACACCTATAAATGCCCTGCACGATACCGAGTCAGGCATTCAGTAAGGACAAGGCAGAAAGAGACGACGAAGAAAACACCCTTTCACCAGACTTCACACGTCTAAAGCTAGAAAGACAAAGAAAAGAAGAACCATTCGAGACCTAGACGTTTTCGATTATTGAGAAAGAGAAAAAAATGATGCACCGAGAGTCTTGCGATTGTTCCAAGTCGGAACTGGATCTGTTTGCCATGCCCCCCACCATGATGACCATGCAAGAATCCCAGTTGGTGGAATTTCACCCCGTCTCCTCTTTGACGGATTCCGCTCCCATCGAGTTTGAAATCATAGGACAGCCCGAAGATTACATCGATCTGAATAGCAGTTACTTGTACTTGAAAGTCAAAGTTCACGATAAGACTGGAAGTGATACAGACACTGAAGCAGTAGCTCCCGTCAACAATTTCATGCATTCCTTGTTCAGTGGAGTGGACTTGTACTTGAATAACAAACTAGTCAGTAGCAGCATGGATACTTACCCTTATCGCGCCTACCTGGAACATCTCTTGACGTACGGAATAGACGCCAAGAACACTCATCTCAATGCCTGTGTGGTATGGGAAGCTGACGAAGCTGGCGAGTTTGAAGATTTGGAAACTATTACAAATGATAAACGTAAAAAGTACAATGAGGGATTTGTAGAACGAAGAAACAGAATCATGGGAGTCAACACAAATTTAGACCTCATGGATCGTTTGCATTTGGACATGTGGTTGCAAGACAAATATTTGCTGAACGGAGTGGATGTCCGCCTGAGACTGAATCGTAGCAGTACCGCTTTCCACTTAATGGCTGATAGTGACGATTACAAAACCAAAATCCAAGAAGCTAGACCCTACGTACGACGCGTGGAAGTGTTACCTAAAGTGGGAAACGACATCAGTCACACGTTGAGCAGAACGACCGCCAAGTATCCGATACGACGCGTGGAAGTGAAAACTTTCACTATTCCCAAGGGGCAACGATCCATGATCGAAGATCATCTGTTTCAAGGACAGTTACCCAAACGTTTAATCGTTGGTATGGTCGAGAATGAAGCCTTCAACGGAGCTGTCGCTAAAAATCCTTTCTACTTTCGACACTTTGGCGTGTCCAAGATCGAAGTCAGTCGCGATGGCAAGACCTTGTGTACCCGACCTTTCGAACCTGACTTTGACAAGAAGAATTACTTGAGATCGTACTTGTCCTTGTACGAAGCCACCGGTCAGTTAGGAACCAACACCAGTCATGGCATTACGTACGAAGATTATGCAGGAGGCTATGCTTTGTGGGCTTTTGATTTCACTACAGACCAAGGCAGCGACGAGGGTCATTTCCACCCTATAACATCCGGTCAGATTCGAGTGGAACTTCAGTTTGCAAAACGAGACCCTGATGTTATGTTGAACGTCATCCTGTATGCAGAATTTGATAATACCATAGAAATCAACAGTTTGAGAGAAGTCATTCTAGACTATTAGAAGCTATGGAAGACTGTTATCCCTCTTTACCTAGTGAAGAAACTTTGGACATGAAATGTGAGGAGACTGTGGAAGAAGTGATCATGATGAAGTCGAGATGGCCAGAACAAGAAGCCCATTTAGTCTCCTGTTTTGCCAAACACTTGGTGGAAAAAATGACGGAATTGATCAAGAAAAATTGTTATGGATGTCAAAACGATCATTCCAGTCAAATTCAACACGACAAATGTCTGATGCTGAGTCAAGAAGAAAAATTGGACGAGTATCTGGACGAAGCTTGGAGTCTCATCTCGAACAAAGACGTGTTGCATCAGTGGTATAAAGACTTGCGTGAACATTCTTGTCCACCATTAGCCACTCAAGAGATCCATGGTATCGAAGCTCTCCTGAATCAGAGTGAGGAAACAGAACGAATAACCGTTTATTCGTCAGAAATTTTCAAGCAAAAAGTCAGGATCGAATTGACGACTTATTATTACCTGTGAAGAAGAAAAAAGTACACACAAATCAATGGATACCTGGGAACTTTATTACCTTTTGAACCACAGTTCGTATACAGCTTCTTGGAATCCTGTCGTCTGTGCTAAAGATGAACTCCCTCATCGCAAACCTCAAGACCATCAAGCTTACGTGATCAACACGGACGACAGTCATCTCCCAGGAACCCACTGGGTAGCCGTCTACTTTCCTCAAGAAGGATGTGTGGAATATTTCGATTCGTACGGATTGCCCCCTTTGGAAGACGATATCATCGACTTTATGAGAAGAAATGCTCAAACCACCCGATTCAATAATGTGAAATTAGAAGGCACAGACTCCTTCGTGTGTGGACAGTACTGTGTGTATTTTCTGCATCATCGCAGCCTGGGCTATTCCTTAGAACATTTAGTAACTCATTTTGATCCTCGTTCTTCTTCAAGAAACGATGTGAAAGTAGATCGATGGTTTTGTGACCATTATGCTTATCTTTTGTCTCAAGCTAGGAAACGTAGTGTCCATCAATGGCCTAATGATTTCCAACAGTGGAAATCACAATTTCATTCACAACGTTGTCAGCCCTGTTTAAAGTAGATTGTCAATTGAGAAAAAAATGTTTGTGATTTGAAAAAAATTGTTAGATGTTATCATGTTGGCTTATTGTTATAAATGTTAGAGTTGTTGTTGTTTAGTGTTAAGTGATTTTTGAATAAAAAATGTTGTGTTTTGAAAAAA
Organism: Sinohyriopsis cumingii; assembly: GCA_028554795.2. Classification (NCBI taxonomy): domain Eukaryota; kingdom Metazoa; phylum Mollusca; class Bivalvia; order Unionida; family Unionidae; genus Sinohyriopsis; species Sinohyriopsis cumingii. The sequence continues at coordinate 7,736,376 of CM068835.1, forward strand.
ATGCCTTTGTCTTTTGTTTAGCTATAAGAATGTTGGATTGATGCTCTTTCATTTCTTACTATCCCTCTCATGTCACTCACTGAACGTTGCCGCTCGAAAACCGTGTGGGGGATGTTTTCCTTCACGTCCGCGCTTTGACTTTAAGAACCGGGGTTGTTTCCAGTCTAACCATCCATTGTCGACTCATCCTCCTAAGAAGATGTGTTCCAAACTAGCTAAGCTCAACGAAGCCTACGTGAATTTGCATAGGGTCAGACACAGTCTGATACCGAAGCCAGAAGAAATAGAGAATGTGAGAATGTTAAAAATCACTGAAGACCTGATAGAAGAGCTTTTCAGAGAAGAAATGAACAGGGAAAAAGAAGAATGGACAGAGAAGTACAGACTTCAGAGACAGCAGCAACAGCAGCAACAACAAGAACAGCAGCAGCAACCTGAAGCTGACAAAGGCTTTGTCGATTGTCGTATCGACACCAAAGAGTTCTTCTTCTCTTTCCGAAGAAGCAGACCTATCGCCAGAAAGTCTATCCTCAGAGGACATCGCATTCTTAGAAACTAAAAGATTGCCATAGCAAACAAAAAAAACAGCCCTTTTCAGGGCTACCCAATACTCTAGAAAAGAAATAACTATCCATTTGCCAATGTGTGTAGGTAGAGTAGTGTGAAAATAAACACTAACTCTTTTAAAAAAAATGTGAGGGTATGTGTTTGTGAGTTTGTGTGTTTGTAAGTGATCAAGTACGTTGGTGTGGATAGTAGATTAAAATGATGTCTTTATTTGGTGTTTGAGGTGTAGATTTCGGGGTTAGATTGGATTGCTTTGAGTATGTGGATAGTCAATTGAAGTGATTTATAAAAAAATTTAAAATAGTGATGGGTAGAATAAAAAAGTGAGTGAGTGTTTCTTTAAGGTCGGCGCGTTGTTGTTATTTTTTTGGTCATGATCTAGGTAAGATCAATTTTATGTTTTTAGGGGGATGTTTTCCTTCACGTCCGCGCTTTCACTATAAATTGAAACTCGTTCGGCAGTCCAACTACCCTTGTTGATTGATCAACACCAAAAATGAACACAAGACTGGAGAAACTGTTGGAACTTCATGTGCATCTGGAATATGCCAGGCGCATATTAAATGAACTGGCCGCGGAAGCCATTGTGGAGGAGGGAAGGATAAGAGAGGAGGAGGAAAGAAGAAACAAAGAAGAGGAGGAGACAAGATATAAAGAAGAAGAGGAAAGAAGATACAAAGAGGAGGAGAGAAGATACAAAGAAGAGGAGGAGGAGGAGGAGGAGGAAAAGGAGAGAAGAAGAAGAAATTTCAGAATCCCAGAGAGCGAAAATTGGGATTCTGTAGCGACATATCCTGCCTCTGCTCTCTCCCCCCAAAAGGTAAAAAGTAACTGGGGGATAAGTTGTGTATGTGGCGCCAGGCCTGGAAGGTGCCACCATTAACCAGGTGTCCATGAAGTTCCAAAAAAAACCAGCCCTTTTCAGGGATACCCAATACTCTAGAAAAGAAATAACCATCAATTTGCCAATGTGTGTAGGTAGAGTAGTGTGAATATAAACACTAACTCTTTTTTAAGATAGTGTGAGGGTATGTGTTTGTGTGTTGGTGCTTGTAAGAGCTAAGGTATGTTTGTGTGAATAGTAGATTATGGGTTTCTTTATTGTTTCTTAGCGTAGGTGAAGAGTATAGTTAGGGTTCTGTAAGCGCTCACGTACGATTGTGCGGATAGTAGATTATGGATTTTGTTTATTGTTTCTTAGAGTATGTGGAGAGTATAGTTTGGGTTTTTATTATATGAAATGAGAAAGTATAGTTTGGGTTTTATTATATGAAATGAAAAAGTAGGGGGATGTTTTCCTTCACGTCCGCGCGTTGTTTGGTCATGATCTAGGTAAGATCAATTTTATGTTTTAGGGGGATGTTTTCCTTCACGTCCGCGCTTTTCGTATAAGAACCCACATTATTCGTCGTTCAAACCATTCTGCAAAGAATAAAAAAAGAAGATGGCTTCTAACCAAATGGACAAAATGGAAAAATTGCAAAACGTCCTCGACAATTTAGGAATGATAGAGCAAATGTTGGTTAACCTAAACGAGGATCATTATTCTTATAGTCCCCATCGAGTGAAGATGGAGATAAACAATTTACGAAAAATGAAGGTAATCATCAGTGATCTGTTGAAAGAAATAAAGGAGGAGAAGGAGGATGAAGAGGAAAGGATAAGGATGAGAGCATGGAATGAAAAAATTGAAAAAGAAGAAGAAAATGAAAAGAGGAAGAAAGAAGAGGAGGAAGAGAAGAAGAAAGAAGAGCAGGAGAAAAAAAAGAAAGAAAAGAAGAGAAAGAGTGTTGGAGATAAAATAAGAACTTGGTGGAGAAAAAGAAGAAACTAGAAGCAGAAGAAGAAGAAAACCCAAAGGCCCTTTTCAGGGCCAGCCATATTTCTCGAAAAGAGATAGCCTTTCCATTGCCTACCCCTTTTTTTTAAATTTAAATTTAAATTTAAATTTAAATTTAAAAAAATTTAAAAAAAAAAAATCCCAAAAGCCCAAACTCTATTCCCCATGTTAATTTCCTCTTGTCGCTAGACAGACCCACACTATAGTTCCATGTTAAATTCCCCTTGTCGCTAGAGTGACCCACGATTTATTCCCATGTTAATTTCCCTTGTCGCTAATCTGACCCACGATTTTTCGCCATGTTAAATTTCCATTGTCGCTGATCTGACCCAGGGGTCTCTGTAATGCTAATTCCCATTGTCAGTAGTAAATGGGGATACCCTAGCGTCAATGGGAATTAGCATTACAAAACCCCCTGGGACACTCTAGCGTCAATGGAAAATTAACATGGAGAAAAATCGTGGGACAATCTAGCGTCAAGGGAAATTAATATGGAGAAAAATCGTGGGACGGTTTAGCGTCAAAGGAATTTAAACAGGGTGGGACTTTATAGCGTCAAGGGAAATTGAACATGGGATTTTTTTTTTTTTTAAATTTTTTTAAAAAAGGGGTAGGCAATTGAAAGGCTATCTCTTTTCGAGAAATATGGCTGGCCCTGAAAAGGGCCTTTGGGTTTATGTTAATATTAATATTAACATAGATGGCATCTGTCACATCTTCTTCTTCTTCTTCTTAAACTCCTTCTAACTGCCGGTCCATACACAAGTACCCTCTTGAGACATCCTTGTCTTTCTATGTAAACTCTCCTCATCCATTGACTAGTATCTGTCCTATCAACAACAGTCCACTTGGACCTGACATACATGAGCATGTCCGTCCTAAACATCATGGAAGACACAAGCGTAGAAGATTGCACATCGGTCCACATCTTGAAGCGACGAGAACAAGTGAATCAATGCACTGAACTGCGCTTATTTATAGGTAGAGGTAGGATTGAAACGGATTGAGTTCATTCACCAATCCAAACACGCGTTACAAAATTCAGTCAGCCCGCATCCAATCCGAAGAGATTAGTCTGTGACGTCAGTTGGTGTATATAGATTCGCTAGCGCTTGTGTGCAGTCAATCTATGCAACAGTGATTCAACATGACGGAAATTCAGAAAACGATCCATTGGGGTGCACCAGCAGGGGAGACCGCCCAAGGGAACCCGGACTTACTTTCAGAAGAGGTACATTGGGATTTTGTGGATTTTCTTACCTCGCAAGAATTTGTTCCGGAACCTTCGTCTCATTCTTCATTACCGCAAGTGGAGAATTTTAGACAGAGACAGAAAGAAGAATTGGAGAAATTTATGCAACGACAAAAGGAAGCGGAACAAGCTTTTCTCCTACAGCAACAGCAACAGCAACAATAAGAGGTAAGAAAAAAACAACAGCAACAACAGCAAGAAGAAGTAGCAGCAAAGAAACAAGAGGGTGAAAATCAAACGGCTACGGTACTGTTGGACATTTTAGCGGAGTTAAGAAGTCTGAAACAAATGTATCAGACTTCTTTATCACGACCGAAGAGAATACGACCTTCCCGAGCTAAACACGCCAACCCTGTGACTAAGCCTATCGTACCACCCTTAGTGATTTCAACCCAATCATCAGAATCCTCTGAAGAATCCCTCTCTTCTTTCGAAGAATCCCTCTCTTCTTCCGAAGAATCCCTCTCTTCTTCTGAAGAATCCTTCTTTTCTTCTGACTCCTCTTGTTTCTTTTTTGGGCAATCTGGAGACCAATGTCCTTTTTCTTTACAATAATAACAGGTATCTTGACTTTTGTCTTTTTTAGCCCCTGTTTTTTTTTCTTTTTTGACGGTCTGGACACTCTGAAGACCAATGCCCTTTCTTCTGACAGATATAGCAAGTATCCTGACTTTTATCTCGAAAGGAAGGAGAGTAGTCCGTAGGCTGGTCTGAAGAGAATTTTCTAATGACCCCTCGCAAAGCTCTGACGAAACGTTCCATCTGGGTAGTCTCTTCCATCGTTGTGCTCGGTTTGAGAGTGAAATGAATAGTGAAAGGACAAGACACACACCCTTTTATATACGCTGGTTTGTCATGACTATAAATTAGTCTATGGTGTTTGAACTTTAGTCATTTGACGTTTTTCACTCAAGATGAAACGATCCTATTCATTCGAGAAGAAAGAAGAAGAAGAAAGTAAGAGGCAGAAACGTGATCTATAGCCTCGTACCAGGGCTGAAATCTTGGCACAAATTCATGCCAGTGATTTTGAAGAGGACATGAGTGAGCCAGAATCAGAACCCTCTAAACCAAGTTCACCACCCTTAGTCAACCCTGAAAAATACTATTCCATTCGAGAGACGGAAAAGCGCTCCTCTAGAAAATTTAGAACCACGGCTTACACCTACACAGTGAAGTTTAAAGATTTCAAGTCCGACGTACCCTTAGAGAAAGCAGAAGGGTTTATCACCGAGATGTGGGATTCTTTGCTCACCGCACTCAAGCGACAATGTCAAGCCAAAGAAGACGATCGCTTGACACTATCCATAGATCACGACGGTTTGAAATCCCCTGTTTGGATCGAGTTTAGCAGACCCGCAGAACTAACCCCTTCCAAAGTCATGGACAAGATTCAACACGTACTTCAATCTAATGACCAGTTTGACATCACCGATGGTAAAGCCACACTGAAAATGGCCCACGTCTCTCCTCCTCAAGGGACTGGACGCAAAAAGATGTTATTGGTGGACGACCTTCGCAACACCAAAACAAGTCTCGTCCGAATTAACAACCCTCAAGACCAGATGTGTTTAGCTCGAGCCATCGTGGTGGGAGTAACCTATGCCAACAAGAACGACACGACAGAATGGAAAAGAGCCTGGAAAACTATTCAACAATCGGACCGAGCCAAACAACGAAACGAAGCAGAACTCCTGTTGCAACAAGCTGGCCTGTCCAAAGACACACCCTGTGGCATTCCTGAGATGCAAAAATTGCAAGATGCCCTAGCTCCACGCTACACCTTGAAAGTGCACCCTCAAGAAATGCGTGGGTTTCTGTTGTTTCGAGGCCAAGATTTTAAGGACGGAAAATGCATTCATGTCTATTATCACGATGAACATTTCGATACCATTACCAGTATCACTGGATTCCTGGGATACGGTTATTATTATGAGAAATGTGATTATGGTTATAACAATCGAGAGCAACACAAGTCTTGTGGATGGAAATGCCCAGGATGTTTGGCCTCTCCACCCTGTCTGAGCGAAGAACCAGTGCCTTGTTCGACTTGTCTGCGCACGTTTGTCAGCCCTACCTGTTACCAGCAACATTTGAAAACACAAGGTTCACAGAAGAAATGTGCTTGTCAACTCCTGAGATTGTGCCCTACGTGTGGACAAGGCATACGTACCAATAGTACCAAGGCACACGTATGTCGAGGAAAGAAAAAATGTCACATTTGTCACCACATCGTGGACTTGGAACACGAATGTTACGTGCAAAAATACCAACCCCCCACCAGAGGAAGAGGACGGTCACAAGAAGAAAGGCAATTTCATCTTTTTCGATTTCGAATGCATGCAAGAGACCGGCATTCACATTCCTAATTTCTGCGTGGCTCATCGAGCGTGCGAGAAGTGCATTCAAGAATCTATCTTCAGTCATTGCCTTCACTGCAGCAAGATTCCTGGAGGGCGTGAAAAAATCTTTCGGGGACCGAACACGTTAGCCGATTTTGCCCGATGGGTCTTAGACCCCATCGACAAGACGTGGAGCCAAGAGGACATCGAACGTTACGGAGATTGTCATCGTCATGCCACGGTGATGGCTCACAATTTCTCCGGATACGATGGACAGTTTCTTTTGAGGTACTATACGGAAGAAGGCACCGAGCGTCCTAAAGTCACTTTGAACGGAGCTAAAATCATTTTCATGCAAGTGGGACAAGTGCAGTTTAAAGATTCGATGAGCTATTTGGCCATGCCTTTGAGTCGAATGCCTAAAACGTTTGGAATCACAGAAATGGCTAAAGGGTACTTTCCACACTTTTTCAATACGGAAGCCAATCAACATGCCGTTCTACCCCATTTGCCTGAGGCTCACTATTACGACCCCGACAACATGCGTACCGAACAACGAGAAGCTTTCTACCCTTGGTACCAGGCTCACGCCTCGGACCCTTTCGACTTTCAGGAAGAAATGCTAAAGTGTTGTCGTTCCGACGTGGACATTTTACGGTGTTGCTGTGGAAAATTTCGAGAACTGTTCATGGAACACGGAGGGGTCGATCCTTTGAAAGAAGCTTGCACCATTGCCAAAGCGTGTTCCTTAGTGTACCGACAACGATTCATGCCTGAAAACACCGTGGCTGTCATCAGCCCTCAAACGACCCACTATGTCAAGCGTCAATACTCGGTCAAAGCCCTACGTTGGTTACATTACTTGTGCGACAAGGAAGACAAATGGATTCAGCATGCCCGCAACGGAGGAGGCGAAAAGACCATCGGAACGTATTCGGTCGATGGCTGGGACTTAGAAAACCCCAAGATCGTGTACGAGTTTAACGGCTGCTTATTTCATGGATGTCCCGTCTGTTACCCTGACCGTAGCACTAAAAATCAGTTTTTACAACGAACCATGGAAGACTTGTACCAGGACACTTGTCAGCGACGCCTAAAGTTAGAACAGCAAGGATACCAAGTGGTGGAAATGTGGGAACACGAGTACGATCACCGTATGAAAACCGATCCCGAGTTTAAACGCCTCGTGGAAAGTTACCAGTTCATGGACCCGTTGAACCCGAGGGATAGTTTGTACGGAGGAAGGACCAATGCCACCTGTTTGCTGTACCAAGCCGACGAAGAGAAAGGAGAAGAAATCAAATACTTGGATGTGTGTTCGCTGTATCCCTACGTGTGTAAATATTGTCGCTTTCCTGCAGGGCACCCACAATTGTTCACCGAACACATCGACCTGAAAAACATTCGACAATACGAAGGCTTGATCAAGTGTAAAGTTTTGCCTCCCACGAACCTATACCATCCCGTCTTACCTCACCATTGTCAAGGCAAACTGATGTTTCCTTTGTGCCGTACTTGTGCCGAAACGTGCAACCAGGACCAACCTTGCCATCACAGCCAGGAAGAACGGGCCTTGACGGGAACCTGGGTCAGCGTGGAATTGTTCAAAGCTCTGGACATGGGATACCAACTGTTAGAAGTGTACGAAATTTGCCACTTTCCCAAGACACAACAGTACCACAAGGGTGACCCTACTCAGAAAGGCATTTTCGCCGACTACGTGGATGCCTTTTTGAAACTGAAACAAGAAGCCAGCGGCTATCCTTCCTGGTGTCACACTCCCCAAGACCAAATACAGTTCAAAGAGAAATACTACGAACAAGAAGGCATCTCTTTAAACCACATCGAAAAAAACGAAGGCAGGCGATCGTTTGCCAAAGTGATGTTAAATTGCTTGTGTGGTGAAATGGCACAACGACCGTGTTTACCCAAGACGGAATATTTGACAGAACCTTCCCGCTACTTCCAGATGATTCACTACAAAACCAAATACATGAAACACGTGGACGTCGTTCGAGAGGATTTGATCTTGGTCAATTACGAAGAAGACCTGGACTTTGTACAAGACGACCCTTTTGGAAATGTCATCATTGCGGCTTACGTGACAGCTCATGCTCGCTTAAAATTGTACGAAGCTTTAGAACTGTTAGAAGAACGCGTCCTGTACTTTGACACGGACAGTTGCATTTACATCCATCACCCGAGTCAACATCACCCTGACATCGAAGGAGACCGTTTAGGAGCCTGGACAGACGAGCATCCCGACGACAAGATTCTAAGTTTCGTCAGTGGTGGTCCCAAAAATTAGGGCTACGAATACCGGGACAAACAAGGAGAAGTGCACACGACGTGCAAAGTGAAAGGACTGACTCTGAATCATCGTACCAGTCGAGTGGTCAACTTTGGGGTATTGAAAGAAGCCTTGCAATCGGGAGAGGATGGAAACTTTAAAGTGACCACTTATCAACCGAACAAGATTGTACGTTTACCCACTCACCACATCGTCAATCGACCCCTAGAAAAAGTCTATCAAATCGTGTACCAGAAGCGAGTGAGACTTCCCAATCACTTTACGTTGCCGTACGGTCACGTCGGTATTGGTCTGTATATGAAAAGGAACCCTAGGCAAGATCGATAGTTCATTGTTCATTGAAGTAACTTACCATGTCGTTGACGAAGAAGAAACCAGATTGGTGAGGAGTCAAATGTTGGACATCACCGAGACCAGGGTTTTGAGGCTTGGACACAAGAGGTGGCCCAGTATGCACGAGAGTTATTCAAGGAAAAAAAGTTACTTTTCAACCCGTGTTAGTGACGGTGCCAGAAAAACCCGTCACCCAGGACGGGACTGTCGTGGACAGGCCTGAAAGACCCTTTCGGGAGGACACTTGTGTGACCTTACCCCCTACTATAGACCTGGTTAGAACTTTACCCAAAACATGTGGTTGTTGTACAGACACTTGTTTTTATTCCACGTTCATGGTTATCATGTGCCTTTTATTCTTGTACTTAAGCCTTTGGCTTTTATGTATTTTTGTCTTTCGTATTCATGTTTGAAAAAACCATTCAATAAACGTGTTCTGAAAAAAAGTATATAAACTCTTGTCTTGTTTCTTTTTCGTGTCACAAGTGACATTCCTCACACTATGGCTACCTCTGCTGTCTCTGCTCCCTCTTTCTCTACTGTCAAAGTCATCGACGAACACTTAGATCGTGCCAGTTGGGAGGCTTTGTATCTTCGCCATCCCTTTAACATGCTCATTGCTGGACCTAGCGGTTCAGGCAAAACCGAATTCGTCAAACGTTTGATCGAACATAAACATCATTTGATCGATCGACCACCTCAACGAATCGTGTGGTGTTACAAAGAGTGGCAATCGGCGTACAGCCTCTTGCGAGAAAGTCAAGGCGATTCCATCGTGTTTGTGGAAGGCATTCCTAAAGAAGACGACGGCATCGTCTCTGACTCCCGTCAAACCCATTTGGTCATTTTCGACGACATGTTAGGAGAAGACGAAGAAGAAATTAAACTGTGGTTCACGCGCAAAGGGCATCACCGTAATGCCAGTGTCGTTTACATCACCCAAAATTTGTTTCAACAAAGTAAAGCCCATCGCACCATCAGTCTCAATGCGCATTACGTGGTCTTGTTTAAAAGCCCTCGAGATAAATCGCAAGTGCAAGTCTTAGCCAAACAGTTAGGAACGCCTTGGCTGACTCAGGCGTACGACGATGCCACTCAAACGCCACACGCCTATTTACTCGTCGATTTGAAACCTACGACTCCCGAGGATTTGCGATTTCGTACCCACTTGTTTCACCACTGGTGCCAAGACGAAGGGGAGGGCCTGTCCTGTACACGTCTCCGTCCTCGACTTCATTTCACTCCCCATAAAAAAATCTATAAAAACCTCAGACCCTTTTTCGTCTGTCTCACACAGTGTGAACATGACGTCCCTTCAGTCGCATCTTCCCGTCAAATTGATTCGTGCCTTGTATGGCATCAGTCGAGAAAAAGATCCACAAACACGAGCTCGTGTCTTAGAAGCTAGTCTCAAAGAAGTCTTACGATGGTTCACGGTGACGGCACGTCAATTACTCCAAGGAATCATTCAGATTCCTTATCAAACCAAACGCTTTTTTGATCGAAACAAAGTCGCTTTGGTCCAACTGGCCGATCCCCGCATCGACACTCAAACCAAAAAACAAATCATTTTGAAACCTGGAGGGAGCGGTACTCTAGGAGGGGTCATCATTCGCTCACTCTTAAGATGGGATCCTAATGCCCCCAAAGTTATACCCAAGACAAAAGTCCAACGAAGCCCCAAGAAGAAAAAGACCAGGTCCCCAAGGAGAACTTCTCCAGTGGCAGGGGCCTCCTCTGACCAGACACCACCACCCCGGAAAAAGAAAAGAAGCCCCCAGAAAAAGAAACAGAGAAAAAGTCCCCAGAAAAAGAAAAGTCCACAGAAAACTAGTCGCAAGAGAGGCACTTCGGCCAGGACGCAACCTTACACTCGCAAACCACGACCTGCCACGGCGGTGACTGCGTCTCCGGCAGCCTCACGTTTGTCCACTTCTCCGTTAATGACACCCAGAACTGAAGAGTACTTGGAGACGTTGATCACACCAAGAACTTCTCCGTTGATGACCCACAAAAGAACTTCCCCAGTGGCAGGACCTTCCAATTTAGTGGCAGTGGCTGCTGCTCACAAAGTACCTTCTCCCAAAATCAAAGTTCAAGAAAGATCGGGCATGTTACAAGGTTTACTGGATTTCTCCAAGCAAGAACTGGCTCGATTTAGTCCGTTACGTACCCCTGCACGACGTGTCATGCCTGTCCTCAAACTAATACGACGTAAAGACAATCAGTGGCGACGCGTTCCAGTATAAAAAAGGCCTGTGACCAAGTCGGGGTATCAGTGTTTTTTGGTGCTCCTGAAGACTCAAAGATGTCACCCTCCAGAAAACCCCAAGGAAAGAAAAGGAAAGGACTGCCACCACGTTTAGCCAAACATGGGGACATGTTATCTGTCCTGTCCAAAGCTTCTCCACCCCTACGAAAAAAACTCATTCAAACGGCCTCCAAAGAGGTCATCGATACCGTGTGCGAATGTTGTTTGAACGTTTTGAAAGGCACGATCCCTTTGTCCAAACACCAGAAACAATGCTTAGGCAAACATCGTCACGTTCTTCGCCAAATGGTTCAAAAGAAAATTCCCATTCGTCAAAAAAAGAAGATGTTAGTGCAACGTGGAGGTATTTTACCTCTCTTGTTAGGCCCCATACTGAAAGGAGTCTTGGGAACCATGTTGGGAGGACTGGTGGGAGCAAGATAAAAAGGCCTCGGAAGTTCCAAGATCTCAGAATCGACCCCTGACAACCCCATGGAAGGACGAAAACTAGCTTTAGTGCCTTACAAACGATGGATGGAATACCATCGGTGGCAAGAACAACACACCCCGCATTTACCTCCCAATCCCCATTTGAGCGAGATGTCCCAGTTACAACACGAATTGCAGTCCTTGATGGATCGCCAAGATTTGTCCGAAACAGAAAAATCGCAAAAGTACGGTCAACTCTTGCAACGACTGCAACTCTTTCACCAGAAAGCTTTAGACGAAACAGCTCTACCCACTCTGAAAGATTTTAAGACCTTGATGAAAAGTCCAGCACCATCACCAGTACCAGTACCAGTACCACCAGTACCAGTGACCAAGACAGAAAAAGGAAAAGAAGAAGAAGAAGAAGGGTTTCAAACTCCACCAGAAAAAGTACGCAAGTTAATAACACCACCTACCTCCAGAATTGGATGGATAAAAAGATGATGGCCACCCCTTCTTCATCACAAGAGAAAAAGAAAGTGAAGACAGAAGTGAAACAAGAACCGATATCCCCCGCTCAGACATCCTCCTCCTCTTCAACACCTATTGCCGGTCGCACACGCAAAGCATTGCAATCCAAGAAAATACCCCAAGAGAAAAAGAGTAGCCTCCTCCAAGAGTAGGTGCCTTATTAACACACCAACCAACACAAAAAAATGGAAAAGGTCTTAGCCAGCATTTACTACGATCCCTCCCATCCTGCAGGTTACGCAGGAGTTCAAAAATTGTATCGTGCTGCCAAAACGCAACTGAAAAGTCTCCGTTTACCTCAAGTGCAACGATGGTTACAAGAACAAGCTACCTACACTTTACACAAACCCATTCGACGCAAGTTTGCCAGAAGTCGCACCCGAGTGGAAGGCATCGATCATCAATGGCAAGCCGATTTAGCCGATGTCTCTCATTTGGCCAGCTACAATCGTGGCTACAAATATTTGTTTTGTGTCATCGACGTCTTTTCCAAATTTGCTTGGGTCGTACCCTTGACTTCCAAATCGAGCAGCGAGTTACTGCGAGCCCTGCAACGGGTGTTGAAACAAAGCGGTCGTCACCCTCTTCGATGGCAAACGGACAAAGGTACCGAATTTCTGAACCAAGCTTTCCAAAAAGAATTAAAGAAACGTGACATTCACTTTTTTACCACCGAGAATCCCGAAACCAAAGCCAGCATCGTGGAACGTTTTCAACGCACTTTGAAAGAACGCATGTGGAAATATTTTACGCATCACCACACTCTGAAGTACATCGACATCTTACCGCACCTGGTGCAAGCGTACAACCAATCTTACCATCGAAGCATCGGACGTGCCCCGCAAGACGTGACTCCCGACAACGAAGTGCTGGTGTTTGAGCGTCTGTTTGGTACGTCCCCGACGAGGGCTGTCCCCAAGAAAAGTGGAGAGTTGGCCGTAGGAGATTGGGTGCGCATTGGCAAAACCAAACGCACTTTTGACAAAGGTTACTTACCTAACTGGACGACCGAACTGTTTCGCGTCACTGGACGAGTGCATGGCCGTCATCCTGCCGTCTATAAATTGGAAGACATGAACGGAGAAGTGCCCGAGTTACAACGTGTCACCAAAAAAGAAGACGACGTGTACGACATCGAAAGCATTCTCGAACGCAGAACGCGTAAAGTGGGCAAACGACGTGTCAAAGAAGTGAAAGTACGTTGGAAAGGATATCCGCCCAGTTTTGATTCTGGGATCGACGCTTCGCAAGTCATCGACTATAAAAAGAAGTGACCATCATACCTTTTCACACAGACGCAGCTACGTCGACCACTCCTCCTTCACCCAGTTCTTCTGTGCAAGATTTACAAAAACAACCCTTGTGGGTGTGGTGTGGAGAACGTGTGCCTAAAACACAAATCGTCTTTTTCTGCCAAATCTTCGTGGAGTATTGTGTCATCGGGGCAGCCATCGCCAATTTGAGTTTGTAACAAGGAGACAAACAATTGTGGACCATTTTATTGAGCAGTTTCATCGGTTACCTGCTTCCTAATCCCTCCCTGAAATTCACCTCGAACGGGAACCACGGGAACCTTGTGTCCAGTGCCAGTGCCAGTCACCACTCCAACCACAACCAGAACCCCATTTTGGGCGGAGACACGCCTCTGACGTCCACTAACACCTCGGACAGCCACAGAACTCTGGAATTATGAGTCACCAAAACCAATTTTACTTAACCTTACCCAGTGACAGTTCCATGGAGGTGTTTCCCAAGAACACGTTGTGCTGTTACACGGCCAAATTACCTCAAGCCATCCCCTTAGATCACGACGCCCATTGGGAAGTGGCTTTAGTAGAAATGATTCACCCGACCCAAGTCCTCAATGTCCTTCCCAATCAAAATTTTTTTGATGTGGAAGTTCATGACGAACAATTGCAACAGTGGATGGATAGCAATGTCAAATATGACAAGAAAACCCGTACACAAAAGTACACCACCTATCACTTGTTCATTTCCCCAGGCTATTATTTTAGTGGTCAACATTTGGTCAGCACCATAGCCTCCAGGTTTAATGCCGTGTTTCTGAAAGCTTTGGAGCATGTTAACAAAAGTGTCACCATGGAGTACCACAAAACAGCTCGTCGCTTCTTGATGAAATTTGAACGGAGTAAAATCCTGTCCATTTTATTTTGTCCTGAATTGTATGACATGTTGGGCGGAGACATGAACCTGAGAATGAGCATGATGAAGAAAAGCGAATTACCCATCGTTTACGACAACGAGTCTTTTAGCAAGTTATTTCGTGCCCCGGTAGAACTGAACCAAGGACTGAATTTGATGTTTGTGTACTCCGATGTGGTGGAGTATAACGTGGTGGGACACACCTCCGTACCGTTACTGCATGTCATTCCTTTCAAAGTGGATTCTGCCACGAACACTGACGAGGAAGGTGGAAACACTTACCACGTCCACCGCGAATTTGTACATCCTCACTATTTGCCTGTCAGTAAGTCGTATTTGGACACGGTCAACATTACTATAAAAGGAGATTTGGGACAAAATATTCCATTCACCAAAGGAAAAGTCACGGTGAAACTCCATTTTCGAAAACGGTTTTCTCACGATTCGTAAGTCATGTATCCAGTGTACCGAGGGGTTGCTCGACAGCGAGGACACGGTTTAGGAGATATGTTAAAATCGGCCTTTCGTTCGGTGGCCCCGGTGTTGAAACCGATGGTGACACGCGGATTGCACGCCTTGAAAGATGCGGCACTGACGTAAGGCAAAGAATTTCTCCAAAATGTCATCATCGACAAACAAAACCCTAAAGAAGCCTTCATGAGGGCAGGCAAAAATGTCTTGCTGCAAACGGGCAAAGACATTTTGGGTCACCGAGAAACACCTATAAATGCCCTGCACGCTACCGAGTCAGGCATTCAGCAAGGACAAGGCAGAAAGAGACGACGAAGAAAACACCCTTTCACCAGACTTCAAGCTAGAAAGGCTAAGAAAAGAAGAACCGTTCGAGACTTAGACGTGTTCGTTATTGAGAAAAGAGACAAAAAAAATGATGCACCGAGAATCTTGCGCTTGTTCCAAGACGGAACTGGATCTGTTTGCCATGCCCCCCACCATGATGACCATGCAAGAATCCCAGTGGGTGGAATTTCACCCCGTCTCCTCACTGACCGATTCCGCTCCCATCGAGTTTGAAATCAAAGGACAGCCCGAAGATTACATCGATCTGAATAGCAGTTACTTGTACCTGAAAGTCAAAATTCTAGATAAGACTGGAGGTGCTATAGACGATGAAGCAGTAGCTCCCGTCAACAATTTCATGCATTCCTTGTTCAGTGGAGTGGACTTGTACTTGAATAACAAACTGGTCAGTAGCAGCATGGATACTTACCCTTATCGTGCCTATCTGGAAAATCTCTTGACGTACGGAATAGATGCCAAGAACACTCATCTCAATGCCTGTGTGGTATGGGAAGCTGACGAACCTACCAAGTTTGAAATATTGGAAACTGATGAAAAGAAAGACAACAATGATGGATTTCTAGAACGAAGAAAGAGAATCACGGGAGCCGACACAAGTTTAGAACTGATGGATCGTTTGCATTTGGACATGTGGTTGCAAGAAAAGTATTTGCTGAACGGGGTGGATGTCCGCCTGAGACTGAATCGTAGCAGTGCCGCTTTCCATTTGATGGCTGATAGTGACGGTTACAAAACCAAAATCCTAGAAGCCAGACTCTACGTACGCCGTGTGGAAGTGTTACCTAAAGTGGGAAACGACATCAGTCAGACGTTGAGCAGAACGACTGCCAAGTATCCCATACGACGCGTGGAAGTGAAAACCTTCACCATTCCCAAGGGACAGCGATCCATGATCGAAGATCATCTGTTCCAAGGACAGTTACCCAAACGTTTGATCGTTGGTATCGTCGAGAATACAGCCTTCAACGGAGCTGCCGAAAAAAATCCTTTCTACTTTCAACACTTTGGCGTGTCCAAAATCGAAGTCAGCCGCGATGGCAAGACCTTGTGTACCCGACCATTCGAACCTGACTTTACCAAGAAGAATTACTTGAGATCGTACTTGTCCCTGTACGAAGCCACCGGACAGTTAGGAACCAATACCAGTCACGGTATTACGTACGAGGATTATGCAGGAGGCTACGCTTTGTGGGCTTTCGATTTCACTCCAGACCAAGGCAGCGACGAGGGACATTTCCACCCTATAAAATCCGGCCAGATTCGTGTGGAAATTCAGTTTAAAGACCGAGACCCTGATGAAACGGTGAACGTCATCCTGTATGCAGAATTCGATAATATCATAGAAATCAACAGTTTGAGAGAAGTCATCCTAGATTACTAGAAACCATGGAAGACTGTTATCCCTCTTTACCTAGTGGAGAAACTTTTAGTGTTGGATTATTGTTAAAAAATGTTAGAGTTGTTGTTGTTTAGTGTTAAGTGATTTTTGAATAAAAAATGTTGTGTTTTGAAAAAAATGCCTTTGTCTTTTGTTTAGCTATAAGAATGTTGGATTGATGCTCTTTCATTTCTTACTATCCCTCTCATGACACTCACTAAACGTTGCGACTCAAAAACCGTGTGGGGGATGTTTTCCTTCACGTCCGCGCTTTGACTTTAAGAACCGGGGTTGTTTCCAATCTAACCATCCATTGTCGACTCATCCTCCTAAGAAGATGTGCTCCAAACTAGCTAAACTCAACGAAGCCTACGTGAATTTGCATAGGGTCAGACACAGTCTGATACCAAAGCCAGAAGAAATAGAGAATGTGAGAATGTTAAAAATCACTGAAGACCTGATAGAAGAGCTCTTCGGAGAAGAAATGAACAGGGAAAAAGAAGAATGGACAGAGAAGTACAGACTTCAGAGACAGCAGCAACAGCAGCAACAACAAGAACAGCAGCAGCAACCTGAAGCTGACAGAGGCTTTGTCGATTGTCGTATCGACACCAAAGAGTTCTTCTTCTCTTTCCGAAGAAGCAGACCTATCGCCAGAAAGTCTATCCTCAGAGGACATCGCATTCTTAGAAACTAAAAAGAATGCCATAGCAAACAAAAAAAACCAGCCCTTTTCAGGGCTACCCAATACTCTAGAAAAGAAATAACGATCGATTTGCCAATGTGTGTAGGTAGAGTAGTGTGAAAATAAACACTAACTCTTTTTTAAAAAAATGTGAGGGTATGTGTTTGTGTGTTTGTGTTTGTAAGTGGTTAAGTAAGTTGGTATGGATAGTAGATTAAAATGATGTCTTTTTTGGTGTTTGATGTGTATATTTGGAGTTAGATTGGATTGTTTTGCGTATGTGGATAGTCTATTGAAGTGATTTATAAAAAATTTTAAAATAGTGATGGGTAGCATTAAAAAGTGAGTGAGTGTTTCTTTTAGGTCCGCGCGTTGTTGTTTTTTTGGTTATGATCTAGGTAAGATCAATTTTATGTTTTCAGGGGATGTTTTCGTTCACGTCCGCGCTTTCACTATAAATTGAAACTCGTTCGGCAGTCCAACTACCCTTGTTGATTGATCAACACCAAAAATGAACACGAGACTGGAGAAACTGTTGGAACTTCATGTGCATCTGGAATATGCCAGGCGCATATTAAATGAACTGGCCGCGGAAGCCATTGTGGAGGAGGGAAGGATAAGAGAGGAGGAGGAAAGAAGAAACAAAGAAGAGGAGGAGAGAAGATATAAAGAAGAAGAGGAAAGAAGATACAAAGAGGAGGAGAGAAGATACAAAGAAGAGGAGGAGGAGGAAAAGGAGAGAAGAAGAAGAAATTTCAGAATCCCAGAGAGCGAAAATTGGGATTCTGAAGCGACATATCCTGCCTCTGCTCTCTCCCCCCAAAAGGTAAAAAGTAACTGGGGGATAAGATGTGTATGCGGCGCCAGGCCTGGAAGGTGCCACCATTAACCAGGTGTCCATGAAGTTCCAAACAAAAAAAACAGCCCTTTTCAGGGCTACCCAATACTCTAGAAAAGAAATAACCATCAATTTGCCAATGTGTAGGGAGAGTAGTGTGAATATAAACACTAACTCTTTTTTAAGATAGTGTGAGGGTATGTGTTTGTGTGTTGGTGCTTGTAAGAGCTAAGGTATGTTTGTGTGAATAGTAGATTATGGGTTTCTTTATTGTTTCTTAGCGTAGGTGAACAGTATAGTTAGGGTTCTGTAAGCGCTCACGTACGATTGTGTGGATAGTAGATTATGGATTTTGTTTATTGTTTCTTAGCGTATGTGGAGAGTATAGTTAGGGTTTTGTAAGCGCTCACGTACGATTGTGTGGATAGTAGATTATGCATTTTGTTTATTGTTTATTAGCGTATGTGGAGAGTATAGTTAGGGTTTTGTAAGCGCTCACGTACGATTGTGTGGATAGTAGATTATGGATTTTGTTTATTGTTTCTTAGGGTATGTGGAGAGTATAGTTAGGGTTTTGTAAGCGCTCACGTAAGATTGTGTGGATAGTAGATTATGGATTTTCTTAATTGTTTCTTAGCGTATGTGAAGAGTATAGTTAGGGTTTTGTAAGCGCTCACGTACGATTGTGTGGATAGTAGATTATGGATTTTGTTTATTGTTTCTTAGAGTATGTGGAGAGTATAGTTTGGGTTTTATTATATGAAATGAAAAAGTAGGGGGGATGTTTTCCTTCACGTCCGCGCTTTTCGTATAAGAACCCACAGTATTCGTCGTTCAAACCATTCTGCAAAGAATAAAAAAAGAAGATGGCTTCTAACCAAATGGACAAAATGGAAAAATTGCAAAACGTCCTCGACAATTTAGGAATGATAGAGCAAATGTTGGTTAACCTAAACGAGGATCACTATTCTTATAGTTCCCATCGAGTGAAGATGGAGATAAACAATTTACGAAAAATGAAGGTAATCATCAGTGATCTGTTGAAAGAAATAAAGGAGGAGAAGGAGGATGAAGAGGAAAGGATAAGGATGAGAGCATGGAATGAAAAAATTGAAAAAGAAGAAGAAAATGAAAAGAGGAAGAAAGAAGAGGAGGAAGAGAAGAAGAAAGAAGAGCAGGAGAAAAAAAAGAAAGAAAAGAAGAGAAAGAGTGTTGGAGATAAAATAAGAACTTGGTGGAGAAAAAGAAGAAACTAGAAGCAGAAGAAGAAGAAAACCCAAAGGCCCTTTTCAGGGCCAGCCATATTTCTCGAGAAAAGATAGCCTTTCAATTGCCTACCCCTTTTTTAAAAAAATTTTTAAAAAAAAAATCCCATGTTCAATTTCCCTTGACGCTATAAAGTCCCACCCTGTGTAAATTCCTTTGACGCTAAACCGTCCCACGATTTTTCTCCATGTTAATTTCCCTTGACGCTAGATTGTCCCACGATTTTTCTCCATGTTAATTTTCCATTGACGCTAGAGTGTCCCAGGGGGTTTTGTAATGCTAATTCCCATTGACGCTAGGGTATCCCCATTTACTACTATTGTCGCTAATCTATCCCCATTTACTACTATCAGTTTTATTTAATCTATTGAGAGACATCTATTTTTGGATAATGGATGTAGAATATGTGGTGGAAATAATAGAAAAGGAATGGAGGCATGGAGATATGAAAGACTTGGTAACCAGTCAAGTTCAAGGTCTAAAGGCAGCCAGAGATATCATAGCAGGGATGATAGAAGAAAAAGTCAATAAATCAAGAGGCTTCATTGACCCACCTTATGTCAGAGTGGGAAGTTTGAAGGAAGCACTGGATCATGTCATCCAAGTCCGGTGTTTCCTAGAAAAGATATTGTACTGGACAGAGTGGAGGAATGTAAAATGGGGATTGGAAAAGATGAAGAAAGGGGAAGATCTGATGAGAAAAGTAATGGAGGAGGAAGTACAGAAGATTAAAGAGACATGGAGTAAAGAAATAAAAGATCAGGAAAACTAACAGAAACAGACAGAGTTTGAGAGGCTCAATCAAAATTGGATCAAAGTCCAGGAAAAGTTCAGAGCATTGGGCCATCCTGAGTGGATGCCAGAAAAGGAGAAAAAGAAGACAGGAATAGTGGCAAAAGTGAGAAGATGGTTGAAGAAGTGGAGTTAGAAGAAGAAGAAGAAGAAGAAGAAACCCACAGGCCCTTTCCAGGGCCACTCCTATCTCTCGAAAAGATCTTGACTTTCAATTGCCTAGCCCATTTTTATTTTTTATATTTTTTTATAAAAAATAAAGAAAAATAGAGACCCTCCCTGTTTCAATTTCCCATGTTAATTTCCCTTGTCCCTAGACAGACCCAAATTCTATTCCCCTGTTCAATTCCCCTTGTCCCTAGACAGACCCAAACTATAGTCCCATGTTAAATTCCCATTGTCCCTATGGCACAAAAAAATTTCTCTAATGTTAAATTTTACATAGTCCCTACGGTACAACTCTCATGTTTTTAATGGTAAATCCCATAGTCCCTACGGTATCCCCATTCACTACTCACAAGTAGGCGACTCATGCATTTAAGCGTTTACATGGGATGCTTTTAGCCGTCAAACTGTTAGGAAAATTAACTATACAAGACGTTTTGAATGATTCGCTCTCGTATCGGCCCCCCCCCCCCCCCCCGGGTCCTTCAGGGCCGGATAGAGGTGGTCCAGGGTTTCCTGACCCCCCCCCCCCCGCTAAAAATACACACACGAACACGTAGCCAACATTCACTTGAAATTTGACCATAGGTTTATTCTTGCGCACGTTTATTGGGTATTATGCACACTTGGAGTAAAGAGACAAAGACTTCTGCTTTGGTTCACTTTCGAGGAAAGTCAGAATCCTTTTGAAATTTTGGACCCCCACCCACCCAAACACTTGACCTGATCCGGCCCAGCCCTTATCCCTCGGCGAACTGCCCTTGATTAATCAAATACAATAGATACGCTTGTTATCGATGGATGGGCATATATTAAGTTGATATACATTTAAAACCTGTAAAATACTTAGCGGAAAAGACCAAGGAACCACCGTATAAGGTAGGCCATGCTAGTTTGCGATTTAATTTTCGAGGGTGTTGGGGGCGCCTGGAATTTTCTTTCGTTCATTATTTTGTTCTTTCACCGCAAAATACCCCCCCCCCCCCCACACACACACACTAATATAGTGTATATATTTGTTGTTCTTATCTTTAAATCAGAACAATACTATTTTTTCATGACTGAGGGCAGGAATGTGTTACCCTAAACACCCAAGACAGTCCAGAACCCCCAACCAGTCCCCCTCCCAAGCAAAAACAAAACAAATTAAACAATATACCGCTAATGTAGACAAAATACAATGGCTAATTACATCACGAAAAAATCCTCTTCAATTTTGTATACAATATCAAGCTAGTTTTAGCTGCTGATGGAACATAGGTACAATGCGCCAATTTATTTACAGTTATCAAAACGATTATGACTTGATTGACAGATTTCATTGTGTAATCTGAAGAAGAAAAAAACAACAACATACGCTGTTAATATTTAAACGGTAGTGGTGCAGCTTGAATTGATCTACCTCTAAAATCCCCAGTGCAGTTATATTATGTGCCGGCATTAGATCGAATCTAACCACCACGTGTTCGCGCTCCATGCCTTGTTTATAGTGCGTTTTAAAGAATTGTGGGAATATTACCGTCCGCCATTTTGTTGTGTGTTTGTGCCGTCTTGTCTGTGTGTGTTTTCACGTGGAAAACAAGGTAAGCTATCTAACTCTTTCTTTTGAACGAACATTTTTGATTAGATGTACAATTCATACAAAGGGAATATGATTTTAACACAGGTAGCAATTTACTATCGGCTTTTTATTGACTTATAATGAACAGAACGAGTGTTATTCCCTACTCAATGTTGTGTTGATTATTTCAACAGCCATCGTAATGTTGAGGACGTGATGTATTACTCATATTAGCTGAATGCAGAAAAAGCGAAACATATCTTTAAAACAGCAATTACCAAAAAAGGAGAGCCATACACGTAATTTTAAATGTATATAGTTGCTGGCAATGCAACGCTGTATTGTGAAGCAACACGTGTTTGCCCCCCCCCCCATATCACTATCTATATCAGGGGTCTCGGACTCAAATAACCCTGAGGGCCGCATGAGGCCATTTTCGATGGCTCAAGGGCCGCACCACCTTTGCTATCTGTCATGGCACCTTGTGATGCCAATCATTTTGCAGGATACGGTTTGGCGGGCCGCGTGTTTGAGACCCCTAATCTATATGATTGCACAGGGGCTCGTATCATTGCTTACAGTTGACCTGTCATACATGTACTATATAATAAATACAAGGGAGGACACTTGTCTCCTTGCTCGCGCGACCTATTTAAGAATAAACGCTGATATTTCACCTTGCGCTTTGTGTAGCTCAAGAAATTTGGTACTGATATTTGGTTCGGTCATTCGACTGTATCCCATTAAAAAGTTTGACTTAATGGCCTTGTATAGCATGTTCTGATGTCAGTTGACATCTGAATAAGTCAAACTTTCAGGAATATCTCGCGCACTTGGCAGCCTATATTGACACTCTTCAACTAATGTATGTGTAATTAATATACTTACTGTGCTGTCTTTATCCTAAAAATATGACTAGCAAATGGATATATTTTCATGTTCCGTTGACATACATTTGAATTTGTTGCAATGTGGCAGTAGTTGAGGCATGCGGAAGTAGGTTCATGCGGGTGATATAGTTCTTGAACAAAACAAAACATTGCTTACAGTTCTGATAAGCATAATATTTTTTTATTCATTTCGTTAAAGAATAATATATCAACTTAACCCAATTTCGGCTTTCATCGCTTTCCAGCAAACTGAAATGTAGGCTAACAAAACTTGAAAACATGTACATTTTTTTAAAGAGAATTTGAATTTATTAGTGCTGTTATTTAGGCAGTAAGAGCCATCACCCCCCAGAACAAAAATATCGGGTGATGTGTCTTATGTTGTAGGACTAAGATAGCTCCTGCTTGAAGGATACCAAGGTAGGAGCTTCTACAACACTGTATGGTAATGAGTTCCAAGTACCAGTAGTAAAGAAACTGAAATTTGCTATTTATGGAGATACTGATATTTCATGTTGTGGTCTGCTCTAGTTCTACTTAAAGAAAGATTCAGACATTGATCAGCTGGAATGTCTACAAGGTTGTTCTGTATAGCATGTCAAATGTGTCCTTCTGGATTCCAGTGATTCGCATTGCAGGTGGTCCAACACTGAGATGACGCAGTTGGTATTCCTATTACCGATTCACAGCATATATAGCAGCCTTTCACTGTACCATCTCCATTATTAGAAGCTGAGTTTTGCAGCTCCTCCTGGTGCAAAAGCTATTCCGATATCTGTGATATGCATCCAGTTGCCGCATCATGTTTGCTAGATGGTAATTGCACCTTTTTATCCTTCCACATTCTTGAATATGGCTGTCACATTAGCGGTTTCCAACCTTGCTGGTACAAAGTTGGTCGCACTTGTACACATACAGACCTGAACGATTTTATAGTAACAAAAGTAATATGAAACTGTTGAATACAAGTGATGTAATTGTATGCTTAAATATTTACCTTAGAAAGTAATGTATCAGAGATTGTCATATGTGATGTTGGTACAATAATTTACAAAGTTCAGACAGGTTCAAAACAGTAGTCTAGCAACAGTTAAAATTTTAAAACGCTTATTTTCCCGCACATCATTGTTACCTGTTGTATTTTATATCTTGTATCCTTCTGTGCACAGCTGCAAAATAGAGGTTTGTTGGTGCATTGTTTAACGGCAAGAAGGTTTACATAGGTTCATCTGACCCTTCCCATCCCATTTTAGATGTTTTGACATTTATACTGGGCAGTGACGGAAATTGGTCAGAATTTCATAATCGATAACTGGTTCCACTTAACCAGCTGATAATTGATTATAATCAGTAACTAAGAGCAAATTTTAGTTATTGTTTGTTATTGAGTTATATCTTTGCTCAAGAGTTCAAAATGTTTATAAAAATTTTTTCTCAATTAAAATGTTAAATGAAAGCAACTTTTTGTGGCTAATCAGTTTTATGTAATTCAAATATTGTTGCAATCCCCCCAAACCCTTTCATTCATATGTGATGTGTCTATAATTAAAAGGGTAAAACACAGTTTTTTGTTTGTCATTATTTACAAATATTTCAAAGGAATTTACATTTAAACTGAACAAACTCCTCAGAATTTTGTAAAAATTTATTAACTCTACAATTTAACAGCTTAATCATGTAATCATGATTATATGTTCCTAATTATGAAAGTTTGCACCATTGAAATATGGTATAGTTTTAGTTGTAAAGGGAATAAATAATGTAGATCAACTTTTGTGGATTTTGAGCCCTATTTAGCTCACAATTTACACACGGGTTTTACTAACATTTGGGGACCCTGAGTTACCAAGTGGTCTAAAACGCTCACTGTTACAGATCACTACCATTTCACCTGTCTGCATGGGTTTGGCCAATGTAGGTATGTGAGAATGCTTGCTAGTAGCTTGTTGTGAGTCGGTGGTTCTTTCCTGGGTTCTTCCTCCACCATTTATACTGGCCGCCATGTATAGCCTGTCTTGTGCTGAAGAATGGTGTTAATCCATGGCAAAGTAAACACATCTAGCTCCTGAGAAAATGTGTCACATTGTAATACCTTGCGACATTCTTGGGCTCGAGTGGGTGGGGTGGGGGATTATAGTGGGTGGAATCTGTTTCAGAAAGAGGGGGATTTGCAAAGGTAAGCCATGGAAGTTGCTCAGATTTTAGAATTTCTGTTTGCCTGTTGTGTGCTTTTTTATTTTAACAAAAACAAGCAAATGAAAACAAAACAATTCCAGTTAGGTATGTACAGTAAAACCTGTTATGAGTGACCAGTCATTTCCGATCACAATTGTAATGCACAGGTCGATTTTATTAAATATATATATGCTCTCTTGTGAGTGACCATATGCTGAATGTGACCAGCAACTATGATGTCTTGGTAAAAAATGTATTTTGCCACTGCTATGAACGAATGCATCATAAAAACAGGGATAAACTTAGTTGACCTTTATTTAATCCCTTTCACAATGACCGCTTACACTGTTCTAGCCCGCCCCTACCAAAAAATATGCTGGCTACCGATATGATATAATTTAGTTTATCTTATAATGTTTGTGTTTTCTTATATAAACCAGACTGAAGTACATGTAGATTATTTCAGCACTTAGCCAGATTCCCATCCTTTTCGTTGCTAACACCCGTATGTACAAGTAAGACCCAGAACGACCATATCGTGATAACAGATAAAAAATAAATCAAAAGAGACATATTTTAACACTGGAGAAAATAATTATTGTGACTGAAAGAAGGGGGGAAAAAGCAACCCACTCACAAAATATCAGTTAAACAAATTTAGAGTGTTTTAAAGGAAGAGGAGCAAATCAGAAAAGATTTAATATGCTGATACATGTAGCTGTGATCTTCAAATGTAAAGATATCTTTGTTGCTATAAAGTTTTGTTTTCAGATGAATGCATACAATATTGACACAAAAATTAATAAAGAATATAATATATGTACAGTGATTGTGGTTATTTTTCTTTAAATTGTTCTGAAACTGGTCTTTTTTGTACAAACCTGTTGTGAGAGACCACTTTTTGATTTTAGTTGGCAGAAGGGTGGTCTCTTATAACAGGTTTTACTGTATTTGTTTACCTAAAGCTGATTAGCCATGCTCACATTCTTTAACCACATGGTTTGTCACCATGCTATTGTAAATGAAAACATAATTTCATTCAGATTTTAGCAGATTGAAGGTTTTGATGGATATTACAGTGGTATTAAGTGAGTTGGATTTACATGCTGTTTTGTGCATTGAGTGCGATAAGATAGCTGCACAAGATTTCAAGAAAGTAATCTCCTGGCATGAAATTCCATATATTTTTTGGCAGCATGAGCTTCATTTCCTACAAAAGATGCTTTTTCAAGCAATATTTTGAGGAGGTATGGCTAGTCAGATTTCGTGAACCATTAGATAAAACCAAAATTATTTTGCAACTATTACACCATCTCTTTTCCTTGATCATCAATATAGATAGTTTCCCCAGGGCATATGTTCCACATTTTTAAGGATTAATTTGATCATCAGTATAGATAGATTCTCCAGGGCATATGTTCCACATTTTTAAGGATTAATTTGATTCCCCAGGGCATATGTTCCACATTTTTAAGGATTAATTTGATCATCAGTATAGATAGATTCCCCAGGGCATATGTTCCACATTTTTAAGGATTAATTTGATCATCAGTATAGATAGATTCCCCAGGGCATATGTTACACATTTTTTGGGATTACTTTTAAATTTTCTCCAGAGGTCCTAATTGCAATGAATGTGATGTCAACTTTGTCCAGAATTTTAGCAATTTACTAATGGGGGAAAAATTGATAACTCAATTTATTTACACCCTCTTCCAACAGCATACACATAATGGGGTTATCTCTTAATAATGCAGGAGGAAAAAAAATGTGCATTCTGGTTTTTAAAAAAAAGATTATTTTAAACATGCATTTATAAAACTTCCTTGAGGGATGCAAGGTTAAAACTATGACAGAATGCTTGTTCCATGGCCCATTGTACCAATCAAAATTGGTTTAACAATCACTAATGTCAAGCCAAAAGTTTAAATTAGAAAAATTTACACACAGCATATTTGATGGTGGCTGCTGTGATTCATTACTCCCAGCTATTGTCTTAGGTAGAAATAAAAGAAGTAATCAGATCAGATCACTTTTAGCTACTTCCAGTCACGTAGCAGATCCGAAGGCATTGCTCTGAGTAGCTGCTGTTCATATGCCACAAGTTGATGTGGAATGAAATGGATTAGTTGCATCCAGTAACATATCAGATCCGAAGGCAATGTTCTAACTAGCTACTGTACATACACAATGAGGAATCAGATCTAATCACTTTTAGTTGCATCCAGTAACACATCAGATCCGAAGGCAATGTTCTAACTAGCTACTGTATACATACACAATGAGGAATCAGATCTGATCACTTTTAGTTGCATCCAGTAACACATCAGATCCGAAGGCAATGTTCTAACTAGCTACTGTACATACACAATGAGGAATCAGATCTGATCACTTTTAGTTGCATCCAGTAACACATCAGATCCGAAGGCAATGTTCTAACTAGCTACTGTACATACGCAGTGAGGAATCAGATCTGATCACTTTTAGTTGCATCCAGTAACACATCAGATCCGATTGCAATGTTCTAACTAGGTACTGTACATACACAATGAGGAATCAGATCTGATCACTTTTAGTTGCATCCAGTAACACATCAGATCCGAAGGCAATGTTCTAACTAGCTACTGTATACATACACAATGAGGAATCAGATCTGATCACTTTTAGTTGCATCCAGTAACACATCAGATCCGAAGGCAATGTTCTAACTAGCTACTGTACATACACAATGAGGAATCAGATCTGATCACTTTTAGTTGCATCCAGTAACACATCAGATCCGAAGGCAATGTTCTAACTAGCTACTGTATACATACACAATGAGGAATCAGATCTGATCACTTTTAGTTGCATCCAGTAACACATCAGATCCGAAGGCAATGTTCTAACTAGCTACTGTACATACACAATGAGGAATCAGATCTGATCACTTTTAGTTGCATCCAGTAACACATCAGATCCGAAGGCAATGTTCTAACTAGCTACTGTATACATACAATGAGGAATCAGATCTGATCACTTTTAGTTGCATCCAGACATTAACAGTAGAAGGCATTGTGCGGATTAGCTGCTGTTCATATGTCTGAAGTTGATTTGGATTACCAACCCTTGACTTAGTGAACACGTGTTTGAGATAGCTCAAACTGAAGTAGGATTGATGATGTCGTATATTATGTAATACATGTTCATGTATTAACATGGTACATTGAAGCTGTTCAGAAAGCAGGACAGGTTGGTTTTATGCCTCCACAAAATAGAAGGAGGCATTTCAGCTCTCTGGCCTTAAGTATCTAATATCACTGCAGATCTATCATTAATGTGATAGCTCGTTAACTGTTGGACATTCTTAAATTTTATATTTAGTATTATGGTCATGTTTCCTGCAGTGGAGATATTAGAACAGCATACACGTTTTAGAAACACATAAAGTTCAATCTTCTGTAATGATAAGCATTCTGTGGTTAACGATAAGCATTCTGTGGTTAACGATAAGCATTCTGTGGTTAATGATAAGCATTCTATGGTTAACGATAAGCATTCTGTGGTTAATGAAAAGCATTCTGAGGTTTAGTCCTTGCAGAGAGGATCAGAAAACTTCATATTTACATCTCAGTATTCCACTGCCTTTTGTCACAGTTTTTAGCAGAATATGGTGATGTTTTGTTATCCACTCAAACGGTACACAGATTGTCAAAGGAGGGCTTAATCTGCTCTATCAGTTTGCAGGGTCGATCTGGAAATCTCTCATACAAGGTTATTGGCCTACATTACCCTTGTGAAAAGTGTTGGAAAGAAATACTTGGTGAAAAAATGGTGTACCTTACAACATGTAGTTATTCTTCCATAACCCGTATCTTCACCTTTGATTGAATTACTGTAAATTTGGTATATAATGAGATTGCTTTGCCTTTTTTAGTGTGAGAAATTATAGCTTCTGGTCTTTATTTTGGATTCACTCTGGTCAATTAGCTTAATATTTGTGTAGGATTTTACATTCATTTAAAGATTATTGCAGAATTCTGTGGAGTTATTTTCTTTGTTAAATTAACACCTAGTGGTGAGATATTTGTAAACTTGTTACTTGGATAACAGATCAATAATTAAAAATATTAATAGTGCTTGTTTACCTACCCTCCAATCAGCATCCACAAATTTAAACTCATATACATATGTACAGCCTCACTGGATCTCAATCATTCTTTTTTATTCTTTCTATGAAATATTTTGGATTAGGGTTTCATAGCATCTACCCAAGGGGGGAAGATACTGAGAACGCTAATGTTTTACATGTATATTAGTTGTACATTACTTGGTCATGTTTTTGCATTTAGCTTAGATTTTTTTAAAGTGTGTAAATGTCGAAAAGTAAGTCACTGACTCCAGTGTTTCCCTTTATCCTCATTTATGCATCAGAGACCCCCATATTTTGCATTTGACACACAGTTCTGACACCGATATTTGTTGTTATTTTTTGCTCAAACTTACCCCCACTTGGGACAGCATGGGAATGTTCAAGTCTTGCATCCCTAGCGGAAATAGTGTGACTCTATATAAATTTGCATTTTCATTTTATTTCTCAAGCTCTATTCATGGTAGAAACATCAGACTAGAAGATTGGATGTTCCATACCCTTGCAGCAAAAGGACAGTATGTCCAAAATTTCATGTTGGCTGGCTCAAGTTTTAGCTCATGTCCAGACATGTTCTTTGCACTATGTATAGGTACTGTTATACCTTTAATCATTACAATTTGTGAGAGGATGCATCTTTATGGGGGGTTTACAGTAGGCAACTGTGATCTATAATTTCATACTCCACTGGATGAATCATCAAAGTAGATGTTCACTTGGTACCAACCCATGCATCTTCGCTAGCCAAGGTTCTGATATGTTAACCTTGGCGAATCAAGCAGATATTAATGGACCACGCTGGGCTTTGGCAATGTTGTAAATTGGGGAAAAAAATTTCCTTGGTGACAAAATATACCTTATGGTGATCATTTTGGCAACAACATTTTTGGCTGTTAAAAATTGTCTATAATGTCTTGGGTGTGGAGTTGAGTAATTCAAAGACACCATAACAGGAAGCTGCAAACTTGGAAAATAAAATTGCACCAAATCTATTGTAACATAAACAAATCCTTTCTTCATATTGACAAACCACCCTAACAGCATTTGTATATTATAATCCGCTTATGCTGCTGTCTGGCCTTTGTTGTCTTTGCTGTAATATAACCCAAAGTCATGCTATCTGACTAGCTACAAACGACCACTTCTGAAGGTGGGAACAGAAATGACTACAATCTTGAAGATGGTGGAATTGTTTTCTTTTTTTAAAAAATGTACCAGAAAAAACAGTTAAGCTGAAACTTAAGAAAGCTGACTACCTTTGAAGCATCATTCGTTCTGCATATATACTAAGCAAATGAAAAGCAATTGTCTCCGTCAGTTTTACAATTTTTTATGTTGTCGCAGCAATTACAGTCATTTGTTTGTTCCTTCAAAGATTGCCTTTTGCAGCGCCTTCAATAACACATGAACCTTTATCAAGGCAAGGTGAAGACCTGTGATAAAAGAAAGTCGGCAACAAACTTAAATAAAAACATTGTTTCTTGTTTCATAGTGATTGGAACATATTTAGTGTGCTGTGAAAGTTTACTGTTTGCAACAAAAAGTTCACGCTTACTACCGCTACCAATGGCAGTCTAAAACCCAAATTAAAGTTCCAATGTTTTGAAACGATAGATATATGGCTGCCGAGCTAAATGAAGGTGGGCATCTCACAAGAATGTGAAACAAATTAATTTGTTCACATTTTCGTTTCCCTATGAATAGCCTCATCCCCTTGGTAGCCTCGGCATCATGGTAGTTGTTTCTGGCTGACCAGAAGCTAGGCTAATTTAAGTAAATGTACATGTAGCATATAAACAGCTATACATCCACGTGCTACAAGGATAATAAATATAGTGAATTGTGTCGGGGAAACGTGTTTGTTGACAATGGGACATAGATCAATTTTATATATATATCTGTTTTAAATGTGTTTTCTTGGAGGATTTTACTGATATATGAATTTTCTTACATATGATTGAATACTCAAATTCATTGATTTTTCATGTACGTGTATATTATTGAACACATTATGGAGTGTACTGCACAAATGTCATTTGTCAGTATACAAGTGTCTTAAAGATTAGTTGTCTTCGTTTAATCAAAATTTACAATTTTTTGGCTACCTAAATCCTAGTCACTGACGACAGGTCATCTCTTAAAACTTCCACTTGCATGCAAAATTTCATTTTATTTTCAGCCCATCTTAACTTATTTAAACATCTGCTTATGTCAACAATATTATCTTGGTCCAGAGGTTGTTGAGATCAATGGATAGTACTGTATTTTGAAAATGGCGACATTTTTTGAAAATAGGCGACAAAATGGCAAGGTTGGCAATTTTTTAGATGACATCTTTTTGGGAACAGTGTTCAGAGTTGAAAAACTTTATCAGATACGGTAGTATGCTGCTGCATCCAATGAAATTCACAGATCCAACGCACAGAAATATCTGCTCCTTCCGCCAAGATGTAGATAGTGTTATCTTATAGGAATTTTGGCTTGTGAAGAGGCAATATTTGAAATAAAAGGTCAGTGTGACCTATATTTTACATTTTATTAGCATTCATGAAGTTTTAGCATTTTACTAAATTGGTTTTTGCACAATATATTTGGGTTAGTGACAATGCATGATTTTTGCCTTTGTATACTATTATTTTGCTTACAATAAAAAAATCTTAGATGATGGTTCTTATACAAAAGGCAGGTCATGCTGACCTTTATTTCTTGCTTTACTGACTTGATATAAATTTTGTTTTGTATTGTTCATGTTATGATTATGGGTTTATACATAGATTGCTTCTTTTGTAACAAAGAAGTCACTGTGAGCTACATTTCACATTTCACAAACTTGTGTTTATTTTTGCATTTGCATTTTTTTTGCGTTGAGTTCATGACCACCGGTGTTCTGTATCTCAGTGAGCACTACTTTATTTCAGGCGTATGTCCATCTTTTATGGTTCACTGGGCTTAAATTTTGTGTTTGATTTTTTAGTTCATGCTAGAATGACAAAATGTATGATGATCTGCATCACTGCACACTTACAACAAAATATGCTCATAAGTGTTTTTCTTTTTACTGGCTTGGGTTAATTGTACCTAGCATGCACTGGTGTTTAGCATATTACAGTACAACTTGGTCAGTTCTGTTTCTGTATGCATTGCAGCTGAGTTGGAGAAAATTAACTCATTAACCCCTGGAGGTTTTTGCCTTAACTCATTCAGCCCCAGACCCGTTATCAGTATCACTGCTGCTATGCCCCAGCAGCGCTAAGCTGTGTCTAGCTGCGTGTGCCCCAGAGTTTTTACCCGTTTGAAAAATTTTGTAAACATCGTGCACATGCATTCACTCTTACCTTAATTTCTCTGCTTATATCCAATTAAAATCCAAGAAAGTTTCACCATTTATTGCAAATGAATTTGTCTACACAGTGATGTATTTTTTTCCCTATTTGTCCAAGTCTTTCACGACTTATTTATACAGAATTTACAAAATTATGTGCAACGTTTATCCGCAAGAACTCGATCATCATCGCTGTCAGCATCCTCATCTTCGGACGATTCAATCTCAGAAACTTCTATGTCCGAATCGAAATCTCACAAATATCCAACTGCCGAACATATCTTTCCTCAGCTTGCTCAGTATTTTCAAGATCAAACCTGAGAAACTCCTCATTTTTGCTCTCATCAAAAATCACTCTTACGTCCGCCATCATTTACGATTTTTCATGACCAGAACACGTGTAGTTAAACCGCTTTCAAAACAGGAGCCCTTAGCTTCTGAACAATTCAAATTTCCGCAAATGAAAGTAAAATCATTTCTGATTGGTTTAATAGTTGTTAGTTCTTGGAATAAACCCATTTCTAGCCAATCAGAGACGTTGAATCTAACACACATTCATCACGCTTGGAGACGGGATCGGCCATTGAATGCAGTAAAAAAATCACGACTACAGGCGGGATCGGCCATTGAATGCAGAAACCGGATCACGCCTACAGACGGGATCGGGGCTTAAAGGGTTAAATGCGAGTAGGAAATACATTTTGGGGGCTATTTCTGAATACATCCTAATATATCGACTTCCAAGAGATTTTCCATAGCCTAATGTCTAGTTGTGTTAGAAACATCGTTTTCCATTGGTTATTTTGCTCACGCATCAGCAGAAGGATAAAAGTTGGATTATTTTTTTCTGCTTAACGGACCCATTATTTTCATTTCAAGACCACTCTTTATTCCAAATGCCCATCTTATCCTACTTTTTGCAAAGGTTTATTCTGTCTGTCTGCAGTTCATACCGGTCTGCCTTAGATCTGAGACCAAAATGTCTAAAATCCAGACAAAAAACCGGATTCCGACCACGGATGAATTTTGGGTGAAAAAAATCTGGTACAGAAAATGAGGTTTTTAGTGCAACTAGAACTTCCAGATTATTTGGCATCATTGTAGAGCTACATCCTTCTACCTTTCTATAATACCGCCAACTTTAGTGTATCATACATGACCTTGACGCTACAAAGCTTGGCAGTAGAGAGATTTTCCATAGCCTAATGCCTAATTGTGTTAGAAACTTCGTTTTCCATTGGTTATTTTGCTCACGCATGAGCAGAAGGGTAGAAGTTGGAGTTCTTTTCCTTTTTTTTTTTGTTGCTTAAGGGACCCATCATTTTTATATCCAAGACCATCTTTATTCCAAATGCCTACCATATTGTACTTTTTGCAAAGGTTCACTTGTCTATGCAGGTCAGACTGGTCTGCCTTAGATCTGAGGCCAAAAAGTCTTAAATCCGGACACAAAATCGGATTCTGACCATGGGCAAATTTTGTGTGAGAAAAAAAAAACTGGTCTAAAGAATTAGGTATTTACCTCTGTATTTTGTAGTGCAACTAAAACATCCAGATTATTTGGTATCATTGTAGAGCTACATCTGTCTACCTTTCTATAATACCATCCACTTTAGTGTATGATACATGACCCTGATGATACAGAGCTCGGCAGTAGGCTACTACTTCCTGTCACGTAATCACTGCGCCAGGGGTTAATGAGTTAAGACAGAATAGCTCTGCACACCACTTTATTGTGGAGTCCCATTGAGCCACCAGCTGAATCAGTCATAAAGTGGGCATGATTGACCCCAGGAAGCATGCACCAGCTAGAGAGAGAGAGAGAGCATACAGTGGGACACCCAGTTATCTACTTTATTTCTTTTAGAACAGTCATGCTAGTTTTTCTTTAACCCTTTACCTCATGCAAGTGTGTTTGGGCACCTCTACTCCATTCGCATGGAAACGCCTTTTGATGCCTCTACTCCATTCACATGGAAGCGCCTTTTGACGCATGCTGTAAACATCGGCCATTTTAACTGGTTTTCATAGCGCCACCTTCGAGGAAACCCCCCTATTAGATACTACATTCATTTCTGTGAATGAAAATTACGTTAGATGACGTGGTCATTGTTTATGCTCTGGTTGATATCTGCTATTTAAGTAACTGGGTCGTAATCTCCACTCTCCAAAATCGTGGTCGCGGATTTCATTCAGTACTTACAAAGTTTTCATGATTAGAATCACAACTATGAAAGATTCAATAACTTTGGTAAAGGCTCTGATATTGATGTAGGCAGCAATTAGTTTTTATAAATTATCAAATTCAGATGACTTAGTAATGTAGATGCAGACGAAAAACTTGTAAATTTCGAATATGGGAAATGGCAGCTACGGTTGGTCACGCTGCCTAAATGACATGACGGTGAACGAGTTCTCTCTCGATTTTAAAGCACATAAAAAATTCTTCCGTAAAAAATAATTACACAGCTATAAAAATTAGGACTTTACTCTTAAATTTTTCCACACATAATAGATGTGTACCAAAAATGTTAAATGGTTAAAATTGCTGTTAAATGTAACATACACTACTTTGCATAACAGTTCACATGCAGGGATATGTGAATGGAGTCGAATAGGTCACAAGTGATTTATTTATAGCATGCTGCACTTTGTAACTATGCTCTATGACGTAAAGGGTTAAATCAAATTTTATGTAGTATTAACATTGTTCAATGAAAATTAAATGTATCAAATCATTAAAATTCATCTGCTAGAGGGAGACTGTACAATTGGACCATACATCTGAGCAGCTGCCAGGTTGCACAGTTGTGGGTTTATCATACACAAAAAATAACCAGTCGTGCAGCTTTGAAAGACCTTGCAAGTTACCAGCTGTTATTGTGATTTGTCATACCTAATGCACAATATTTTGTTTTGCTTTTTTTAAAATTAGGTTCGTCCGACATCTTTTTTGGCACTTTATCCATGAGCTCATTCCTATATCTATGGAGAATATTGTTTGAATACAAACACCTGTATGATGGAGATATGTTGGAGTATTGCAGAAACCATGGATGTATTCCATTTGAATTGTTTTCTGGAGGGTATAGTAAATTGATCCATTGATCAGCCATTAGGGAAATATCAAAATTGCAACAGCAATGTGTCATCTTCAAACAAAAGTTATCAGGTTTCATTAGAAATTCAGAGAGACTGAAAAAGTATCTGTTGAGGATGAAACTAGGGAGGATGAAATGTCTTGGTTTACTGTAAACTGAGTGAAGCATGGAAAGTTTGATATTTACACAGAAATCTTCAAGAAACAGCATGTGTGATTTGTGGAAAATGGATACTTATCCTGAAAACCATTTCCTGAATCAATTTAAACTGGGCATACTTTTTAAAAAGCTGATTGTGAAAGGGGATTCAGTTTTCATACTACTCCAAGGAATAGTCTAACCAGAAACCATTAAAACTCTCACTGTGGCAAGATAATGTCAGCATACAAAAAACCAAAACAAAGTCCTATCCCGCTATACAGACAATTCAGATATATGGAAAAGACTTTCTTCTGTGATACTTTGACATTTTCTTGCTACATTGATATAGTTTCAAAGGCCTGTTGGCTAAGATGAAACAGTAAATAAGCTGATAAATATACAGGTACATGTTCCAGTAAATGATGTTTGAAAAGACATTTTTTGAAGTGGAGTGATGTGAAACATGGAAGAATATTTACTAGCTGAGCAACAATTAGGCATGCAGTTTTAAAAAAATGTGACACAAATTATATTTACCTTTTCTGTTAGGTGTTTCTGCACCTTAGTAGTGTTGTCACCCATCTGCAGCCATTTGGCATAGCATGCTTCTCCTCCCCCCCATGTGTGTGTGGTTAACTCACATTAGAATATTTCTACCAACATCTCTGATATACCTGATTGGAAAGTTTTAAATATGGCCACAACATTGTATTTAAAAAGAAAAACTATCAACATTTTGATGCTATTGTTGAATATGTTCTTGCTATAGCTACGGGTATATTATATTTACACATAAAATTTAAACTGTATCGTTTGTTCGCACAGCACAACATGTGAATTCAAGGCAGTGGTCAGGCTGGCGGTTGAGCCGCTATCTCCACACCTTTCCACCTCAAAATCACTGCCAATTTCATGTGCTGAGGTCGTTAGAGATAGTTTGCCTACTATGATGTGTCCCTGCAGAAGGCAGCTACACATTTATTTTCATAAGAAACTCATGAACTGATCAAAATTTTATTATCTACAGTGATCTGTAGTATAGATGCTTTTACACCGTAGCTTTTCTTTAAATAGCTAAATAAACCAGATATGTTGCCTTAGCACTAGAACCATCTTGATTTTGGGCACTGATATCTGGTAGTCTTGAATGTCATAACTAGAAAATGCAAGCGAGCAAAATAGAGTTGCTGGTGCGGGATGTTTCTTGAAAATAAAATTTGAAACTCTTAGACTGCTACTTACCAGAGAAGGGGAAAAATATTCCTATGTCATTGTTAATTTCAGCAATAAATTAATTTTAATTTCAGACAGTTATCAAATGTATGGTTTCAATTGCTGTGCTATAATTGGGGCTTTTAAATATGCTCCAAGTCAATTGGCTTCATGTACAGCAAATAATACCTTCTCATGCTGAAATGTATGTATGTATTTATTTGATGCCAGTTCTTGTCAGTATTATGACAAGGGCTGCTGCTTTGATTTCTGTAGAGAATTTGCTGAGGTCAAGTTTTGCTTAGGGACACACCTGGGCTCTCAACAGAGCTACAAGATGAGGAGTTCTGGACTCTTAACTCGTGGAACTTGGTAGTCTGTGCCTGAGGAGACATTTGCTTTTAAAACGCATAATGGAAAATGAAAAAATACATGATTGTTATTTATCTTGACGAAGTTCTCACTTAGAAGATTACATTATAGAGAAACTATTTTTCAGTAATTGCCAAAAACATTTCATATTTTGCTGTACTCTGTTATCTGCAAACTAGTTTTTCAAATTAGTATCTTTACGTTTTCCTGTTTTTGACTTCAAAGAAAATGTATGCATGGAATTCTAGCTATTTAAGTCTCAACCCTTTACCTCATGCAAGTGTCTTTGGATTAGGGCATAACCGACTTTTGATCCGGAAATCGGATTCCACCGGATAGTATGAACTTCCGATTAATCGGAGTCGGACAAGGCAGGAACGACCGATTCGGATAATAAAAATAATAAAGTTGAATTTCTATAGCACCGTGTCTAACACTGTGTGTCATTCGATAGTGCGTTAATAAAGTTAAATAAGAAGTCAGAAAAGTCCAATATGGTCAACACAACGGGGTGAAACGATAATACTTGAGTTAGACCGAAAGATTTAAATTTATTAAAATATATAATACAGTCCTACCCGTTTATGTCAACATCCTCAATAATGAAGGCATAATATTGAATACATTGACACATGCTAATGAGGTATTAAAAGAAAATGATTCTTACAATCGTAAATATAAATAAAGTTAATAAGGAAACTTTCACAGCACAATAAACTTGTTTCAATCACCGATCACTTTGGAAAATGCAAGAATCGATCAGATTTCATTGCTTTTATTTAAGTCGCCGCAAGAGGCCAACTCTATAGGACCAAACAAAAGCCTGTTTTACTTTTATTTGACCGCGACATT
Organism: Sinohyriopsis cumingii; assembly: GCA_028554795.2. Taxonomy (NCBI): domain Eukaryota; kingdom Metazoa; phylum Mollusca; class Bivalvia; order Unionida; family Unionidae; genus Sinohyriopsis; species Sinohyriopsis cumingii. The sequence continues at coordinate 7,774,093 of CM068835.1, forward strand.
AAAGCATGGCGGCAAGATCAACTAATTGTTGAATAAAGTACAGGATGGAACTGGCCGCTTGCCGACATAAATGATTAAGGCGGGAATATTAAAGCCTGGCGGCAAGATCAACTAATTGTTGAACAAAGAATGGGTCGGCACTGTGGCTTTGAACTTCGTTGCATTTTGCTCTAGTCCTGCCATATCCTTCCCTTTGTGACATCGGTGTGATATGCAAAACGTGTGTAACACGGTTTAAAAAGTTAATTTGAAAAACCTTTTAATTTAGCATTTCCGATTAATTGAATCGTATCCGGAATCGGAAAAATTTCATGCCCAAAATCCGGAATCGGAAATCGGTAGAAAAATGCTAATCGGTTATGCCCTACTTTGGATGCCTCTACACCATTCGTATGGAAGCGCCTTTTGATGCCTCTACTCCAGTCCCATGGAAGTGCCTTTTGACGTCAGCTGTAAACATCAGCCATTTTAAGCCGGTTTTCGTAGCACCACCTTCAGGGGAAAACCCCCTATTAGATACTACATTCATTTCTGCGAATGAAAATTACGGCAGATCATGTGGTCACTGTTTATGCACTGGTCGATATCTGGTATTTAAAGTAACTGGGTTGTAATTTCCACTCTCCAAAATGGCGGTCACGGAATTCATTCGGTACGTACAGAGTTTTCACGATTAGAATCACAACCATGAAAGATTCAATAACTTAGGTAAAGGCTCTGATATTGATGTAGGCAGCAATTAGTTTTTGTAAATTATCAAATTCAGATGACTTAGTGATGTAGACGCAGATGAAAAACTTGTAAATTTGTAGTATGAGAAGTGACAGCTACGGTTGGTCACGCGGAGTCACTGACATGACGGTGAATGAGTTCTCTCTCGATTTTAATACACATAAAAAATTCTTCCGTAAAAAATAATTACACAGCTATAACAATCGAACTTTACTCTTAAATCTTTTCACATATAATAGATGTGTACCAAAAATGTAAAATGGTTAAAATTGCTGTTAAACATAACATACACTACATTGCTTAACAGTTCACAGGCAGGCCTATGCGCATGGGGTCGAATAGGTAACGTGTTCTATTTATAGCATGCTGCACTTTGTAACTATGCTCTATGAGGTAAAGGGTTAAGCACACGATTCTCCTCTTTTTCCTTCAACAACAATTGAATGATCTGTGATGGTTAAAGTCTGTGTTTCCATTTCCAGCAGTCTTACACCTCTCACAAATTGCTTTTAATGTTCCATCTGACTGATTCTACCATGAACATTACTTTATTGGTCGGTCTCCGATGTTCATAATTATGCTACCATTTTTATCTGTGTCCATCACCGTAGTTGAGATTCTGTTAGCATTAAATAAAGAATCCAAGTTGGAGTTATTTTTTGTTTTCTTCACATGTGCTTTCACATTACTTTAATTTTGCCTTTATTTGCTTCATTGTCAGTTTCGTTGTCATTATATAATGTTTCAGCACATGATTGGCCAGTATGTTTTGTGGAGGAAGAATGACCAAACCACATCAGATATTGGCAAGCTTAATCATGTACCCACCGTAGCCTGCTTGGCTGTATGGAAAAGTCGATTTAAGCATTTTCAGAAGTCAATTTCCTGAACAGTAACAACAGATTTTGCTTAAGAACAATCAAAGGGAAAGTACGTTTCTGTGCTCCTTTGAAAAGTGTCTACCGATAGTCAGGTCTGAATCACACATACTGAAGTTTTATTACAGCGGTCCCCCTTTTATAAGCCCCCCCCCCAGCGGCCACCTCATCAATGCTGCCAGTTTTCTTCACACTGACAAGTTTGTGTACAAAAGTATCCCACGCGTGGCTAACCCTCAGATGTGGCATGTGACTAACAAACAAAACAGAGTATGGGGCCAAGACTGAGAAATCGCATGAGAGTAAATATATCCCTTTCCTTATAAACCCAGCATTTTGTCTGGTGAGAAATTGCATAAGAGTAAATATATCACTTTCCTTATAAACCAGGCATTTTGTCTGGTGAGAAATCGCATGAGAGTAAATATAAATCAGGCATTTTGTCTGGTCTACAAAAGTTTCATCCACATGATTACATGCATTACAATTAGAAATGTTGGAATAAATCATCAGCATATAATGGGCCTGGTGATTTACCTGGCTACATTAACTTGACACCCAGCTACTTAAAAAAACTTTGGTGGAGGTCCTCCAACCCTTCCCCCACCTACTTTTGGCAACTTACCCGCCAATATTAAATCTAGTGGACAGTTTACATGTAAATGGAAAATTCTTGCTTAAAAGAAAAAATAAAAGTTATTTGACTTTACGAAAATGCTGAGAGCCCAAAAAAATTTAATGTTGGCAAGACTCGAGTAAACAACCTCCTAACAGATAAGGAGAATATTCTGCAGCAGTGGGAAAATGGTGTTAATGGAAAGAGAATGATTAAAATTCCAGGCGATGTTCGTACCCAGATGACAATGATTTTTGTAATGTTTTTGCAATGTGCATACCAGCATGCCACCAATCTCCACTCACATTTCACATTTAAGAATCAAGAACTGTTACTGTATGTTCTCTTGAAATAAGTCTGTTCCTATTACAGTAGAACCTGTCTTGAAAGACCACCTCTTCTGCCAAAAAATATTGGTCTTTCAAGACAGGTGGTCTCTCATTACAGGTAATAACACTATATAATCAATAAATCCATGCATGGAGATCCTGGTCTCTCAAAACAGGTGGTCTCTCATAGCAGAGGTCTATCAAGACAGGTTTTACTGTACAGGACATTTTAATAATTGATGTCACTTGTAAATGAAGAGATTAAATGCTTTCAAGTTACATGTAGCTTTCTTGCTACATACACATGCATGTACTTCTCACAAATACGGTCATCCTTTGGAAAGGCCACTGCTCTTAAAATACCACCTTCCCGGTGCGGAAGGAGTGGCTGTATAAGAGAGTGACCACTGTATTACTATTGTGCCATATAAATGATTTGACAGTATTTTCCAACTTGTACGCTGAGAAAGATTTGATTACTTCACTGATTTATGTACATGTCATCACCAGCTGAAACATCCCATTAAGACAACAATAGGCATCATTATTATCTGTAATTAGTCAAACTCAAGCTTCTTGCCTTTTTACTCAGTGGGCATCATTATTACCTGTAATTAGTCACACTCAAGCTTCTTGCCTTTTTACTCAGTGGGCATCATTAGTATCTGTAATTAGTCACACTCAAGCTTCTTGCCTTTTTACTCAGTGGGCATCATTATTACCTGTAATTAGTCACACTCAAGCTTCTTGCCTTTTTACTCAGTGGGCATCATTATTACCTGTAATTAGTCACACTTATGCTTCTTGCATTTTTACTCAATGGGCATCATTATTACCTGTAATTAGTCACACTCAAGCTTCTTGCCTTTTTTTACTCAATGGGCATCATTATTACCTGTAATTAGTCAAACTCAAGCTTCTTGCATTTTTACTGAAGCCTAACATTAGCTATTTTGCAGATTGGCCATGACTGACCAAATGTATGAAATTGGGAGTGTCACTGGACTCATTATAGAGAGAAAAGGTGTGGCTTTTAGAATTTCATGTGTATTTGACCTGGTAGCTTGGTTCCCTGAAAGATCTTTTTCTAAGGAGGAAGTAATTTGATTTTATTTTGAAAAGCTTGAAAATGATTGCATTGCTCTGATTTTTGTAAGTAAAAGATCTTATTTGATATGTAATTTTACTATTTTAAAAATTATATTGTATTAATGTCCATGTCAGAAATAAAATCCCAGTCCATGCACAGACACCCCCTTGGGGGCCCCGAGTGGCCGAGTGGTCTAAAGTGCTCACCGTTACGGATCACTGCCATCTCACCTCTGTCCGCGTCGGTTCGAGTCTCGGATTCGGCTAATGTGGTTATGTGAGAAAGCTTGCCAGTAGCTCCTCGTGGGTCGGTGGTTCTTTCCGGGGTTTTTCCGGGTTCTTCCTCCACCATTAATACTGGCCGCCATGTATGGCCTATCTAGTGCTGAAAAGTGGCGTTAAACCCTACAACAACAACAACAACAACAACAACACCCCCTTGAAAAATGGTCCGTGGGTTACTGTACACATGTAGTTGGCCAAAATGCATTAATATCTAACTGTCTCATAGTTATGTATTTAACCTTGTGAACATATGCTATTTTACAGCCATTGCAGAAGGGCTAGAAGTAGTGCTTTAACTTCTTTCTTAATTTCAAATAGTAGTAGATGTCATTTAGAATTTAACTGTCTGTACCTCAAAGAATTTTAACAGGAAAATTTTGTGCTGGTTATGGGAAGCCAACACTCACATTTTGTAGAATAAGTAAAACAAATATAAAATTACAAGAAATGTTCATGGTCTACATTCCATGGATCATGGTATAAACTTCTTTGGCAACAAAATTCAGAAAATGCATAAACATGTATATTGCATAGAAACCAGTCATAAACACGTATATTGCCTAGAAACCAGTCATAAACATGTATATTGCCTAGAAACCAGTCATAAACATGTATATTGCCTAGAAACCAGTCATAAACACGTATATTGCCTAGAAACCAGTCATAAACACGTATATTGCCTAGAAACCAGTCATAAACACGTATATTGCCTAGAAACCAGTCATAAACACGTATATTGCCTAGAAACCAGTCATAAACACGTATATTGCCTAGAAACCAGTCATAAACACATGTATTGAATGTACAATACTTGTCAGAAATTATTTTGTTATTGTCAAAAATGCATAATCTGCATAAAGATTACTGGTTCTTCAAATGGTAGCCGAGAGGTTAGTGCGTCTGCCTCAGATGTGGGAGGTCATGGGTTCGATCCCCAGTCGAGTCATACCAAAGACTTACAAAAATGGTACTAACAGCTGCCTCGCTTCGCACTCAACATTAAGAGGTTAGTGTTAGGAATGGTAAGTGTGGTGTCAGGATAATGTGACTGGGTGGGACATAATGCTACATGTCTGTGGCATGATGCCCCAGTGCTAGACATCACTATAAACTGTCACACTGCAGACATCGTAGTGATATGAATGAAAAAATGTTAAAGCTACGTTAAAAATCCAAATCACACACACACAATCTGATGTCTTGGTCCTCCATGGGTGGTCTTCATGCACTGGTTATTCAAATGTCAGTAATGTGAACTAGTGCCCTACATAGCGGAGAAGTACACTATGCGCATTCAAGTCGCAGTGATAATTTTGTAGGTATTTACCCCTCCACCACAGAGCTTCAAAAGGGGAGCAAGTGTGGAGGGGATTAACTGCCCGACTGTGAAACGTGAAGTGAAAAGTTGTTTGGACTGTCCTGTATATGCATACAATTCTATTCAAAATCATGGTGAGTGGATACATGTTGTATTTCTGTTGAAATTTAGAGTTTAAAGTTCATTTATTGCATTCTCTTTATGTTAAAGTCATGAAAGTTGATAATTGTATGTAGTCTAGTTATCCTCGCTTTTCAAGTAAGAAGTAGAGACTGTCCATCAACTTAGCAATTTAAAAAAAAATATTAAAAAAATTGGGTGCATCTATTCATTGTTACAAGTACAGTAGACATTGGTACGTACACAACAATGGACATCCACTTTTAAGGCAGAGAGTGATATATTTCCTGACACAAGTTTGGGAGTTTTGATTCTTTCCATATGATTGCTGTTGTCAAGTGCAAAAACTGGAAGAAAACATCTTCCAGCCACTTGGCTACATGAACAGTTTTATTAGATTTGCCAATTTCATAGAGCTCCAGAAGTATGATGGTGTCCCAACTTGATTAGGTACTTGTAGCTTTGCCAAAGCTTTTTAACTGGTACTGAACATAGCTGGCATAAAACTCTAAATGACAAGAAAGGCATAAATGTGCTATATTCAGAGCTGAATACAAGAATTTAATAAAAAGGGTTTTCTACATCCTGATTGCAACTAATTGCATTTTCAAAAATCATATATTTTGTAAACATCACAAAACATAACATTGTGCTTCAAGACTTGTACACATCAAGTATAGTCCTTCGATTTTGAATGCATCAGACAGCTTAGTGAACAACTAATTCAGATGCAGGAATTAGTGTTTATAGTTATTTACTGGGTCATAACTTTTATATCGTAAAGACAAGTATGCAGTCACCATCTTTTCCATTGGTCAAGTTATACTGGCAGATAATTCTCCTATACAGAACATTCCTTTCACATTTTTCTGGGTTAAATTCTACGTGTATTTCAGGGTTCTCTGGGACTCAGAAATCCACAAGTATGCATATTTTTAATTTTTTTGGATCCATTTGATTCCAACAGTTCAGTCCTTGGAATGCAGGTTTTTCGCCATTGCATTTCTAATTTGTTGTTAATATAAAGTGAGTATCGCTCATGTAGTGTGCAAGCTAACAACATTCAAGTGATTTTAATGGATTAGGTGAATCCATGCATAGATGATAAAAACGTTTTTTTTATTATTATTATTTACCTCGAAAAACACGTTTTTTTTACATTTTTTATTTTTTTTGCGTTTTTTATATTTGGTACTTCCATTTTTTTTTATCATCGGCCATACAGGTTATTATATCAAGGAAACCATAGAGTGGTCAGATCAGTCAGATGGTGATAACGACATTGAGTGAAAAAAATTTCAATGTTATCTGGACTACGGTTTAAAACTTGACATTTTTTCATATTTGTATCACTGAAAACTTTAAAACTGGTATGTAGCGTGTAAATAAGTAAAATATTGATTTTTGTGTTGCCTAAAAACTACTGGAACGTTTTTTTCGTTTTTTATTTATTGAGAAAAAAATGTGTTTTTTTACGTTTTTTATTTTAATTTTAACGTTTTTAACATCTATGAATCCATGTAGGTTTTATCTCAGCAGACCAGGAGATTAAGACAACTGTTGATCAGTTGTTGCTTGATTTGACACCCCTTCAGTAAACATCAGCACAGTTTTAATAATATTATGTTTATGAATTTCAGAGCACAAAGTAAAATATTTAATCATAATGCTCTATACAAGTACCAGTCTGCTCTGGTGGCTTAAGTGGTTAGATCATCTGCCTCAGATGCAGAAGGTTGCAGGTTCGAACCCTGGTTGAGTCATACTAAAGACTTGTAAAAATGGTACTAGCAGCTGCCTCGCTTGGCACTCAGCATTAAGAGGTTAGTGTTGGAGCTGTTCAGCCTGGTGTCAGGATAATGTGACTGTGTGAGACAAAGTAGTGATCTGATTCTTTTTTAAAGCTACGTTAAAAATCCAAATCACACACACATACGCATATATATATACAACACATAGACTGGTTCTGTAGCTTGTACAGTAATTAGTTGCCTGTGACCATGTTTATCTTGTGCATGTTAAATTGGTTTTTGCATTCTATTGTTTTGCTTGCCTAAAGTAGGTAAGTTTTATATTTTGAAGAAGTGTTGTGCATTTCATAGGTAATTAAATAGGGCTAGTACCCAGCCTTACTTATAGTTCTTTGGTATTTGTTTCTTTAGAAATTCATGCCCCAGCGATTGTCAAAGCAGCTTTGAGGTGTAACAAGAATGACAAGTTGTGCTTCTAGGATGACACATGTACTAAAAATCCCTGACTTGTGAATGAAGCCTGCATTTTTGAGTTAATTTCTGTCTTGCACCTTGATACAGCTTTACGTACAGTATAACATTTCCTAGAGGGTAGGGAATAATGCCATGTATGTACAGGAATTACGTTGGATAGTTAAATTAACTGAGGTGTTACCAATATTTAAACAAATTGTGCTTTTGCAGTCATAAAAGAATTCTGATGTGTGAATGGTATCCTGTGACCTAGATATTCTGGAAATAGTAGTAGGATCAAGGAAATCTTGGTAAGTGAACTGATAGTGCTCCTTCAAACAAATCAACTTCATGATCTGATATGAAAACATTAGGGTAGGGGAGGTTGGTACTACTCATTAGCATTACTGGTCATAGATCAGAAGAGGTTATTGGATGGTCTGTTGACTGTTGTACATCTGTTTTTCTCTCCATTAGCACATGTTTGTTATCACAGCTCTTTTTCGAAATTACATGGAGGATGATCATCTTATAATCTGTTTGGTCCTAAATGAAACCCCAAAAATTATTACCATGGTGACCATCTTGAAAGTTTTCACAATGATTTCTTGTGATGTCTATTTCCTCCTAAATGAAAATGTTGGTGATCTGATACGCAGTATGGTCACAATGGTAAGCCTTCTTGAAAATTCTCCTGAATGGATAATTGTATCAGTATAGGGTTTTCACTAAAGGATTTTGGATGATGTCTAGCTGGTCCTAAATACAAATTGTGCCGATTAGACATCCAGTATTGCCACCCTGGCAGCCATCTTAAAAATCACAACTCTACTTGAACAGAAAGTTGTATTGATGTTGGATTTCACCAGAAGACTTCTTACATGGTTCAGTTGGTCAGAAATGAAGATAAGTGCTGATCTCAAGTATGACTGTAGCAGCAGCCATTGTGCAATCTTAGTTTTGCTTCTCCTGAATGGCAAATAATATTTTGAAAATGTTATTGCTACTTCTCCAAATGAAAGAATATATCAGCATGGGTTTTCTCCAATAGACTTCTTTAATATCTAGTTTGTCCTGAATGAAAATGGTGCCAGTTGTTCATCAATATGGCTGCCATGATAACTGCCTTCAAATTCTTGTCACTACTTCCTTTGAATGGATGATCATTAAAATGGAAGGTTGTTCATTATTATTTCTAAATGAAAATGGTGCCAAGCTGATATCTGATGTGTACCACAGTAGCTAATTTGAAAATCTTGTTATTGCTGAAGATCAGAGATGGTTTCAACACTTTAATAAGGAAGACTTCATCTAGCCTTGATTTCCTGAAATTCTTTTAGACAAGTTTAGTGTCAGTCCTTTGAGGGACTCTGTTTTTTTATATTACTGTTTGATCCAGATTGTGTTAGTTAAGTAAGATGTGACAAATGGTACATGATTGATACTTATATTTTGTGTGCATGTGATAAAAAGTTGTAGGGTTGGTCCCATTAAAATAGGGTAGGGTGGATTTCCAGGTGTATTTGTTTCTTTGATCCCATGCAGAGCACAGTGAACCTCATTTGCAGAACAAGAGGGGAAGAGTGCTACATTAGTCTCAGTTCACAGAAAAGTAGTTATTGCACTGTCACTGACGCCAACAGATTTATGTTCAATCATTTTAAAAACAAACCTGTCAGGTAGAGCTAATTGGATTTATTCTTTTATGCCCGGAGAAGTAGTTAGGTAATCTGTCACTATATAAGTATTTTGATTAAAGTAGGTGTTACAAAATATAATGGTACAATGTCTTTTAAACAGAAATTTGCTACATTCTCCAATTCAGTAGGTTGCAGGATTCCTTTGGCTGAGTTCATGTGTTGGCTAGATAATTCAAGGCATTCAGCATGTGACAAGCAATAACTGTCACCACATTAATACACAGGCCCCCTTTTGGTTAGGTGAAGGTGAACTACTGTAGACCGGTAGACCACCATATTATCCTCATTTATATCATGCCATAAAACTAGACAGGTTCTGTCAGCAATCATAATATGCTTAGATCATTTTGCATTGGATGATCTTTATTTGTGTCATAGTAACCAGCTCATCTCCCACCCACCCCCACATGTACAATTAGTTGTTCCAACATTCCTTGCCGTCACTCTTCTTTTTAAGTCCATAGGGTCTATCAGCAGCTGATGGATATTTGCACATTGGCTGATTTCTTTGATGATTATAACATGTGTATATTTCAACCTCGTCTAGAGACACCCTGAATATACTGGACATCTGGTAGAACATTGCACTTGTAATTCAATGTTTGTGGGTATGATAAAGCCAGTAATGTGTGAAAATTGCTATTAAAACCAACCAAAAAAAGCTTGTATCAACATTCCGTTTGAAGAGACCAACATTTGTCTGTCTCATCACAATTTTCTATGTAGTGTGCTTGCATAAAATGACCAGCTGCTAAACACAACTAGTGTTTGCAACCTTTTGGGTCACTGTGACGTGTACTGTATATAGGGATTGGTGTGATTGGATGTGACTGTCTACATTATCCCATTTGTGAAAATTATTTTTTTTCTTCTTTCTTTAATGATAATAATAATAGTAAATCATAAATAGAAACATTATTTTTAGAAAGTGAGTTAGTTACATATAAAACTAATCTGCTTCAAGGCCATCTATTGTGTACAGCTCTTCATCACTACAACGCCATGGTCACGGTCCATGGCTGCTGACTAGGCTATGTTCCAATTCATGTTATACAGAGGAATGTGATCTATACAGAACTGTAATATGTTAAGATCAGTGTAATATATATATATATATATATATATATATATATATATATATATATATATATATATATATATATGTGTGTGTGTGTGTGTGTGTGTTGTATAGAAGGCACAATAATTTTTTTTTTAATTGTGGTATTTTGAATAGGAAGTGAATAGAAGACTACAATTCACCTTGTTTTCTTTGAAATCTTACTGTTATGCATTGAGATTTTTGGTTCCATATACCTGTATATAGCATTTTGTGACAACTTCCTTTTGTCTTTGGCACTATTTTGATTGATATGTGCAAAAGCTCTGAATTGGCATGAATTTTGAAATTTTTAAATTCTATACCAAATATCACATACAAATGCAGATGGTCTTAATATTTTTTCAACCATTTTCAAAACATTTTCAGTAAGCTCTAAAAAAAAAAATGAACACGAAGCTCCCCACCCAAAAAACCTTTGCTTTTTCTATTGTACTGATTATAAAATTAGGGTAGGCATTGTTTATTTATTTTTTAAAACATTATATATATTATAACGATTATTATATATAGTTTACTAAGAGCTTCAAAGTACTGGGCAAGACCAGCTCAGTTCACAAATCAGTTTCATTGAGAAAGAGGGACAGTCAGCTGGCTGGAACACATATTTTGTTTTATTCCTAATTCATAATGGATCATTGTCAGGATACTGATGTTATAATGCATGCTGTGCAAATGAGTAGGAACAGTTATCTCTGTTTTGGCTGAAGGTCCATTGTGAACCGATTAGACCCCTCACCATCACAAGACTTGACATTTGGAATTATAAATCCAGAGTTTTACTATAAATACTAATACGACCTTTTGATTGGTCAGAATACTTGGGCTGGCTTAAAATTATGGATAGAGAGTTGGGCATCGTAAACCCTGGTCTACCAGCTCATTATGGGATTTGCTGAGCTAGGACTATGCTGTTTGTTGATGGGTTTGCATCATTGCACTAGCAAATACAGTATTAATACGTAAGAGATAGAGAATTAAGTTATTCTGACCATAAGATGAGTGGTGGCAATGTTATTGTATATAATTTTAAGATAACTACCATATTTTGAGATTTTGATAGTACCTGTTGAAGAATTGGCAGTAAAAGTTACCCAATTGTTAACAGCTGTTAAATGGGTGGGATGGGGCTGGAATGAATTGTCCCCAAGGATGATGCCCAGAAGGCTCTGTAGCTTTTGCCCCCAGGTCATAATGTGGGATTGTAGACTTGCCTCATCTTTACCTATACACTTAATGGGCATAAAAAGATAAATCCAGATATTGGCCTTTGGGTTGATTTTTATATCCAGGCACATGCTCCTAAAGGAACAGATTTTGGGTATGGGTAGGGATATAATTTATAGACATTCTAATATTAGGTATAACAGACTTAAAAATAGCAGCAAGGCATTCTAAGAGTGCATCATTTTGAACTTGGAGCATTATTTGAAATTGATCATGTGATTAGATACCCAGTAAGTAGAATGGGAGGCAGCAGCTGGGTAATCTATTTTGATGTAAATTTAAGTGGACATGTGCACTATTGTTTGTAAGGTATATGTATGTAGAAGAGAATGGAGATGGACCAAAGACAAGGTCATTGATTATTGATTTGTTCAATAAAGGAAGGAAAAATGTAGTACATCTGAGATGCAGTGGTATGTGTTGAACTTGGGCTGCACAGCAAAATCAGCCAATATTTGTAAATTTATTAATTTGATAAATCTGTAAATCAATACCAGGCTAAAATTCCTGTGATAAGTTTTAACATTTTATCACAAGACTTTTTACTTTTCTTTAAAATGCAAACAGCTCATGATAGGTAAAACATTTTAAAACTTGATAATTGTTTGCAGTTGCCAAGTGCCATTCGCCATTTGGGAGGGTTGAGTGGGTGGCTGGGCTTTTATCTCTTGTCAATGTTAAAGTCATGCATTTATATGTGAACGATCTGTAGGGCATCATTTTTCCTGGTTTGGGTACTCAATTTTAGCATTTAAGTGTATTTCAGCATGTTTATGCTTATTTATAGATGAATTGCCAGAGCCTTCCTATACCATAATGATTTGTGTAATATCTGGTCTTGTAGTTATTTTTCATGACAGTTTAACTCTGTAATTGAAACTTGATTATCCAGTGTTCTATGCAGGCTTGCTCTAAAATGCACAGTGTGATGCCATAGATGTTGAACAGAGATTTTCTAAACAGCTGTATTTGCTACACATGGCCAACAAGTGAGCCTCTAAGATTGTTAATTTGACATTGAACATAAGATTTCCATACTTTTCCCAGTTGTTTAAATTCTGTGAAGCTGCAAAACAGACCAAAGAGGTATTGAAGGTTATTTTTTTGACTTGTAAGGAAAAAAGTAAATTGCTTGTCCATGTATCAGTACTGACATATCACAACAGTTGCTTACACCATGTTCTTTTACAATGTTGGATGTGTGTTGCCACATACCAGACCATTAGGCCATAAATGGGGAAAAATGATGCTACTGGCAGAATTTGCTTTGATGATCGACTTCTACGACTTGTTTGAAGACCTAATAAAAGTTTACTGTCTGACTTGGCTGGAAATGGCAATTATTATGTATTTTCTTGGTAGTTAAAGTCTTGTCAAGTAATATGTAATTTTTTAAATATTTGCTTGTAATAAAATCCTTTTGTTGGTTGAAATTCTTTGATATAGTTTTTCTGAGAAGAAAAGGTTATTCTGAGCTCACCTGGCCATAAGGTTTAATGATACCGTTTTTCATATGTTGTGTGCTGTGCATAGTCAGTCATCTGTTATAATCTTGCTTGTTACCACGTAGTAGTCCATATTTTTGGTAGGACATTGATCAGACTTGCTAATGAGGTCCGTGCTGAGATCTTTTGTGGAATATAATTATAGGCAAAATTCATGCATTAATTTTTGTACCACCCTGCATCTGGATGACTGAGGTTGTCAACACCAGCAGCAGTATATCAAGAATTTGATTGAGGTTGTCAATACCAGCAGCAATATATCAAGAATTTGAATGAGGTTGTCAACACCAGCAGCAGTATATCAAGAGTTAGATTGAATGGGGTTGTCAACACCAGCAGCAGTATATCAAGAGTTTGATTGAATGGGGTTGTCAACACCAGCAGCAGTATATCAAGAGTTTGATTGAATGAGGTTGTCAGCACCATATCAAGAGTTTTATTGAATGAGGTTGTCAACACCAGCAGCGGTATATCAAGAGTTTGATTGAATGAGGTTGTCAACACCAGCAGCAGTATATCAAGAGTTTGATTGAATGAGGTTGTCAGAACCATATCAAGAGTTTGATTGAATGAGGTTGTCAACACCAGCAGCAGTGTATCAAGAGTTTGAATGAGGTTGTCAACACCAGCAGCAGTATATCAAGAGTTTGATTGAATGAGGTTGTCAACACCATAGCAAGAGTTTGATTGAATAAGGTTGTCAACACCTGCAGCAGTATATCAAGAGTTTGAATGAGGTTGTCAACACCAGCAGCAGTACATCAAGAGTTTGATTAAATGTGTTGTTATTATGAACAAGACCACATATTTATGACCAAGCTCATCTTGCATTTGATTGATGTTGTTGACACTCGAGCAGCAATGTATCAGAGTTTATTCAAACTTTTTATTACCAACAGTACCTAGGCATATTTATGAGCTCATCTTGCATCTGACTGACTAATGTTGGTAAATAACTTGTGTGATCAAGATCCTGGATGGCTATGATTATGAATGAATTTCATGACATGGAGTGGCATCTGATTTGCCAAACTTGTAAACACTCTACGAAATATATTTCTGCTCTGATTAAATGTCTTAATTCTTACAGTAACAAGATGTACGAGTTTGATGATGAGCAAAATATATGGAATGCCTATTAAAGTTAGTATTGTATCTGATTTGCTAAACTCGTCACCTTTCAGATTGCAATATTCTCACAGGATATTTAGCTTGATTGCACACATCACACAATTCTTTCATGTTGAAAGTGGGAAGAAAGACATCCCAGGCTGGCATCATTTCATGAAAATAGACAGAAGTTTACATCTTGCTAGATACTGGTCAGCACTGAATGGAATCCCCTGCTTTCATTGGTTGAAATCATATATAAGAAGGTGGGGGGGGATTCTAGGCAGCACTGTTAAACTTTTTCCTCATTATAATGTGCTTCATTAAGATGTGATTCCAGATGTAATATGGTACCACCTCAGACCTTCCAAACCTTACGCTTTTGCCATAAGTATTACGAAAATTTACCCATAACAGCAAAAATTGCTAAAAAATCAGGAAAATTTGTTCATCTGTGTTTGATTTGGATCAAAGTTTCATATTAGAATTAGTGAAATTAGCCAGGGAACTGACTTACATTACAGCAGTTCCTCGGACACTTTAAACTGCACTTGTTTGTTCATGTGAAGCATCTGTATGTTCAAACTTGATTACATAATTTTTTTTGAAAATGGTGTCCAGCAGTTGATGCATGTTTAAGACGAAAGGGAAAATGAGCCTCTTAGAAAATGTTAATAATCAACACAGAAAAATGGAAATATTCAGATTTTTGCGAATAAAAACCAGAAGGGACACAGTTACATTTATTGGACATCAATCACCTACCAATTTGCGTATGACTAATGGCGGGAGATTTGATTGCTGTCATCATATGAAATGAAAAATTGAATTTCCAAGAATTACGTCAAGTTGAGAGGCAGCTACAATCCATTGAGCTGCATAGGGTTTGGAACTAAAGTTTGTGAAACTGTACTAGTGGTAAATAAAGTCTATGCGTATTTTACAAACTTCTAAATTTTGAACATAATGTTTATCGTTGCTGCATGTTTTGAATACCAAACTTTAAATTACGTTTTCCAACTTTACAGTAGCAGTTTATGATACTTAGTTACACGTTACTGAAAACTGGTCAAACTTGGCTAAAAAATCAACTGCCAAAAATCATGCCAGTGTATAACAATAACAAAACAAAGTGACATTTAAGTCTTGTATCTTTTTCCTTTTCAAAAAACTGTATTCAAAAATTTGATACTTCCTTGTTATAATGTGGTTTTCAGGATAATGTGCTTGGGTACATAATTCTGTAGGTGGCTATGGACCCTGACTGCCATGTTATAATGAGGGAGAGTTGTATAATTCTAGCTTTCTGAGGTTTTATTATGCAATTCTTACTTCATGTGCATGAACCCCATTTCAGCAGTAATCCATTATGGGTTATGTGGAAGTTGAATAAGAATTTCCATCGCATGAATTGGTATTTTCAATCTTTTATATAAGGTTATTTTGGAAACTTGAATGCTATCTAATCTGTATGATGATTTCAAGTTAATTTATCATCTGATAATACACTTGTCGATTTTACAATATTCTAAACAGACACACACACACACACACAGAGAATGTATTAATCATTTACAGACAATTAAATATGGTTTGATGTACCTGTTAGCATTGCAGTTGTCTTTTGAGTGTTCTGTACAATCCATTGTCTTGGCACCATTTGTTGATATGATTAAGATAATGCTGCAGCTGTTCTTGGATTATGTTGCACTTTTGACCCCATGTGTGGAATGTTGCATCATCTCCTTGCATATCAGCTTCATTGTTCTCCATATATAATGGCAGGTCCTAATGCACAAGAGAAATAAATTAGGTTCTAGGATTGAGCCCTGAGGCATACCATATTTGTTTCCAACAAGACCTAAGTGCAGCTAAACTGCATGTTGAACAATATAAATGCAAAGCATTTTCTAAATTGTAAGAGTATCTTTGCTAGTGCCAGAGAATACCAACTTAACCTTGCTATCAGCTGACAGATATTGAAATGTGGGTTGAAGAAAGAAAGAAATGTCTGTTTCAAGAACGAAATGCTCCTTGCATTTTGGTTATTTATAATCCAGGTTCTTTGCAGCACATATAATTTGATATTCTGGTGGTTAAGTACTTTGTAAGCTTAACAGCAAGAGACATCATTACCTGAAAAACTAGAAATTTGGGTACCATATGGCTAGGTCAGTATATTTGTTCCCAACAGTACACTAGTGAGCTAAAAGAATAAAAATATTAAAAAAGTGAAACTAGTAGTTTTTTGAGGCAAAGAGTTTATGCAGTAAAATATTTTTTTCATACATACCTTGCATTATAGAGATATTAGAATAAAAGAAAATGGCAAGAATGGAAATTATACTTTATCTACATGTCCCATCCATTTATGTGCAAGAAGTGGGACGATGGCATGATACCATATATAATTTTTTTTAGATTATTTGCAATGTAAACACTTTATTCTACTTCATTCAAGATGGGCACAATATTTTGCTGTTAAAACTTTGTTTTGCATCAGGGTGGAAATGGCAGTCCAGTATTATTGGGCATACCTTTCTGTTTACAGCCTAAGTGCCTGGTACACCATTTTAATTATTTAGTGAGTCTTTTTTCATGAATATGAGAAAGACAGTCCAATACAAAAGTACCTTTTTTTTACTTCAGAAATAAAACTTTTGTTAAAATCTTTTGATTGGAAGGGCATTCAAAGGGGTATGACTACCAGTAAATAACCTTCCAGATTTTTCAGCAAACAGATACACATATATTCCAGCATCAAAACTGTCAACTATTGCAGCTAAAACTTAAAATGTATGATGTTAAAAAATATGCCTGAAAGCTTGCATGATTACATTTAGAAATACTTTGGAGGGCCCCGAGTGGCCGAGTGGTCTAAAGCGCTGTCCGTTACGGATCACTACCATCTCACCTCTGTCTGCGTGGGTTCGAGTCTCAGCCAACGTGGGTATGTGAGAAAGCTTGCCAGTAGCTTCTCGTGGGTCGGTGGTTCTTTCCGGGGTTTTCCCGGGTTCTTCCTCCACCATTAATACTGGCCGCCATGTATAGTCTATCGTGTGCTGAAAAATGGCGTTAAACCCTACAACAACAACAGAAATACTTTGGCAGTATAACCTCACTGATTGCTAATCAGAACTAGTCCTGTTTGTCATTGTTAAATATTTTTTGATTTCAGTCAGGTTGAAATGAGTTTTAAAGTGCTTGAGAGGTATACCAGCTGTTCAAGAACAAATATACACATTGTGTCTGTTATAGAACTGAATTTAGAGGTGGAAACTTTCTCTTCCATTTGAATTTAGGAAAGAAATATGGGTAAGGTTTGAACATATAACAAATGCTTTTTGTGCATTCTGTTGCATTTTCTTCATAGTTTTCTAGAAATTATCTCAAATCATGCAATTGCAAATCCTTGAATAGGCCCTGTACATTTATTTTAAAGATTGGTTTCACAGAGACTAGAAAAACAGGAAACGTACACAACTGTAGCTTTTAGCAGAGACAGTATATGACAGTGTACACTATGTTAGTGGCAGATTTCATCAGTAATTAGAACCCTTTTGATGTCCTTTATGATCTGCGTGTAATGTAAATAGACGTTTGTGTATATGATGAATTAAACAACAGATACAGAATTATCAAGACATAATACAATGATATTACAGGAAACTTCCTTCATGCTTTTTTATATAATCAAACCTGTGCATGATTCTCATCACTTGAAAGCAGTCTGGGTGAAAGAGCTAGCTTGGATAGCTCCTGATCATGTAGAAATCACATCTCAGCCATAGCTGTGTTGGGGATGATCTAGTACTAATATTAGTACCCTTACTCCTACCTCGTGGACAGGGTACTAACATGAGCATATACGTGTCAATGGAGCAGGCCAGGTGTAAATCACACCCGGTGCTCTTTTAGCCTAATATCAACAATTTGAACATATTCCTTGCATATAATCCAGTAAATTGAGTAGTCCTCTTATTTAATACTGGAAGTATCGAAAATCTTTGTAGAAATAGTTGTAAAATCTTCTTTACCTTTTTCATCTGGTATTTTTGTTTAGATCGTCCGCCATAGTAGTTCAAATAATGATTACTTCCGTTCTCAGCCTTGTTTGTTTGTGTGCCATATAAGGACATTGAGGCCTTATTTGGAAACGTAAACAAATCATAGTAAAAATCTGGCGCGGTTTGAGCCAGAAATTTTGCACATTAAAAGTAAATACGGTTTGTCGGCAACTTTGAAATTCCACCAAGAAGCCATTATTCTCCACTTGATTGATATTAACATTAACATAGCGTAGAATATCCAAAAATGGTCTGGAAAGCCTTAAGGAGAAAAGGGGTCACGGCGAGAGTCTCACGTTATCTGTCATGGCGGACACGATGAGGTTAGTGTAACCATGCCAATTTATTTTATCGTGTAAGGGCTTAATAAATTCAAATTAAGCTAAACTTCTTTCACAACATGATTATACTTATGTAGTTAATTTCTGCACTGTTTGTTTGTCTGACTTTAGTGATGATTTTTTTGGCTCCATTACATGATTGGGCTCAGTTCGTAGCCTCAACCACAACAAATCAAGTTGAGGCTACGTCATCGTACCTAGGGATGATCAAGATAGACTTTTTTGCCCACTTAAAGTTATCTTTTATCTCTCTAAATCAAAAGTGGAAAGAAAGCTTTATAGCCGTCTTGTTCTCCCTTCAGAAGTTGTCACTTTTATTTCAGCAGCTGTCATCCGAAAGTGGATTTTGTACATTACCAGTAATAAAAATGTCTATTAATTAGTGTTGTTCTGATTATTGATTATAATCGATCATCAGTTGGTTGAGTGAACCAATAAGATAATGGAGTGTGAAAGTCCATCATCGATTATGAAAAGGGAGACTACTCTTTTTAGTTGCATGCAAAACACAAAGGTTAGTAAAACTCCAGTGTAAATGGTAAGCTGTATTGGACTTCCAATACAATACAGTCAATCTGAATTATTTGTTTTCTAAATAACTTACAAATATAAAACCATATTATGCTCCACAGGTATAAATTTTTATAATTAGGAACAAAGTCATTTTTGCATGATTTTGCTGTTAAATAGTTGAATTTGGTTAAATTTTGATTTGTTTCAGTTAAATTGTAAATTCCTTTCCAGTATTTGTAAAAAGTGACAAACGAGAAAACCACATTTTTCTGTATTTTAAATGATAAACACATCACATATCAATGACAGGGTATGGGGGATTGCAACAGTTTTTCGGTTACAGAAAACTGATCAGCCATAAAAAGTTGCTTTCACATAACAAAGTTGTATTAACAAAAATAACACGATAGAAATTTTTAAAATATTTTTTTTCATTAAAAGAAATTACTCATTTACATTTATTAACATTTTGAACTCCTTGAGCAAGGAAAGAACTTTAGAACAAACAAAAATTAAAATTTTCACATCACCGATTATAAACCATTATCAGTTGGTTAAGTGGGACCGATGGTGCATTGTGAAATTCTGACCGATTCCCATAATTATTATTTATCTATCACTGTGATAGTGAGTCCTGTCTCATGAAATTCCCATAACATTTATTTGTCACTGTAATAGTGAGTCTTCTCGCATGAAATTCCCATAACTATTATTTATCAATCACTGTGATAGTGAGTCCTGTCTCATGAAAATCAAGCACATGAATCAGGGCTATTGCTGCATCTTGACCCCTTTGAATCCTTTGAATGACGTTATGAAAACTGTCTTCTGGCAGTCTCTCTCCACTCTCATAATTTGCCATCAATCGTTGGAGCACCAGAGTGTTAGCATTTGTGTTCAATTTTGTATGAGCCCTGCAGGTTGTAAAGCCATCCTCCAAAATGCAGTTCAAAATCCTACTGACAGTAACTGCAAATTCACTTTGACAGCTTTTCTTGAGTCGTCAGTTTATCACCAGGCTGGCAAATTCATCAGCACGGTGCTTGCATGTATTGTATCACTGCTGTTAAAATGTAGTTTTAATGTCAATAATACCTTACCCGTCATTTTTATTAAGTGTTGCCTTTCCGTGATGGAATTACCCTCTTCATTCTTGATGCACCAACTCCATGTTGTAGAGATTTCTTAGAATGCATGCACACACGGAAGAAACATTAGGAAAGAAAAATATAAGCAAGTGATGTTGTTCCGTACCAGGGCATGAGATTCATAATTCTTTTTTTATGAAAGTATCCTCAGTCTGTATCCATTTTTAAAAAATTTTTTTTTGATTAAAAAAAACCATTGATGATTTTAATTTGTCTGTTTTAGCATGATGAGCCACCTACCCACCATACTCATGTGTGGGACATTGCAGAAGCAACATGCAATAGTTGTTGCAAGTTGTCCCCCCCAAAAAATAATTTCTGTTTTAGTAAAGATTCCAGAAACCCTAAAAATGTTTTAGTAATATATTTCAACATTACTATCACTTGAACAATGGTGGTCTGTTTTCTACCATTCATTAATGGAATAAAACAAATTAACTCTGATCTTTTTATTTTTAAATTTTTTTAAAGGTAGGAAAGCATAATAATGAGGCTAATACAATCCTTGTTATTATATTTTGTCTGTTATCTGTTATCCTATTAAGTTTCTTGTTTCCAAAACTAATTTACAGATCTTTCAAATGGTTGATAAGTGTGGACACAATGGAGGCCCATGTGGCAGGCATACAGCATGTACATATATCATGTCCATCTTCATTGAAGAGATGGATGGCCAATTTATTGTCTGGGGTCAGACAACATTTGGAACCTTACCAAAAGCTGGTGCGTTTTGCGGGTAGATGAAGATGGCATGTTCTCCTCCTTCTGGATCAATTAAACTTCAAATTGGGCAAAACTTGGCTGGAATTAACTGCATGTCCCCAGTTAAAAATGGATAAACATACTCATCCTTCTGCTATGTTACCTATTTATCCATCAACAGGGATGGAGTCTACTATTATGCATACTTTTGGGAAATCTGACCAAATTCCCTTGATAATGTTAAAACCAGGTGATGGAGTGGTCTAAGTCGATTGCCTTTTCCAATCGCTGATATCTCACTGCTGTCTGCTGTACATAGGTCTGAGTCCTAAGCTAGGCCAATGTGGATATGAAAAGAAGCTTGCAAGTAGCTTCCTGTGTGTCAGTGGTTCTTTCCCAGGGTTTTCCAGGGTTCTCCCTCCACCAGGTATACTGGCTGCCATGTGCTGAAAAAAGGCCTACATTAAGCCTACAAACCTCCATGTCCATGTTCTCTTTGTACCCTGTTTGAACTTGACCCATTAAGGGAAAGAATAATCTGTATCACTATGGATGTTGTCTATGTGGCCCCATGCAAGTACAAGTAATAAGGTCTGACGATTCTCACAAGTTCTGCAGGAAAGGTTGTCAAGGAAGGAGAGTTATGCCCTTCTGCTAAGAGAAGATGAGAATAATTCATGCTCTTCTGACAAAACATACAGTAAACACATTTCTGTTGAAATTGGAGAGGCAAGGGCAAGGTGAAGAAGTTACAGACCATGGCTTGTCAGCTAATCTTGTGGGAACCTTTAATTCTGCAGTGGACCTGGTATCCATAGGGAGATTTCATTTAGTCCTCCTTGGTTTCACCTGTTGGCTGTTTGGAAACCCCAAAAAGGATGCATTATCTGCTCACATTTTTCTAGGGCCAACCTTTCAGTACGACTTCAAGAGGTGGTAAAATCAAGAGAAGTTTTTGAGAGGATTCACTTTGTATGCCCCAGGACCATACTCCTATCAATATGCTGAGGCATCAAGTTCAGGTGGTGGTGGGGGGGGGAGGGGGGGTCAGAAGGAATAATTCTCCATGGCCATTGGTCAGACATCACCAATTTAGAATGCCTTGTTCTTTGCCCCAAAAGGGTGCAAGGAACATTGCATCTTCTCAGACTACACATTGGTTGTTGCATACCTTAGATGACAAGGAGGTACTTTATGTCCCTTCTTTCTGTGTTGATGTTTGGAACCTTCTGACCTGGGAAGAGTCAGAATGGATTAGATTAAGAATTCACATTTCAGGGATAAACAACATGTGGACTTAGTGCAACAAAATTTGGCAAGAAGCTATGTTTTATGTTAACCCAGTTCCAGATTAGGCAGTGGCCACCTTGAGCCTGAGCCCAGATTGATTGTTTGCTTGTGCGTTCCCACCATTCAGGTCACTTCCAGAAGATCGGGACATTCACATCATCAATCATCATGATCACACCATGTGCGGGGCCCCGAATGGCCGAGTGGTCTAAAGCGCTCTCTGTCACGGATCACTGCCATCTCACCTCTATCTGCGTGGGTTCAAGTCTTAGGTTCAGCCAATGTGGATATGTGAGAAAGCTTGCCGGTAGCTTCTCGTGGGTTGGTGGTTCTTTCCGGGGTTTTCCTGGGGTCCTCCACCATTAATACTGGCTGCCATGTATAGCCTATCTTGTGCTGAAAAATGGCGTTAAACCCTATAACAACAACAACACACCATGTGGCTGCAAAAAGGTCATGGTTCAACGATATCCTTGACCAGTTGATAGACAGACCAAGAGTATTTCCTCAGTGGGACAATCTTTGACAACAAGTAGATACTCTACTTCATACCAATCACCAGATTCTCCATCTTCACGTTTGGTTCATTTCAAGCGATCTTTCTGCCAGGCATGATTTCTTATCTCTGTCACTGACTGCATCATTTAGGTCTGGCAATGTTCAACATCTAAGGTCTATGATGAAAAGCAGAACATCTTGTATTATTGGTGCACTGGGAAATGTAGTCATCCTTGCAGACCCTCACTTCCTTCAGTAGCAGATTTTCCACACTTTTTAAGTAGAGGTCTTGCTTAGCCTCTACAATCAAAGCTTACAGGGCTGCCCTTTTGAACACATTTAATTTTTCCTAAAGTCAATCCACATGTTCTTAGAAATCTCTAGAACAGGTAGTTGGTGCCTCTGGCATTGACAAGTCATTGAGGAAAGGTAAAGCTTAATGATAATGACAGGTAAGTATTACGTAATACAAATTATTCCCCCCAATACAAAAAAAAAAAGAAAAAAATATAGATTGGGGGCATGGATACAGCTTGTCTTAACTAATATTTAACGTATATTATCACCTGATTTCCACCTCTCTCCCTGATCTTTGTCATTTCTGTCTTGATCTAAGTCGGAGAAGAATTTGGGTTTCAGACTGGGATCATGTTTTTTAAAATTTCGATCTTGGACTGGGGACCAGCCCCATGAAAAGACAAAACAATAATTGTAGGTAGGTATACATCTTATATATATATATATATATATATATATATATATATATATATATATATATATATATATATATACTCCCACATTTGCCTTTGTGTGTCCCATCTACCAAATGAGGTTGTGGCATCATCCCAGATTTAAAAAAAATATATTTTGTATTATTTTGTCCAGACTTTCTTTTAGACTGCTCATCCCAAGTTTTAATTTTTAAAAAAATTCCCTTGTTAGGATGGGCTAATTAACCTAGTTACACATATAAAATATTGTGACCACCACAAAATTTTGATATTTACCTTGTTGTCAGTCTTCCATGGTGTTCATCTGCCTATTGAATTATTTACTGCATGCCTCCACTCAGCATTGTGGGGGATTCCCTTTTAAAGAAAAGAAGTGCTTGCATGCTTTCTTAACTCAACATTGTATATGATCTGCTTTTAACAGGCAGCAGAAGTGCTAATATGCTATTTCAGTTTCTACTAATGTGTCTCCAGTTTGCATTATTGGTGATTCCCTTTATTAGATTTTTGTTTGTTTGTTGCAAAACCAGAATTGTGTGTACTGTTTGTAATTTGGATGAGCATGGAGTTAGAATGATCACTTTCTGTTGTATCTTGTGCATAATGTCATTTGAAAGAAAAACTTCTTTTGGAGCTCCTTTATAAAACTTCTTTACCTTCCTAAAAGGTTTTTGTAGATTTTTCACAGGCAAGGCTGTGAGTTGTTTGTTGTGGTTGTTTGGCATTCGAGACTTCTAACACATTAACCCCTTGATGTTTTTGTCGTTTTTGCCTGAAATTAGAGTAGAAAACACATTTTGAAAGCTATTTCTGAATGCATTCTAATACATCAACTTCCAGGTGATTTTCCAATAACCTAATGCCTAGTTGTGTTAGAAACATCGTTTTTCATTGGCTGTTTGACTCGCGCATGAGCAGAAGGGTAAAAGTTGGATTTTATTTTTTTTGCTTAATGGACCCATTATTTTCGTATTGAGACCACTCTTTATTCCAAATGCCCATCTTATCTAACTTTTTGCAAAGGTTCATTCTGTCTGTTTGCAGTTCATAATGGTCTACCTTAGATCTGAGACCAAAAAGTCTAAAATCCAGACACAAAATCGGATTCCGACCACCGGTTTTTAGTGCAACAAGAACTTCCAGATTATTTGGTACCATTGTAGAGCTACATCCTTCTACCTTTCTATAATACCACCCACTTTAGTGTATCATACATGACCTTGACGTTACAGAGCTCGGCAGTAGGCTACTACCTCCTGTCACGTAAACTTGTTGCTGGGGTTAATGTGTTAACCAGAGGCTTGCTAGTATCTGCATTATTGGATATTGGTCTGGCTGCTTTGGTTTATGCTTAGTAACCCTAACTGATTTGTAGCTGGCTATATTTGCCAATGCTTCCAGTATAATTGGAATTATGTCAATATTACAGACCCACCATCTGTCTACAATTAAAGCCTGGCACAGATTTACTACAAGTTTGGATTGTATGCCTCCAACATGAGGTTTCATAGCCCAGGAAAACATTTTCATGGCAACATGCTGGTCTGTGTTAAACAGACAATATTGCATTCTCTGTAAATTAAACAGTTGCTAAGTACTTGAATCAGAGAGGAATTGAGTGTTCTGAGTGGTTTGCTGGCTTGAACCAGGTATTCCAAACTGCTGCAGTTATTGCTTGTGTGATAGTGTTTGGCTAACTAGTGCCAGTTGGATACAGTTAGCTGTTAACCATAACGGTGCAACTGTGGAGACTCTACCTCTGTTGTTGTTTGCCACTTCTTGATCAAAATGGCCCTAGAGGAGTACAGGCAACTTTCTAGCGATCCTGCAGTGGCTAGGTAATAGGAAGGATTATTATCATTGTAGTCCAGGAAAAATGGATGTAATTTTGTTTGATATAACATCTGTTTGCCAGATAAGGATTTTATACTAAATACATTTGTAAATCATTGCAGAGAGGTGGCAAATCACTAAAAGCCACTAACAAAGTCATGCAAATGCATAAAATGTTTACTTGCCTGGCATAAGCTCTTATTCAAACACCTGTTCTAGAAAATGCCTACAACATAAATTTGTTTATGTTAAAGTTTGTTTCTGGATTTTTTTGTCTGTAACTCTTTAATACTATGGATTTTGACTGCATTGTCTGAATGGCTGTTGCCACTTACTGTTATAAATTGTGACTGATGATGTTTTGTCTGGTAACTGTCTTGTCATGCGGTGTGCACCAGTAACCAGTGCAATCTTCCCATTACCTATTTATAACATCATTGTCGAAGGTATTCATAGCACGTTGCCTGGTGAGCATTCCCACTAAATTGCCTTGTTTGCTTATGTTTATGAATGGCAAAAACTTATTTCTGTTTAGGCCAAATAAAAATACCTGTGTGGTTCGGATTACATAAATTTTTTTTTAGGTAAGTTGGTTCAAACTTTTGTTGGTCTTTTTTTTTAAGGGGGTCACATGGATTAAAATGTGAGCTTAAACTAGAAAATAAGCACCATCCACATACTGAATTTAACTTCGATTGTTGTTGCATCCTTTTGTCAGCTTTTTTTCTCATGAATTTATTTTCTTTCTAAATCTCCCCCTTCCCCCCATGTTGGGTCGCAGGAAAAAAAATGGGGTTTGGATGGTAAACAAAACCATGCATACTATATTTTATTTAGCCCTGTACAAGTGAGAGTGAGAGAGGTAGAAAGAATTAACATTTTCTCAGATTTGTGTTCTCGCAAATTTGCATTTTTTCTTCCACTGTATGTGCAGGTGCAGTTGAGGGATCATTTTCTCACAAAATTGTATTCTCACAATTCTGCGTTCATATCCTCTCTCCAAAAAATTATTAAACAAATAAAAGAACTGAATTAAATGCAGCGTTTGAGACAGAATTGTCTTTAATATATTCAAAATTTAAATGTTTTTTATGATGCCAAACACAGTTTTCTCCAAGATTCACAACTCTTGTTTAGTACACATCAGTATAGGCCTGTTAGAGAGGTTCTCAACACTCGTTTAGTGCACGTTAACTCATTAACCCCTGGAAGTTTTTGTAGTTTTCACTTGAAATGTGAGTAGGAAACACATTTTGTGGGCTATTTCTGAATACATCCTAATATATCGACTTCTAAAAGATTTACCATTAACCTAATGCCTAGTTAAGTTAGAAACATCGTTTTTTATTGGCTATTTTGCTTGCACATGAGCAGAAGAGTAAAAGTTGGAGTATTTTTTTTCTTCTCTTTTTTTCTGCTTAACTCATGTAGCCTTGGAGGTTTTTGTCGTTTTCACCTGAAAAGTGAGTAGGAAAGACATTTTGGGGGCTATTTCTGAATACATCCTAATACATCGACTTTCAACAGATTTTCCATTAGCCTGATGCCTAGTTGTATTAGAAACATTGGTTTCCATTGGTTATTTTGCTTGCGCATGAGCAGAAGGGTAAAAGTTGGAGTTCTTTTTTCTTCTTTTTTATTTTTTTATTTTTTTTTTTTTTTTGCTTACTGGACCCATCATTGTCGTATGGAGACCACTCTTTATTCTAAATGCCCATCTTATCCTACTTTTTGCAAAGGTTCACCTGTCTGTGTGAAGTTCAGACCGGTCTGCCTTAGATCTGAGGCCAAAAGGTCTAAAATCCAAACACAAAATCGGATTGCGACGACAAGCGAATTTTGGGTGAAAAAAAAACCATGTCCAAAAAATTAGGTTTTTCCCTCTTTATTTTGTAGTCCAACTAGAACGTCCAGATTATTTGGTATCATTGTAGAGCTATATCTGTGCTTTTCTGTAATACCGCCCACTTTGGTGTATCTTAAATGACCTTGACGCTGCAGAACTCAGAAGTAAGATACAGCCTCATCACGCTTACAGGTGGGATTGGGGCTGAATGAGTTAATGGACCCAGCATCTTCTTATCGAGACCAGTCTTTATTCCAGAGGCCCACCTTATCCTACTTTTTGCAAAGGTTCACCTGTCTGTGTGCAATTCAAACCAGTCTGCCTTAGATCTGAGTCCAAAAAGTATAAAATCCAGACACAAAATTGAATTCCGACCACTGGCAAATTTTGGGTGGGAAAAAAAATGGGTTGAAAAAATTGTTTTTTCCCTCTTTATTTTGTAGTGTAACTAGAACGTCCATATTATTTGGTAGTTTTCAATACTCCGTATAAACAGTCACTTTGACATAAGCTTCTAACCAGTATACTAATTATGATAGCTACTTGTTTCTAAATAAAAAATCAAAGTCTCCTCAAGATGTACTAAATAATAATGACTCATTTAGTATGACCAGCACTATGTCGAGTTTGAAAATCATTTATTATTTCATTTCAAGGATCTCTTCTCAATTGCAAATGTGTAACATCGTGCTTTCTCATTAAAGTGAATGCCAGTGATAACTTTTTTTAATTAACAGCGGAGTATTTTGGTAGCATTTAGTCACGACACTCTTCTTGCAGCTGTAATAATTCTTGGGATTGTCCATAACATTTTGCTGAAAAATTTCATTTTAAAATTTATTTTACTAATATTCAGTTAAATGGATATCAGTGTTATCTCTTTAATGTTGATTTCAAATGACATAAACACAAGCTTTCAGTTTGTGGATTATTGCAGGAAATACTGAACTTGTTTACACAGGTAACAGTTATTTTCTTTCAAAATGAGAACAAATTCTGTACCATGTACAGTTGTGTATTAGTCAGCAGTGCTAATTTTTCAGTGCATAAAATATTATTATTGAATTTGCTCCAGTTAGACATAAGATATATAGATGCATCATATTTGTAAAAGTACCACCCATGTTCTGTTAAAATATAAAGGAAAATGAAACGTTTTCATATTTAGGAACATTGCATGAAAGAAACTTTTATTGATCCAGCTGTGTATACAAGTTTGCACTTTATTTTGAGTTAGAATAGGAGGGTACAACCTCATAGCGAGCAATAGAGCATGATTAGTAGTCATTCTCTGCCCTTTTGTCACAGTTGTGTTGATTTTTGCGGGATGAAACGATTCAAACCTATCTGTAGAATGCATTTTACCTGGAAAGATAGTTTGAATATACTTGTCCTCAGGCCAATGATTCTCTTCAGAGTGGCAGGAAATTGATGAGGAGTAATATTTTCAAGGGTATCTGGATACTGACAATAATTCCATTCAGAAAGATTGCAACACAGGAGTGAACCTAATCTTCACTAATGATGCCTGAATACAAATGTTTACTTTTTCACTGGTTTTAATGAATAGAGCAGGTCTCTTGGCAAAGAGGTACAAATACTTCTCTTCAAATTCAACAGAGTGAGGATAAACTGCCATTAAACACATAAAGAGGAAAACCAATATGGCACTGGTTAATCAAATTTGTAACTTAAATCCTGCAGTGAATACAATGGTTGAAAAGGGTTGTATGTTTTTGAACACGTACTGTTTATTTCCTTCATTTTTACACTTGTCTATTGGATTTATTTAGATGTACTAATGAACTAATGACAAAACTTCGACTGCAAATTAAAACTGATACACACAAAATTCTTCACTGTTGTACAGTTTACTTGGAATATTTAGGTATTGCAATGAAACTATTTGTAAATGTCACTCAAGGTACCACAATTTCCCTTAACACATTAACCCCTGCAGGTTTTTGTCATTTTCACCTGAAAATCGAGTAGGAAACACATTTTCAAAGCTATTTCTGAATAGATCCGAAAACACCAAATCCCTGGTGATCTTTAAATAACATACTGCCTAGTTGTTTTAGAAACATAGTTTTTCATTGGCTATTTGACTCATGCATGAGCAGAAGGGTAAAAGTTGGAGTTTTTCTTTTTTTTTGGTTGCTAAATGGAGCTATTATTTTTGTATCGAGACCACTCTTTATTCTAAATGCCCATTTTATCCTACTTTTTGCAAAGGCTCATCTGTCTGTTTGCAGTTCATACCAGTTTGCCTTAGATCTGAGACCAAAAAGTCTAAAATCCAAACACAAAATCAGATTCCGACCACGGGCAAATTTTGGGTAGAAAAAAGTTGGGTCCAAAAAATGAGGTTTTTTATCAGTATTTTGTAGTGCAGCTAGATATTCCAAATTATTTGCGATCATTGTAGAGCTACATCTGTCTACCTTTCTATAATACCACCCACTTTAATGTATCATGTATGACCATGACGCTACAGAGCTCGGCACTAGGCTACTACCTCCTGCACCCGTTAAGTCGTCGCTAGGGGTTAATGTGTTAAGACCATGTCTTTTATTAAAAGGTTGAAAATGTTAAGGAAATAAAAAGGAATGTGTGGATCTTGTCCCTAATAAGCAGGTATACTTTATATGTGGTGCATGCTAAGGGATGTATTTGCTGTTAATGAAAAATCGTCCCTTCAGGGCAGTAACTTTGCTTTTAGCATGTTGGTGTTGAGTATAGTGTGTGCTTGATTTTTGTTCATGATTGAGGGTTGTGGATAGAATTTTTGCATATGCTTACTTTGATAACCATTATGCCAGGCCCATTTTATAGAGACCACATCTTTCTGTGATGGTCATCATATGTGACTGTGAGAAAGCATGATGTATTGAGTGATTGTTTGTGAACTGCCAAGGTAACCGTCTAATTTTCTCCATTCTCTCCACCCTGACCGTGACAAATGGGGTATTAAAACAAATTGCTTGAGCTGTACTGTGCACCATATTTGCATAAACAGAGCATATGGTATATATTTTTATGTATATGATAAATAAATTACTGAAAATTACCAAACTTTTAATTTTTATTTTAAATTAAAAAAAATTGTAGTCTTAGCATGTAAAAAGCATTGGTTAGGTAGTGTGTGGGGAGAGGAGGTCTTAATGATGCAATTACATGTCATTGGGTTAAGTTGGTTCATTGTATAGCATAGTAACAATTTATTACACCTCCTTAAAAGATAAAGTTGTGTAAGCAAATACTTCTGTGCATGTTAATAATTTCATCATGTGAAAGCTTTCTTTTGTGTACTGTTGTTAATTTCCTGAAGTTATGTATGATAAATGGTTTCTTTAAGTTATGTAGTATTGTTGATGGGAATTGATTAAAAACATTTTGAATATGTTTCAGAATTTGATATATAAATTGCTTTTGCAGCTTTACGTTCATGAAGTCCTTACAGTTCCTAAATGTTTTCAGTCCATTGCCTTTCACTGAAAATATTAACAAGATGACTACATCATCATATGTAACAAACTGCAGAAGCTGAAAATAATTTCATTATCTTTTACCCCCTAGGAGGTGGTGAATAATTTCAAATAGTTATGATAAACTCGACCTTATCAGGATGCTAGGAGCAATGCTTCCTTGATGGCCTTGGAAGCTAAATGTTGGAGATTCAGTGGAAAGAAATTAGTATTTACAAATTCCTCTTGCAGAAATATGCATACCAGTCACCCTGAAAACTTCCCTGTACATCCCCAGCTTGATGCTTTTTAATTGATGTCCATAGTGTCTCACGCTCAGTTCATTATGTATTAGAGCAGATATTGTTGGGAGTAAACTAGGGGTAGAGGAGATATGGATATGAGTAAATGAGGGTGGAGTAGATATGGTTGGGAGTGAATTAGAGCTGAAAAGTTTTTGAATGTGAATGATGCTATATCTAAGGAATCTTCACCAGCAGATGAGTTTGCCAGTTGCAGTACAAGTTTTGAATGATTGTTGTAGACAGCGCCTTTCTGTTGTAATGTTTTTACCTGATAGCAGTAATAGATTATAGCAATTTCATTATATATTTTAACAGTTTTTTCACCCAGGGATCAGACCACACATTAGTCTTAGCAGGTCCTAATTCAGGGGTGCACAACCTGTGGCCCTCATTCCGGATCTGGATTTGCGGCCCTTGAGTGGTCTTAGAAAATGCAGTCTGGCCCTTGAGTGGTCTTAGAAAATGCAGTCTGGCCTTTGGCCGATATAGGTTGTGCACCCCTGTCCTAATTGCACATGGTCTTGGTCTGATGTCCAATATGACCACAATAGCAGTCGTTTCTCCTTGAACAGAAAGTCTTATCAACACAGGGTTTTCACCAGAAGAGTTCTTATGATGTCCATTTGGTCTTAAATGATGATTTGGCATCCACTTATAATGGCTCCATGTAAGCCATCTTGGATATCAAGTTATTACTACTACTTCTAAATGGAAAGTGGTATCTTGAAAATATGTTGTCTCTACTCCAGACCAAATGGCTGGCTATATCAACATGGGGTTTTCACCAATAGATTTATAATACCTAATTGGTCCTAAATAAGAATGGTGGCAATTGTATATCTGATATGGCTGCCATGATGATGGTCTTAAATCTTGGCACTTCTTACCTTGAATGGGAGATCATTATGATGGAGTTTTCACAAGTCTGAAATGAAAATGGTGCGACCAAGTCACATCCAATGATCCACTGACCTGCGGGAAGCTACTGGCAAGCTTTCTGAAATGTCCATGTTTGCCTAGCCTACAACTCAAACCCATGCAGACAATAGTTACAAATAATATATATTGAACACTGTTGCTATCAAAGGTAAAACATAACCTCATGGACGCTGTGCTAAGTCATGATCCGAGGCAGAATATAACTTCATTGGACTCAACTGTACTGTAAAAGTCACTATCAAAGGTAAAACATAACCTCATGGACACTGTGCTAAGTCATGATCCGAGGCAGAATATAACTTCATTGGACTCAACTGTACTGTAAAAGTCACTATCGAAGGCAAAACATATTTTCACTGGACTATGCTAATAACTTAACTGGACTCTGTGCTAAGGTCACTATCCAAGGCAAAACATAACCTCATTAAACACTATGCATAAGTCACAAACCAAAATCACAAGCTTATTTATAAGGTTGCAGCAAGCTTGTTATGTACGCTTGCGGCAGGCTTAGATTTGAAACTGCAACAAGCTTGCCTAATTGCAAGCTTCCCTATTACTAGCTTGCATGAGCTAGTAATAGGTATGCTTGTAATAGGTACGCTTGTGATTCGCAAGCTTGCGCTAGCTTGTTATGTAAGCTTGCGGCAAGCTTACAAATTACAAGCTTGTGCAAGCTTACTAATTGCAAGCTTACAAACAAAGCTGACCTAGCTAGCTTCATCAGAAGAACTGATATGGCATTCAAGTAAATTATTCTATACATGGTCACATACCTCCATTTTTCTAGCCCTTGATGTGCGATAAGTATGTAATATCAAATATTAAAATGAAAATGTTAATATATGGTGAACATTAGATAGCATGAGATCTTACTGTCACAGTGAAAGAAAAGAATGAAGTCATGAAATCATTTAATATTTAATCAGATAAAAATATAAGAGCTTATGAATCTGTGTGAGGAAACTCTTTATAAATTTGTTCTGTATGGCTTTAGAAATGATCTAATTTACTTCCATGTGGAAATCCATTTGGGGGAGGTTGGTATCAAATGGTTAGGTTCCCTCTCATCTGTCAAAATGATAAACTATATGGTGAAAACAAGAATTACATTTGAATTACTCTGAGCCACCTCTTCTAAACTGAAATGGATTACAGCAACATGTACTATATAACCAGGGGAAGAAAAAAAAACAAGTATTTACCTCTTTGGCAAAAGCATTTCATTTTCAGTTCAACATTCCAAAATCACTTATCAAGACCAAAAAATATCAGTAAGTGTTATTCAAGATCATTCTTTAATGCGCTCCTAAATTTTAGTTTTACCATCCATTTTGAAAGGGCTACAACACGTCAAACGA
Organism: Sinohyriopsis cumingii; assembly: GCA_028554795.2. NCBI lineage: Eukaryota > Metazoa > Mollusca > Bivalvia > Unionida > Unionidae > Sinohyriopsis > Sinohyriopsis cumingii. The sequence continues at coordinate 7,807,364 of CM068835.1, forward strand.
ATGGCACTTCAGAGCTTTAAACAAAAAAACACCAAAATCTGACGGAACTGATTAGGTACCTTAAGACATTTTGAAATAAAATAACTGCCAACTTCTTTGAGAATGACAAGAATTAACTGTAACAACCTCTGAACAATTGTTGAATTTGATATGCGAGAGGAAAGAAAGACCCAAAGAATAACAGAAATTAGATTCACTAGCGTGTGTTTAATTTTATAATCTCATAGCCCTATTGTCGATAAATGACAGTACTGCATTGGTTACTGCAGTTTGGCAAGCACAGCAATAAATAATAATGATCTTCAGAGTTGTCATCTCAATCATTGGGTGAAGCAATATTAAAGTCATTTTTTGACGTATTTAAATTGTAAAAGTGAAACACAACACTACCGCCAATCTTCAGTCCCAAAAACTAGCAAAATACAACACACTCTTGAGTTTACACACCAACATGATAACTCCATGACTTCAAATTAACTCAGGATATAGGATCTGTTACAGTACATGTATTGCGTCTGCGGGCAATGAAATTGACAGAATTAACAAGCTAAATTGTGACGGTTCAACTTTGAAAAATGCGCCTAATTTTTAACGCGAGGCTACAATGGTTGTTTTGTGTTCTTGTGACTCAAATATGTTGTGTGTATATTTAGAGTTCGTAAACTAGTCCGCTGACTGTAAACAGGGGAAGTAACCGCCTTTAATGACTTGATACCGAATTAAGTCTCTGTCGCAGAAAAACACATTTCATCTTCCATGCTTTTATTTGATTTATATTTAAACAAGCAAAATTCACAATGGGATGCATCTCTCTCAAAGAAAAACAAATAGTGTATATATTTGTAAGTTTTTATTTAGTAAGTAAATAACTGACAATTATTTTTTATCTTCTGGCAGCAGATTGTCATTGAAACAAATATATGACAATTCCTTCAAAAACTTCATGCCAGAAGTTAATATTACAAAAGTTACTGAGACTATATTTGATGGTACATACATTGTTGGCAAATAGCATTTACAAGTACTTGACACCAAATATCTTGGTGCATTAAGTCAGTCTGTAAATAACTTTGCATTCAGCAATACCTGTCTTTTTTACAGGATACAAATTGGAATTCTTTATTCAGTCTTCCATTCCCTGACAAAATGACTGCATAGCTAGTTAAGTGTAAAATCACTTAAAGAATTAACTTTATGCAAAAAATAACTCCTTTGTTTCTCTAACATGTATAATATTTGTAAAAATTTGAAAACGAGAAAAAAGACATTTGTAGAAAAATAACATTTCATAATTTGTCTTGGTCAAGAAATAATTCAGTTTATTTTGAAATATATTAATAGTGTTCATAGTTAATTTAAACACAGAGAAATGTTGGAATAATATATTTTATTTATGTATCAGCTAAGTACAAGTAAGTCAAGTTCTTAGCATTATGCATCACTGAAAAATGTATATTATTTAACTCAAGTGCATTATCAGATGCTATAAAAAAAAGCTAGATTACTGGTAACATCTTTTAATTTGACTAGTTTTTTATACTGAGCATGATCTAGTTACAACATATTCTTCAACATTTCAGAAAGTACTGATCTCATGCAGAACTGCCAACTTTCAGCTTTCACGACTGATTATTGCAAGCTTGTGCAAGCTTACATAAAGTATTTTAGATTTTGCAAGCTTGCAGACTTGGAAAAATTCCTTTTGCAAGCTTGTGCAAGCTTGAACTTTAGATTTTGCAAGCTTGTAAGCTTGCAGACATGGAAAAATTCCTTTTGCAAGCTTGAACTTTAGATTTTGTAAGCTTGCTACGTCGAAAAATTCCTTTTGCAAGCTTGAACTTTAGATTTTGTAAGCTTGCATACATCGAAAAATTCCTTTTGCAAGCTTGCGCAAGCATGAACTTTAAATTCTGCAAGCATGCAGACTTAGAATAATTCCATTTGCAAGCTTGTGCGAGCACCCGTACTAGCTTGCGCAACCTCAGCATAGCTTGTCGTAAGCTTGCTGCGAGCTTGTCGTAAGCATGCATTTTGGTTTGGGAAGTCCTGATCCAAGGCATTATAAAAGGCAAAACATAATTTCAGTAGACTGTGTTAATAACTTCACATAACTTCTTTGGACACTGGGCTATAGTCACTAAGGCACAACATTCACTATCCAAGACTAAACAGAGGTGTTTCTACCCTAATAAAGGCAAGGCTAGGATGGCACAGTGCAAATATTTCAAACTGGTACTGGCTTTTTTGCCAACAAAAAGCTTCATTAACATAAAAAGTATCCCAGAACATAGTAGCAGTGGGGAATTGGCTTTTCATTTATCAGTACATTGTAATAGTGTAATTCTACCCAATTCTGAAATATTTATTTTTGCAATGAGACCTTTTTATATTGATAATGTAGCCTTTATCATAGAGGACCTAAAGAAATTTGTATATGCTGAACGAATTTGAGACATGAGCTTGAATAAAATGTGCAGAATTAGTGCCAATCCTTTGCCATATTACTCAGGGGTGATCTGATGTTGCATGTATGTTTAGAACTCCTACACAGCATTTCCGAGCTGCAGAAGATAGCAAAGTTTATCATAGAGCTGGCAATCCTCTATGAAGGCAAAGCCCTATTACTTTAATTAGCTGACAAATGTGAACAAGGCCTACAGGTAGGGAATGATTCAGTCATTCATGAATATGTCTTGTTGGAGGATTTGCTGTTATATAGATTATGTTTTAATTATATGATTATGTCATGTGATTATATGGTTATGTTCTGTGATCCTACTAAATGCTTTTCCTTGTGAATGATTTCCAATGTGCTTAAAATCTGGACCTATGAGTAATTTGTGTGCATCCTGGACCCACAGTACTGTTGACCTGCTCAGGCTGCATCATCATTGAGAAGTTTTACATTTTAATCAGGTGAAAAGCAGCAAAATCTTTGCCTTCTTGTGAATTGTTTGCATCAAGAAAGTCCATTTTTATCTTCTTTTTTTTGGAGAAAGTGTTACATTAATGATGATATAGCATTAGACCAGTATGCAACAAAATTTATAATATTATATTCATCCTAGTGATTGTGTATATGTATGTATTTATATACATGTATGTGTGTGTGTATGTGTATGTGTGTGTATATATATATATATATATATATATATATATATATATATATATATATATATACATACATACAGTTGTTTGCTGTAAAGTTCTTTGGCATGCATTGTTTCTATGTTTAATTTAAGGGAATGCTTACAGCACTGTCTGATGTTCCAAAATTTAGGGCACTTCACATTGTTTCACTTGATATTAGACAGACTGGTTTGACTTTGTGCCACTTCACATTCACTTCATATTAGGCAGACTGGTTTGGCTTTGCAGCACTTCACATTTGTTTCACTTCGTAGTCGGCAGACTGTGGTTTGGCTTTGCAGCACTTCACATTTGTTTCACTACATAGTTGGCAGACTGTGGTTTGGCTTTGCACTACTTAAGATTTGTTTCACTTTGTTTATTGGCCAGATTGTGGTTTGGATTTTCATTGCTTAACAATGAGGGAGCATTGATAGAGCATTGGGCTTGGAGCAAGGGTGACATGTTTGATACCTAGCCCAGCCCAGGTCTACTGCCTGCTGTATTGTGTCCTTTGACTTGATTCCCATTTCCTCAGCATAAAATAGCCAATAATTAGCTTAAAGTTCTGTTGAAACCCTAGTAGCCAACACCAGCATGATGAAGTTCCTGATGTATATGTTGATAACAATCTAACATGAACTTAACATATTGGACATGTAATAAAAATGGACTTTTGAAGCCATCATAATTGAACACTTCCACTCGATTCCTCATTGAGTTAGGTTTCATAAAAGTTGACTTGTTAGCCCTACTTTGATTACTGTCTGGTTTGGGGAAACTATTTCTACACTTGTCTGACTAAACTGTTCCAACTCATGAAATGGGCTGTTGTGGTTATGGTAGTCAAAAAATGGGCTGTTGTGGTTTTGGTAGTCAAGAAATGGGCTGTCATAGTTTTGGTAGTCAAGAAATGGACTGTTGTTGTTTTGGTTGTCAAAGAAATGGGCAGTTGTAGTTTTGGTTGTCAAGAAATGGGCTGTTTTGGTTATGGTAGGTGAAGCTATAGAAATTCCACTATATAAAAAAAGATGTAAAAAAAATAATTAAACTTGTGTGCCAAATTTCAAACCATGAATGTCTTCAGTAGCTCGTAACTAAATCTGCAAAAATTCAACCCTTTTATGGTCTTTTCGAGTAATAATTACAAATTCCGATAACTGCAAAAAGAATTGTTTATTTAAGAAAAGTTTATCATTATTGGGCCAATTGATTTGGAATAGGTAAAAGTAATTAAAAAATACACCTTCTTTAACTAATTTTGATTTAAAGTATAATAAAATGGCTTCATGGAGTCTGTGATTAATAAGGACTTTCATTAATTCTCCAATTTTTTTCTTATTTTTGTTCTCACATGCTGTTAACTTCATTTCCCTTTCCCTCAGTTTCTCTTTGTATGAAATTGTAAATACCTGTGCTGCAGTGCATCTACATTTACTTCAATACATTTTAATATAATAGGGGTCTCAAGGTAAAAAATCAATAAAATAGGGGTCTTAAGGAAAAAGTTCCTAAGCTCATTTCTTTGATATTACTTAGATATTCTTGGCCTGATATCCAATATGGCCACCACAAAATCATGTTATTACTATTCCAGCTGAATGGATGATAATTACAGAACTAATCTACCATGAGGCCTTTTAGCTGTTATGTATGATGTTTACAATATATACAACACGATGTGATAAATTGGGCTTGACACCAAAGAATAAAGTAATTAAGAGGAGTTATTTTATATTACTAGAACTGTTCAAATGTCGTCTTATTTCATCATTGGAGACATTGATTATGAAAAGAAGAAATGGTAGGAGCATGCCTTATGCCGCTGGGAATGTTGTTCGATATCAATCAGTGGACCATTATATGGAAAGCTTTTTTAAAAGAATTCCTTCTTTGGCTTTGTTATAATGTAATTTTTACTTCTAACAGACCTTAAATTTGGGGTACCATCAGCATCACTTTGGGGAAAGATATTGCTTTAGACAGACAGGAATGGTTTTCAGGACACTTTATACATAAAGGTGGCCTTTCAAAGAAATATTCTTTTATGTATTGTTAAAGTTTCTATATTCATTGCATCCTTGAAATCCTCTATTCTTCAATCTAGATTGGATTATTTGAAAATTTTCTGGCGTAATGACATTGTTATATTTACCCTCTTTTCTTTCTTTGCAAAACTCGGGTAAATATTTTCAAAAATAATACCATTTGTTACAGCATCAGTCACAGTGAAGCATCAGCAAAAACAATCGAGTACACTTCCCCTTCCATAACACACACACACACAACACATACCAAAAACATAGACTGTATTATAAGTGTGGATGTGAGTTACTGAGGGACCTCAGGCACATGAAGAAGTGGATGTCATCCTCACTGTACTTAGAGAAAATGGCGTGGGGGTTGTGTAACGGGGCTTTTTAATGGGTGAATAATCATTTTATAATTTTGTTGGGAATAATTGCAAGTAAAGTGCATTTTCTAATAAAGTTGTTTGCTTTTTTTATGTGCATAAATTACCTTTATTTTCAAAATACCTAACCTCTGAAACAGCATTACTTAAAAGATTTTCAAAAACCATCTCATGTACACAGGAATAGTTTACTGTGTCACTGCTTTTTGTTATTTTTGATTCACAACAAAGCAAGATTCCCCTCCCCCAATTTTTGAAGTGTTCTATTAGTACAATTTTGACATAGCTATTTCATTGCAAGAATTAGTGTTAAGTATTGGTGAAATTTCTGCTCATCCATATTTGTGGGTATTTTCTAGTAAAACAACTTGGATCCCTGGGCTAATCCCACATTATAAGCAAGTTTGTTTGTTATTAAGTGAGTGGTGTGCTTAGATCTGCAATATCCATGATGAATAAATCCTAGATGAATGAATAATCACATGATATCCAATGTTGGCTTTACAATATAAACAAAGATAACTTGCTAAAACAATTAACCATACCTCCAAAGAAGCATATTCTCACACTGTGTTTAGATTTATTGCTCTCAGAAACTGGTGACAAAAAAAAAATGGATTCAGCTGTATTATGTGTAGCTAAGAGGGTTAAGATTGTAATCACTTTGCTGTTTTTCACTGAATTGCTCTCCTGTGTATAGATTACGCTTCTCCACAACATTAAAAATAAAATTAAAGCAAGAAAGAGTTTTGTTTGTCGTTTATATTATCTTTTTAATTTCACTCGTCATAAAAATTTGGGAATCTTCGAAAAAGAAAAACTAATGCAAAAGAATAGTACGAGAGCTACTTCATCCACAATAGATCTACTTGTACGTCCTTAATTTTGTATTTATATCAAACGTGAATGACCCATTTCCAAGAAAACAAACTGGTTTCTTTAATTTGAGACTTTGCTATGCAGATTCATTATATTCCTAGTCAAGTTAATCAGCAGACCAGTCTGTAAAGGAAATGGTGCCTGATGTTAAACAAAATGGGCTTTTACAGTTTGATTTGTGGATGAAATTTTTTTAGCAGATGGGTCTTTTAACCCTTTACCTCATAGAGCATAGTGACAAAGTGCAGCGCGCTGTGAATAGAACACCTGTGACCTAGTCGACAGCATACGCATAGGTCTGCCTCTGAACTGTTAAGCAGTGTAGTGTATGTTACGTTCAACAGCAGTTTGAACCATTTTACAGTTTTGGTACACATCTATTGAATGTGGAAAAATTTAAGAGTAAAGTCCGATTGTTATAGCTGTGTAATTATTTTTCACGGAAGAATTTTTTATGTGCTTTAAAATAGAGAGAGAACTCGTTCACCGTCATGTCAGTGAGGCCACATGACCAACCATAGCTGCCATTTCCCATACTCGAAATTTAAATGTTTTTCGTCTGTGTCTTCATCACTAAGTCATCTGAATTTGATAATCAATAAAAACTAATTGCTTCCTACATAAATATCAGAGCCTTTACCCAAGTTATTGAATCTTTCATAGTTGTGATTCTAATCGTGAAAACTTTGTAAGTACGGAATGAAATCCTGCCTGTGAACTGTTAAGCAATGTAGTGCATGTTACATTTAACAGCAATTTTAACCATTTTACATTTTTGGTACACATCTATTATATGTGGAAAAATTTAAGAGTAAAGTCCGATTGTTATAGCTGTGTAATTATTTTTCATGGAAGAATTTTTTATGTGCTTCAAAATCGAGAGAGAACTCGTTCACCGTCATGCCAGTGAAGCCACGTGACCAACTGTAGCTGCCATTTCCCATACTCAAAATTTACAAGGTTTTCATCTGCGTCTACATCACTAAGTCATCTGAATTCGATAATTTATAAAAACTAATTGCTGCCTACATCAATATCAGAGCCTTTACCTAAGTCATTGAATCTTTCATAGTTGTTATTCTAATCTTGAAAACTTAATACGTACTGAATGAAATCCACAACCGCCATTTTGGAGAGTAGAGATTACGACCCAGTTACTTTAAATAGCAGATATTGACCAGTGCATACATAGCGACCACGTGATCTGATGTAATTGTCATTCGCAGAAATGAATGTAGTATCTAATGGGGGGTTTTTCCCGAAGGTGGCGCTACGAAAACCAGCTCAAAATGGCTGATGTTTACAGCAGGTGTTTACAGCAGGTGTCAAAAGGTGCTCCTATGTGAATGGAGTAAAGGTGTCAAAAGGCGCTTCCATGCGAATGGAGTAAAGGCGTCCAAAGACGTTTGCACGAGGTAAAGAGTTAAACTTCAAAACATATCTGATCAGAAAAAGGGACAAATCAACAACACTAGATATATTTGTAGAGAGGAATATGAGAGTGATGCAGTTAAGCACTTGGATTGAGCACTTCGTCATGCCCACTGCAGAATTTATGGACTTCACAATCGTTCAGCAGAGTTAGACATGTACACTAGTTAAAGTGATTGTTGAATATAAATAACTTTTTAGTATGTTTTGTATTCTGGTTCTAATTCACATGATTTTGCCCATTTTTGCTAAGCAGTTTGGTCTGCAGATCCAGGATAGTAGTAAAAACAAATGTACATTTTTAATACTTGCAGTCTCAGTGAAGTAGCGGTACTAATATTACCAGTAGTAGTAGTGCTCAGATTATGATTTTTTACCACAGAAAATTACGTGTATACCTACCTACCTCTCTTGGGGTTGGCATTTATGAGTTTGTGGTAGATTTTCCATTGTGCTGCTTTCCATAGGGTAAAGACAAAGTAGATCAGTGAATCCTGATAGATTATTGTGTACATCATAGCTATCATTGTCATCTTCATCAATATCATTAGATCAGTGAATCCTGATAGATTATTGTGTACATCATAGCTATCAGTCATCTTCATCAATATCATTAGATCAGTGAATCCTGATAGATTATTGTGTACGTCATAGCTGTCATTGTCATCTTCATCAATATCATTAGATCAGTGAATCCTGATAGATTGTGTACATCATAGCTGTCCTTGTCATCTTCATCAATATCATTATGATTACATAAATATACTTTCATGATATCATTGATGTCACTATTGATATTGACATGTACTTTTCATGGAATATTGTTTTTGCTCCTAATGGTCTTAAAAATCGTACTGCTATACACAATAGATTGTCACATTGGCAAGGGTGCAATATTTTATCAAATCAGAGATGGTTTCAACACTTGGCAGGAGAAACGAGAAAATCGTCCTATCTTGCATTTCTGGGAAACTGCTGAGCATCAGTCCCTTCGAGAGACTCTTGTTATCTTTCATATCTGCTAACTTTTTATCTAAAACTAATACAGCCACTAATCCCATGAAATCTAATATTTCTGTATTTTCCTATTATCATGCTGAGATATAAACGGTAAGAAGTGCAAGCTATGACACTTAAAGATTAAGCTTTTTTTCTTCAACATAAGGTGTGCCAAAAATACAAACAAATTAGAATGGCTTTTAACTTGATAAATTCAAATGATGCTAATTAAACAAAAAGTTACAAAACTTGGAAGCTAAGATTTAACCAGATGGCGTCATTCAAAGGGTTCTTGAATTCATAGTCCAGGATAAACCTTATATAGAACATACCTATTGCCAAATTAAATATCAACAAATATTTTCATGGAATTAAAGCACAAATGTGTAAGCTAAGGATTGTTCTCAGTGTTGTAATGGCATCATGGATGTTCTTAGCCTTGTTCATCAAGATGTTTGTTTTGTGACAGATATTATAACAACATAATGGAATATCAAAGATGAAAATATCCCAATTTCAATCTTTTTTACACTCCCACCAATAGTTTAATTATATCAGTTGATTGCCTATCTTGATTTATGATGAATTATTATTCTGAAACTGCCAAAGACAAGTGATGGTGAGAAAAATCATTGCGAGTCAGAACTATCCTTTGGAGAGAAGTTACAATTATGCATTTACCACATAAAAGGCAGATGACGCTAAACAATTTTTTACCAAAATTTCTGTTTGCACATTGTTGTCATCTATCAATATTGAACTCAGCCATGTTCCCTGTGATAGAATTTCCTGATTTTCCATGCATATGTTCAGGAATTCAAATTTAGTGTACTACATTGCCCATAGTTCTAAAAGATGGCTACGAAAACTGTGAGGTAGTGTGATCCACAAACCCGATAACACCATCCACTCAATCTCGGTACATCCACCAAACCCCTTTGACTAAGAAGTAATGAGTCATCTGCAACCTTCAGTGTGATAATCGTGGAAGACTATAGTGAGAAAATCGCTAAGTTTTGAAACGAGAGTGAAAGAACACTTGTCCACCAACAGAGAATCCCCGAAGGTAGTTGGTGAACATTGCAAAGAATCAGGTCATACTGTTTCTTGGGATAACATAAGAGTACATGGAGGAGGAGAGAACAATAACCATGAGGAGGAAAATAGGAAAAACTATTGAAATCATGGACGGGGAGCCAGTGTTGAACAATGATTCTGAAGTGGAACTTCCACTGTTGTACGGAAGGGTTTTGTCACATGGTCATCATTTAGTTGATCATCCAGATTTAAGGAGTGTCAAAATATATATTTAAGCTTGTCTGACGAGTCCATCTTTCCCCCATTTCTCGTTACAGGTAGCTTATCATACCTTTTTAAATTTGATTTTCAATTTCTTGTTACAGGTATCTTATGATAAATATTAAATTTGATTTCAATTTGTTGCAGAGCTATGAATTCACCACCACAGTCAACAGAACCCGATCCTGATTCCATAAAAATGTTTGTCGGGCAGATTCCGCGTAATATGGATGAGAATGATTTAAGGAAAATGTTTGAAGAATTTGGGCATGTCTATCAGCTCAATATTTTACGAGACAAAGTCTCAGGGCAGAGTAAAGGTGAGCATAATAAAAGAAATCACTAAAATGATTAGACTGTTGATTTGTTTTCATCCACATTTTTGTTTCTTTTGTAAGGAAAAACATTTGTCATGTCAAAACCTTGGCAGATTTCATCAATTTACAAATTATTGGATTGACGTGCATGATAACTTGTAAAGCATCTACATGATTCAGGTAGCACACTACAGTTTCATATTTTGCACTGGGGTAGAACTTTAAAAAAAAAAGAATTTCCCTGGGTTTCCTTGCTGATTATACTAGATATTTAAAAAAGACTTTGTATATCTTAGGTATTGTTCAAAGAACCTTAAATTCTCTTTATTTTAATGTATGATTGATTGGTGTAATATGGGTTAATGAGATTACAGTTTGTCCTTAGTCCAGAAGTGCACCTTACAAAAAAACTGCTATCTTCACTTGGTCATTTTTCATTTCCTGGACTTCAGAGGTTAATTGTAAAAAAAGAGCCAATATATTTTTTTTAAAATACATTTTTTATATTTGGTAGTTTATTGATTGCACTTTCAGAAGCTGATATTGTCTAGTCTTGCCAAATTAATTTTACCTATTTAAATAGCTGCTAAAGAAAGTATATTTTTGACTAATTCATCTTGGTTTTTTGAGCACAAGGGGACAGTCATTTTAGTTGGCTGTGTGCTGAGATTATGTACAATTTCCAGAAGTACAGTATTGAGAAATGTTGGTCACATTGCATCAGAGTAGCACAGAGGTATGCCAACATTCTCTCCACTGTGCATGTTTCAAATGCAAACAACTTCACCTTGCATCACTTTTCTCAAAAGTACATAATAACTGGTGAGTGCCCCCTCAGTCTTGCAAAGCCTCTAGATGATTCTGTCTTGTAAAGCATCTAGATAATTCATTTTTGTAAAGTCTAGATTTATGGTGGCGCTCACCAGTTATTATGTACTTTTGAGAGAGTGACTTACGTAAGGTGAAGTTGTTTGCATTTAAAACATGCACAGTGGAGAGAATGTTGGCATACCTCTATGCAACATTAATGTAATGTGGATGATATTTATATGGATATTGTACTTTTGGAAATTGTACATGATCTAAGCACACTGCTAACTAAAATGACTGCTCCTTTGTGCTAAAATATCAGCCTGAATTAGTCTAAAGTACACTGTCCATAGCAGCTATTAAAATAGGGAAAATGAATTTTTCCAGACTAGAAAATACCAGCTTCTGAAAGTGCAATGAATGAATTACCAAATATATAAAATATAAAAAAAAAGTTATCGGCTTTATGTTACACAATTTACCTCTGAAGTTCAGGGAGTGAAAATGACCAAGTGGAGCTAGCACTTTTTTGAAAGGTGCACATCTGGAGTAAGGCCAAGAAGTATACTCTATAACCCATATTACACCCATCAATCATACACCAAAATAAAAAAGGGATTTAGCTTCTCTTGGGTCGATGGTTCTTCCCGGGGTTTTCCAGGGTTCTTCCTCCACCAATTATACTGGCCACCATGTAAAACCTATCTTGTGCTGAAAAATGGTGTTAATCCCAACAACAACAACAACAACAAAAACTCCACAGTTTGTAACCAAACGTATAATGTGAGATCCAGTGATCAGTGATTTCCACTATTTGGTATAGATTTTCATCAACCCAGTTTTAGCATGCAAATGGACAGAAATTACAATCATTGAACAAATTTACGTTTTTTAAAATAATAAAATATGAACATCATCTCATCAAATCAGTCCTTTCACAGTAACTTGTTGCCATTCACAAGTGGTTTTAGGCATTCTTAGGGTATCATTACTGGATTATATTGATGGCAGCCCTGTTACTGGATTATATTGATGGCAGCCCTGTTGATATTAGCACTTAGGAGATAATGTACTATTATTGGATCCAGGTTTCCTCTAGATTCAGCCTGTATTTTCATCATAGTGGAAAATATAGCAATATTAGTACAAGGCTACAGAGTCATCCCAGAAGTTTAAATTGTTTCCTGACTACCAGAGGATTCAGATTACTGCCTGAAATGCTCAAGACTGGTATTGTCTGGGTCTAATGTTGATTTAATGTCAGTAAGATTCTCCAAAAAAACTAAATACATCGTATCATCACACCCTTTTTAACTCTAATTTGCAGACACTTTTGTTGTTATCATTACTATCATCACTCTTTACTAATGACAGTAGCGTCCAAATATGAATATCACTTGTTAGCATTATAGACAGTGACATCATTGATCCCAGGCATTATGAATTACAATGGCAGTTAGTGACTGGTTTACATTCATGTTTTCAAAGGATTAAATCAAGGTCAGTGGTGCTGTATCAGTTTTTGCGTGGTGGTTGTTCATAACAGTGTTTAATCCATATTTTGCCTACCAGTCATGTTTGCATGTTGCGTTCCACAAATGGTCACGTTATTATTATTATTGATATTATTATTATTCAATGAAGATTTTTATTTTTATTGAGAACAATAAAATATTTGTTATTGCAGTAGGTTTTTTTGATGTGCTTGAGATCTTTCATGTGATTTCTGAATCAGGAACATTATTTTGACTAGACTTGAAAAAAGAAATGCTAAAAGCAGAGAGATTATGTTCCCCTATAATCAGGGTTCCCACGCTACTGGGAAATTGGGGAAAAAGTCGGGGAAAATGATAATTTTTTCACCAACCATGAAAAGTCCTTGAATTTTGCAAATATTGACAAAAGTCAGGATAAACCTGGGAATTTTTCTCCCCAGCGTGACGCATGAAACAATTATGTAATTGAGTTGTAACTGAACTGATTGTGAGTTTAATTTATTGATTTCTAACCAGCATATTAGGAGGTTGAAGTATGGATCATTTGGGTGCTTGCCATAAATATATTTGTTGAGACAATCCAAATGCTCAGTGGATTAGAGTCATCTAGTAGACTTTTTGTTTCACAGACAGCTTGCTATCCATATTTTTTTATATTATGGATATAAAAACCAGTCTAGCATCACAAGCGGCCAGCAGGGTGGCGTTAAAGCATATCCCCTTAGTGGATGGGCTAGCAAACTTAAATGTTAAATCGAGTTATACCTGCATGAAATCGATATGAAAATTATTTATTTTATTAGAAATTGCGAGAGTATTACAATGATTGTCTTTAATCTGCTGAAAGACGATGAAACTAATGCGTTGATGAAATTTTGAGCTGGTACTAGTGATTTCGATAGCATGTCGCACGAGCACACATAATCTCACAACCGTCATTTTTAAATATTGTTGAAAAACATATTAAATGAAAGCTGTTAACTGGTTGTAATAAAAATACAAAAATGAAAGAGCACAAAATTCTCTCTATTTATTTCGAGACCAACTTCAGAGTTTTGTTGTATCACATGATTACCACATTGACATGTGCTCTCACATAGGGAGCATACGAAGTAGGTAACCAGACTACTCTGCATGACGAATCAGACTGGCCCAGTTTCTTGTAGTTGTTCTCGAAATAAATATGTTGAGAATTATGTTCTTTCTGGTTTTTACAAAAGGTATCAGACTTTCATTTAATACAATTGAAATTTTATACAACAACATTAAAAAGGAGTTTGTTGTTGATATCACATGCCTGTTGGACTTCAGATGTCGATGCTTGAGATTTGTGAAGTAATGTGACTATTAACGCAAATGGCGAGTACTGGGTCTGGTTTCATCTATGCTGAGTTTTGTCTAGTCTGTCACTGGATTAAAGACATAATGATATAATAATTTTCCTATTGATTTCATGCAGGTACAAGTCAATATAACCTAGCTTAAATTTGCTAGGCCTGCTGATAAGCTATCTTACGGTGGCGGTAGATTCCAAATTTGATATGTAATTGCTCTGAACCCACACTCCATCCAAAATGTCCAAATGTGAAAAATGGGGTTGGAATAATTGGTGGAAATCCGGATAATTTTTTTTTTGACTCTCAGAGCTGAACCTTGGTGCGAAATTATTACACAGTGACATGTAGCTTGAAGCATTGGTTTCAGATCTTAAATGGAATGCAGGAAAAATGGGAAATTGTCGTCCCTTTTATTATATATTAAGAAACGATAATAGCCCATGTATCAATACAGGTTTGGGGACTGGTTTATTGAACTACAAGAAGATAAGTTGATTTTACAGAAAATTCAGTCCTTGTTTATACAACAATATATAATTTTGATGATCTTTTGTCAAAATTTAAATCAATCCTTTTGTAAATATCTTTAAATGATGGAATTTTTAACCAAATCATCTTAAGAAGTTTAGGTTGGTTGAAAAATCTTGTTTGAGATTTTATTGGCACACATAATTTCAGGGTTAAACTTTTTTCGTTACGAGATAAGATTCTAAAACTTTGCATTTATTGTTTTATTTTTTCCTACTGTGATAGGAAATGTTTCCTTTGTATAACATGCACACATATTGCTCTAGAATTCTTTGGAATTAAAGGTTTGAAAGGAAACAAAATAATGTATGCTTATTATGTTGTTGTTGTTGTTGTTGTGGGGTTTAACGCCATTTTGCAGCACATGATAGGCTATACATGGCGGCCAGTATTAATGGTGGAGGAAGAACCAGAGAAAACCCCGGAAAGAACCACCAACCCACGAGAAGCTACTGGCAAGCTTTCTTACATACCCGCACTGGCTGAATCTTAGACTCGAACCGCCGCAGACAGAGGTGAGATGGCAGTGATCTGTAACGAAGAGCGCTTTAGACCACTCGGCCACTCGGGACCCCCTCATTATGTTGTTTCCATGTAGCAACATAATGCAGGTCAGCACAGTAAAGTTAGAATTTGTATTCTGTACATTGAAATGGCTTTAAATGCCAATTTATGGGAATATAGTCAAATTTGTTTTGTGTGACTCGTTTTGTGGTTTTGTACATGATTATCGTTTCTGACTTGGATGTTTTGGAGAGTCTTCAGAGAGAAACATCTTCAGATTTGGA
The DNA here is from genome assembly GCA_028554795.2 of Sinohyriopsis cumingii. Lineage (NCBI taxonomy): Eukaryota > Metazoa > Mollusca > Bivalvia > Unionida > Unionidae > Sinohyriopsis > Sinohyriopsis cumingii. Next base: position 7,822,790 of record CM068835.1, read on the forward strand.
AAATGCATGTTTTATAATCCAAAATGTTCTTTAATTCCATTCAGTAATGGTCATATGTTTACCTTGAAAAAATTAATTTCATCCTGGAAAAAAACTGGAAAAGACCTGGAAATTTATATTTAGAAAAGTGGGGGAACCATGTATAATGCTGACAAATTGTGTTTCAGTGTGTGTAACTTGATCCACATTTGATGCAGGTTCTGTGAACATGGAAATCTTTGTTGTCACAGTTGATTATGAGATGAGGTTGCTGCATGGAACATGTCATTCTTCCACCATAATAGATTTTAAAATTAGCTTCACAGAAAGAACAGAGTATGTATTCATATCCCTTTGAACTTGATTGCAGCTATTTAGATTCCTTTTTCCATCCATCCATTGAATTTCATGTGATATTTGGTTGGTTTGAATTTTGTCATTTTTGCAATGGGAGTTAATACACACTTAGAATAAGAAAACTACAAATAACAACCATGCACCTTGCTTATTATTATTATTATTATTATTATTATCATCTCTATCTCAACTGCTCCGGTGTCCTAATGGTTAGAGCGTCCGCCTCAGATGCAGGAGGTTGCGGGTTCGATCCCCGGCTGAGTCATACCAAAGACTTACAAAAATGGTACTAACAGCTGCCTCGCTTGGCGCTCAGCATTAAGAGCTTAGTGTTAGGACTGGTCAGCCTGGTGTCAGGAGAATATGACTGGGTGGGACATCAAGCCACATATCTGCGGCATGATGCTCCAGTGATAGACATCACTACACACTGCAGACATTGTAGCAATATGACTGAAAAATTGTTAAAGCTGCATTAAAAATCCAAGTTACACACACACACACACACATTATCTCTATCTCAAGTTTCGTAATTTAACAAATAAAGGTTTTACAGTTTGTGGTTTTTTGAGTGAAACCGTCATGAGGTGATTACATGGTATTTGGGATAATCTTCGGATTAACAGGTATTAAAAGTCATCTAAAATGGTAACAAGAATGTCTGATTTCTTCCCTTTAGATGATAATTAAGAAGAATCAAAAGTTATTGTTTATTTTATTATATTTTGATACTGGACATCAATACTATTTTACATACATTTAAACAAACCATAATTTTTCTCTTTTCAAGAACAAACATTTAAGTTATTTTGTAAACAGAAACTAAATTATTTATTGGATGCACTGTAGATAAAGTATAGATCTAGCAGAGGTCTTGCTAGGATTTTAAAACTAGGAGTCCAGGACTCCCGTTTTGTTAAAAAATAGGAGTCCACCATCAAAAGTTGCAGTCCCTTTCCTACAGAATCAACACGGATATGAGTGCATCTGTTTTTAGATGGAGAGGTTTTTGTAATGTAATCACTCACTATAATATAGCTTCATTACAACAGTCCATTGACAGGATTGCAAACTTATGGTTTATCTATTTGTATACGTACTTGTAGTAATTTTAGGCAAATAAATAGTATCTGACTATCTTTTTTTCCCGTATTTTCACAAATACGTGTCAAGTCAGAAAACAGCTTAGACCTTAAAGTACATCTCGCGAATTCCACAACATAACATTGTCCCATACGTTTCTGACCTACTTAATTTGCATTTTAAAGTTAAATCTTTAATAAAATAATACCTAGGATTTGGTTTCAATGATTTGCATATTTTTTCTGAATATATTTGCCCGATGATTTAAGAAAACAGATAATGTAATAAACTGGTACATCCCAGACTTAGTGAAGTCCGCCATTATTTCCCGTTAGGCCTACTGGTTCACTTAGTTTCAAACTAATTTTATGACAAAATAGTGTATAAGAGGCAGTTAATATATATCCAGATAACCGATTCTGATCTTAAAACACAAGTTTGTATGTTTTATCATCAAAGGATAGCATGCAGGATATTGATAGTTGCTACCTTACTTGGAAAAGGGTTAATGGTCAATCAGCTGTCAAAACATAATACTTGTGAATGGGCAAGAGTTTGTCAACATAATTGATATAAAAACTAGGCCTAGCTACTGATGCCTTGATGAATACATTTTGCTACAACACTAGAACTAACCGAACTAAAGCGAGGGGCATTTAAAAAAAAAAAATAGTATGGTTAGTCAATGTACCTCTTAAATAATCACAGGGTGAAGTCGTTTTCGCTTTCCTAACAGAAGAAGGTGAAGTTTACATGTATAGGTGACTTGTCACCCACTTACGAATGGCATTTTGTCTTAGTCTCAACATGTCTTGATTCTTAGGTCACGTGCACTGCTTATTCCACTACATTCGGAAATGAACACAATAACAAAAGCTAAAGTTGTTTATTTGATGTACTTTTATGAATGACCACACATACATCTCTGGGTCTTTCTGCCTCTGAATTCAATCACTGTAAATATCAGTACATTTTCCCACCCAGCCGCCAGTCAAAGCCTTTTAAATTGCCGCCCACCTATTGCATCGTGTTCTTTTTTATGTACTCTTATAAAATGGCAACATGTATGTATCAAGGGATCTTTCAGTCACTGAATTCTGTCATTGTAAATATCAGCACAGCTAATTGATCAACACATTTTCCCACAAAGCAGGTGGCTGAAGCAGGACTGGAAAGTCTTTGAATTTTGCCGCACACCTATTACATGCGTATGGAGGACTCCTGCCTCAGTGATTTTCTATGTCCCAGATCAAAAATTGGTGTCCAAATATGCGTAATTAAGCATTTCTGAGATCTATGTCTAGTCAATGTAAAATGTACATATAAAGTATAGATCTAGTCAATGTAAAAAAAGTTACTGCCAACCGTGTTCCCTTCAGTACTTCTGTTCATTAGTGGTTTTAACAGTCCTTTATGTAATGCCAGAAAAAAGTGCAAATGAAGAAATGTGTACTAAATTGGAGTTTAAAAGTCTGACTTAGACAATATTAATATTAGAAACGGAGTATGTAGTCATGCACTTAATTCAAGGTCACAACGATGAGTGCACTTTTGCTCTCCATGTTAATTTACTGTAATAATAGCTTCGTCTCTAATTAATGTATAACTAGCACTCTGATTCAAGTTTGCTGCAAACATCGATTCAAAATTGTGTTGTCAACTAGATTATTAATAATCGAGCATAGGCAGTTTTGAGACGCCCTTCTGTATCTTTTGTCAACGTGAGTCATTTTATATAGGATGGAAGCGTGTAGCTTCACTGTATCCTTGTACTTTCTGCTAAATATTCTCCGTCTCTTCCTGTAATCCCATCTGTACAGTTTTTCCGCAAAACACATTTCTTCTACTGGGTTGTTGGTCTTCGTCACGCCATAGTTTATCTGACTACATGTCAAGTGATTAAAATGTTATAATTGAGCTGATTTTCTCAGGCAGACCATACAAATCCATACAGATCATTACAAATCCATGCAAATCAGTGCTTTAACCTATTAACAATTGTAACAAAGGAATATTATAACAAAGCCTTTGAAATACATTGAAATTGGGAATTTGGCATGGGAAATTAAGGAACTACTGCATAATATGACAAAATACAAAATTCCAGAAAACTTGTGTTTCCATTTATTCAATTTGACCCACAGTTTTGATAACAAAGTTTGCTTTTTACTCAGTCTGGCCCTTGTTTTGACACCTAAGAAATTTTTGACTCAGTCTTGCACCCCTGTGGGATACACTTTACAAGGGCAGCTTTAGTGCTTGTAAAAAAACACAATATTTTGACCCATAAAGTACTTCCAAACATTTGAGTATACATAGATAATCAACCTTTATGATTTTAAGAATCATCAGCATCATTTTTGAGTTTATAAATAGGACACAGGAATAAGGTTGCTTAGGTACACAGTGAACCATTCAGTTCATGTGTACAGAGTGATGCATAACAGAGTTAAGTCCTTTTTCAGAAAAAGGCATAGGAAAGAAAAGGTGAAAGATCTCTGCACAGTTGTGCTATATTTCTGATAATTATAGCTTTGTACGAATGCACAGCACAGGCTTTATTGAAACAGCAGATTCAAAATCTATACAACAAACAATGATTCTTTTCCACTTTCAGTCCATACAACATAAAGGATCCTATTTCACTCTTCATCTATACAGCTTAAATGATCCTATTCTACTCTCAATATTTACAGCTTAAATGATCTATTCCAATCTCAATCTCTACAGCTTAAATGATCCTATTCCACTCTCAATATATACAGCTTAAATGATCTATTCCACTTTCAGTCTCTACAGCTTAAATGATTATATTCCAATCTCAATCTCTACAGCTTAAATTATCTATTCCAGTCTCAATCAATACAGCTTAAATGATCCTATTCCACTCTCAATCTCTACAGCTTAAATGATCTGTTCCAATCTCAATCTGTACAGCTTTAATGATCTATTCCAATCTCAATGTATACAGCTCCTATTCCAATATCAATCTATACAGCTCCTATTCCACTCTCAGTCTATTCAACTAAAATGATCCAATTCCAAAGTTGTGGCAAATGACCCACATACATTTTTTGTATATGAAGCTTACATGCATTACTGACTTTTAAGAAAATAAAGAAAAGGAGAGTGTCCCATGTTCAACATTATGGTAATCCATAGCTGTGTAATGAATTGAAAATGTTAAAACAACAAGACCAGTGCAGTTGGCGTTAACTTAGTAATTTAACATGTTCAAGGGTGAAAAATGGTAATGGTTTGCTGGATTCCCTTCAACTGCTCTTGATATGTCCAACAACAGTTCAGAAATTTTTCTGAGCTCTTGTTGATTCATAGTTAAGTTTTTGTTGACTTGGATATATTTTTCTATACCCACAATCTTCATCAGCATGTCATACAGCACGTTTTTTTTTAAAGATTATAATGACTATAAAATTGAAGTGATTTAGCAGGTGTTCCCCTGTAAACAAATTAATTAAGCATTGTATAATTTACACTCTGCCTTGTTTCTTTATAAAATGCTGCTAAACTCGCTGGTTAAATATTGTATATTTAAATGCCAGTTTCATTTCAAATATTTGCAAAAGAAGTATTTTAATTTGAATGTTCAGATATTTATTTAAGCTCACACATGCACCCATACATCATCTCTCTCTATGTTTGGATGTGTGTGTGTGTCTATATATATATATATATATATATATATATATATATATATATATATATATATATATATATATATATATATATATATATATAGACACACACACACACACACGCAGTGTGACCCCCACTATAACATGATTGTTGGGACCATGCTATGTACTGAACTGTGTTATAACAACCAGTTCATTTAGCTGGAGAGTGATACGTTACTCCTTTTGGAAAACACCAAACAAATTAGGGGATACACAAGGGTGCAGTACTATGGACTTGTTAACATGGTTGTCAGCTTGTTAAGATTAAACAAGAAGCACTTAAAATAGTTATTACATATTTATTATATTTTTTTTATGCATACAAAATCTGCAACGTAAGCATAATAGTGAAATACATGTACTCGCCAGTCAAATCTATTTTTATCCATATAAAAAATGTGCATAAAAAGGCATCATTTCTATAATAAAAATCATTTGCTTGGTCCATTTGAATCCTGACATTTAATTTCTTGCTAATACTTTCACTCAAACTTATTAAACAAGTGTTTTTCTGCAACATTCATGTTTACTAGATGCATACAGAGGGTCTGATTTCTGGCCAGCGCTAAAAGGCATAATTCAGACATAGAGTTTCTAAATGAAACCTGTATTTAGACTGAAAAAGCATTTGTACTTGCTGAAAATTCACAATTAAGCTCAAAGGTATTGACCTTAAAATTTTCATGTGATTGGCAGGTGTGTGTACACTGTACATGTAAACTCTTTGAACCCATTTTGGGAGTAAACTGTTAGAGTAAGTTCTGCAAGTTAGTGGCTTTCTCTTTTTCTTTTTCTTTCTTTTTTTAAACATGTATCCTTGCCCCATAATTTGAACAACCTTAGATTAACTTTGATGATTAGTAGTTGAAATTATTGATTTATGGATGTGGTGAGAATCTTTTCTTTCATTTGAGCAAAAAATTTACAGAATGCATTGAAGAAAAATGGAAAAGACTTGCCAGCATAGTACAGTAATAATAAGAGTAATCAGCTGACTTTCTTTCAAAACTAAGCTAAGTTTATTTTGGCACAGAAGTTTACACTTCTTCAAGAAATTGGTGATTGTAAAATCTCATGAACCATGCTGTGATCATAGTATATCTGAATTCATGCACAATCTCTTCCACAAAATGATAAGTAACTTTTAACACATTAGTTTTCATGCTTTGAAACAAAAATATTTTTTCATGAACAAATATTCAAATTCTCAGAAGCCAAGCCATGATCACGTTATTCAAATTCTCAGGAGCCAAGCCATGATCATGTTATTCAAATTCATATGCGATCTCTTCCCAAAATGATAATAAACTATTCATACATTTATTTCTTGTACTTAGAAAAAATATAAAATAATTTGGGAGCCAAACCACAATCGTGTTATATCTGAATTGTTTTAATGGAGTGTGCTACATTGGGGTCACAAACACACACATATGCACGCACACACACACGCACACACAAACACACACACAGTAGAAAAACCACCACTTTAGACAAAAAATAATGGTCTCTAGTGACAAAACTATATAATCAAAAAATAAATATTTGCATTGAGAACATGGTCTGTTCAGACAGGTGATATCATAGCTATATACTTATGTACCAATAAAATCTTCATTCCACCCAGATTTGACTTGCATGGACTATAACAACCTATATTGTTTATATCAGGCTATACCTATCAGCAGAGGAGATACATAATTACCAGCTGTTATCATCAGCATCTTTAATAGATTCCTTGTATTTACTGTCACTATTGCTGTTGATGATGGATGTCTCTGATTAACCTTGGTTATCAGTTCTCATTTTCTTGGATTAACATGTTTAGCATCTGCCAGTGTGTACTTCCTTAGTTCTACTTTATGGAAGCTGATCAGATGCCATTCTTACACAGAACTTTTGCATAGTCCTGTGCAGAGCCAATTCTATTTTGGCAGATTCATCCTATGTCACATTTACACATCATTGTGTTGGACATTTTGAAATTTGCATCATTTGTTGCCTAAAATGCTTTTGTTTATGGACCTTGAAACCCATTTTTCACTAGAAGGTACTGGCACTCTCTAACTCTGAAAATGATAGGAATTTTTATCTGTCAAGTTTATGGAATATGTGGGCATGATTTATAATTTTGTTCTGCTACAACACTGGTCTTGGAATAATGGTCAAACACGTATGTAGTGGGGGAAAAAAAACCACCTTTAATATTTTGATGCAAAAATTGTCAGCAAACATCCCAATAAACTCTTGTGCTTTTAGCTCACAATTTAGAGTGTTGATGGTATAGGTGCAATCGTTAGGTATTGATTCACTTCATCTGTACATCTTACTTGTAGATGTTTTTGTTTGCCTGATGTTTAACTGTGCATGGGCACACTGTTGTAGTGCCCATTTGCTGTAACTGTGCTATGGGGAATTAGTCACAAGCAAGAGGGTATCATCTTTTCTACATTTAATGTTTATTGGTATCGTCCCTCTCAGACTTGCATCATAGAAGGGACTCCTAGTGTAGAAAGTTCCCCCATTGTGTAAATTTTGTTTGTATTAGAATTTCGATTTATTAATTTTGATCTAGGGTTTATACACTGCCCTATGCTAGTGTCAAGAATCTCCTTGACTCTGGCTGGTCTTGGAGTTTTAATACAAAGAGTGAACCTTGCCAGGGATCAGTTTTGTCTGGTGTTTGCTATATGTGTGTGCTATTTGTTTTGTAAATTATCCTTTTGTTTTTTTTGTTGGACTGGCTATTAGAGATCAAATTCTTTAAGTTGTTAATTAATGGTTCCATTATGGCTCGGGTAGTTCAGCAGTGACACTTGTGAGCTCTTTGTGTCATGTTGGTACTGTGCTAGCCAGTCTTTTGGAACCTGTATTATAATTTTAATGGAACTCTGATAGCTCGAAGTTCATCATGCTACTCACTGCACTATGTTTGACCTGGCTTTTTAAACAATCATTGCAGACTTCAGAGAGAACATTCCCTGAAGACCTATTGCAGAACTAAACTTCTGGTCTAATTGTGTTAGGTGCAGACTCTTTATCTAACTCTGATCTAAATATCAAAATGCACAGAATCTAAATTATGTAATTCAAAATAAGGCCATATTAATACTCTCCATACACACCCTTTTCCCACTGATACTGTATGTTAGAATTTCCAAATATATTATCTTGAGTAGGAAATTACTAGTAAAATTTATCCATTTGAGCAAACTAATTCAAAATTAAACTATAACTACTCAACTCTATTTTAAGCACTTTATACCTACTAAAATTGATTCAAATTTCCCTTCAACTGGTCGCTAATTTTAATATTTAAGTATTAAGGCAAACTTGCTATAATTGATTTTAATTAGCTTTACATACACATAATCCAACCATCATACTGACTCCTTTGTTTCAATTTCTCAGCACTTTAATTTGACACCATTTGAATAGCTGCTGATAACATTGCATTCATTCCAAATCTCAGCCGCTAAATTTAACAGTGACTGTATCACAGACATACTATTATTAAATTTATGGAGAGAATTTAGAAAATTTATACGCAAATATGTCTTCTCTTCTAAAACTCAAATAAATACCATAGCACCTGAAATAACTAAATTTAGCCCTATAATAACAGTGGGTAATAACAGTGGGTTATATTATTCTGATGCAGTTGGAGTAGTTGCCCAGGGACATGCCATGTCTTTTGACCCAGACTGGTTCTCTGGTTCTTTGGAAGTTGGCATGTAGATATCGACTTTGAATTAAAATTTTAGTTTCAAAGCCATTAAATGAAGCATTGCCTGGAAGCTTTCAGATGGGTGCTTTGCTATACATAGTTTGGACTTGTACATGGTAGAGATTGTGTTTCCTGCTTAATGACTACAGACTCAATAATGAAAAGGAATTCTGAACTTGAGCATGCATCTATTCCTGGATGAGGCTGATGGAATCAGAAACTGGTATTCTAATTGATGGAATTTATATTATGGTAGGTGTGCAAGGTCTGGATGTCGTCGGGTACTTGCTGGGGCTGATGGGACAACATAGCTACTTGGAAAATTGTAGACGTAGACTTTATGATTCACTAGCCAGTCTGTGTCTGTGCTGTTTGTCATATACTCAGGTGATTACAGAAAAAATTTGTTCAACATTACAGGCATGTGGTACAGTCACTAGTTCTGGCAGGTTTTGCATTTTCGAGGAACCTCTAGGGTGTGCTAAAGATGGTTATAGACCCTTTAGGTGAGATACCCTGTGGATTTGTAAGGGAAGTCACCTGGTATATTATCTGGTTGGTTGGTGGGTAAATCTCGTCTCTCGGCCATTCCGTTACTCCCTGGCAATCCTGCATAGATCGCTCCAAGACATGTTGATTCAGTTACTTAACAAAAAAGGTTCTTATTGCCAATATTACCAATCCACAGCTACTTTTTGCTTTGCTTGTCTGCAGATATTGCATGCACAGTACATACTACCTGTTTTTCATACACAGATATCCTTGTCATCCATGTATCTTTTATATAAATACCTATTTAAAAAAAACATACTTACATTTTACCTATACCCCCATTCTTTCATTTTGTGTGAGAGAACAGTAGAATGAATTGGATATGATATGTATATACATATGCATGTGCAGGGTTTAATGGCACTTCATTACGATCGTAGCTATATTATGCACAGTGAATTTACCTATTCCCAAGATCTGCAAAAAGGATACATGACAAAGATGATGTATGCAGTAAAGAAAAGTATTGTTGGATGTTTAAAATTCTTATTTCAGTGCATTAGGATTTTAACATTGGCTAACTTCTGTATTCAAGTACTTAATAATGTGGTATTCAATTAGTAATATTTGCAAATTATCCCAGTATTTTTGGCATGATTTTCCTCTTCAGTCATCTGATTTTTAGTTCTGGCTATGGCAGTTTATTGATTTAATATTTAGACCTGGCTATGGCGAATCAGTCTTTAGTGTTGTGAATTCATGACAGAATGGGTGTTGGCAGGAAATCTACAATTAGATCAGCTTGGGTTGGTTACAGTGGTAGGGTGTTGGCAAGAAATCTAGTCAGATCAGCCTGACTAGCTACCATGGTAGGGTGTTGGCAAGAAATCCACAATCAGATCAACGTAACTACCATGGTAGGGTGTTGGCAAGAAATCTAGTTAGATCATCCTGACTAGCTACCATGGTAAGGTGTTGGCAAGAAATCTACAATCAGATCAGCCTGACTAACTACCATGGTAGGATGTTGGCAAGAAATCTACAATCAGATCAGCCTGACTAACTACCATGGCAGGGTGTTTGCAAAAAACTTGAAACCAAACAAAACTTGACAAACAGGCTTTACATAGGTTTGGTTTGTTGGTTTTCATGACACTTTTAACACACACTTGGCTATATTGTGGCAACTAAATGGGAATGAAGTGCTTTTCATAAGGACACAGCAAGGCAGCTAATCCACCAGGGTTACGAGTCTGAAGCTCAGCAACATATTTAACTATGGTTAAATTTTTAGAGGAGTGAAACTTTTTGTACACACATTCATCCCAAGGTCTAATTGGTGCTGAATAAAATGGTGCTGCTCACACATCTTGAAAATCTTTTTATCGCTTATTCTCTAGAATGGATGGTCATATCTGCATGGGGTTTTTGCTTCATGATTTCTTAAGATATCTGTTTGGTCCTAAATGAAAATGGTGACTAAATGACTTAAAATGATGTTGAGGTTGGCCTAAATAAAAGTGATGTCGAGGTCGGCCCAAATAAAAGTGATGTCGAGGTTGGCCTTTGATAAAAGTGATGTCAAGGTTGGCCCAAATAAAAGTGATGTCAAGGTTGGCCTAAATAAAAATGATGTCGAGGTTGACCTGAATAAAAATGATGTCAAGGTTGGCCTAAATAAAAAGGCTGCTATCTTAAAAATACTTTGGTTATGACATCTCTGCTTGAACAGTCATATTGAGGTTTTAAAAAGGGGCCTTTTTCTGATGTCCAGTTAGTCTTAAATGCATATGGTTCCATCCTGACATATAGTATTTTCACCACAGCTGCTATCTCAAAAATCTTGTTATTACTACTCCAGAATGGAAAGTCACATCTTGAAAACATTGTTGTCTCTGCTGATCCCCAAGTGGATGGCTGTATCAAATGAAAGTCTATGTTACTCAGAGTGTGCATATTACCCAGTAAACATGCTAGAATAAATTGGTCAAATTTCGATTGACAACGTTTGCATGTGTGTGTTGTTTCTTTTTTAGGTTAGGGGTGGTGGGCTGATGTGACCCTGAATGTGTGTTTTTCAACAATCAACGCTTTATGATACTATGTTGGTCCTAATTGAAAATGGTTCCAGTCAAATATCAAATATGGCTGCTATGATGACTGTCTTAAAAATCCGTTTGCTATTTCCTATGAATGGTTGATCATAAATATGTAGGGCTTTTGTCAAAAGACTTTATCAATGTACACTTTGTCTTAAATGAAAATGATGCTAAACTGACATTCCTAGAAATTCTTTTTGCCCATTTGAGCATTAGTCCTTTCAAGAGACTTGTGATAATTAGTGAAGTATTTGTTTAAAATAGTTGGTTGGATATACCTACTTGACGTGTTGGACCATTCATTAGTTCTGTTCTTAGCTGTTGCAAGAATGCATTCAGTGTAAAACCTCAGTTATCAATGCCTTTCAAATAGTCCAGAAGAAGACATCAATCCTAGGTGAAATTGACCACATCGGGGAAACATGGTTTACCAGACAACTTTGTACTAGGTTCCTAATGATCTTTTCTGGGATTTTACTGCAGGTTGTCTTGAACAGGTCTATTTGGAAAAGCTTTTATTTCAGGTGAGTGCCACCCTAGAGTTTATAGCATTAAGACTTCAAGATAGTAGTCTTAAGAAAAATGGGTTAATGTGGCTTATTTCACGATTGAATGTAGTTTTGAGTTCAATTTGAAGTATTTAGTTCATTCTGCTTTCTAATATTGAATTTGCATTGATGATATACGCAGCCTTAAAAATCGGTTATATTATTGGTTCTTCTAATCTATTTATTCTTTTAAGAATGACCAGTCATAGTAAGTTAAGATTCCTTATCTACCACATGGGGTAACAATGATTCTGGTCTGTAACCAGAATCCTAGTTGTACATATCATCTGATGACATCATTTGTAAACTTGATTATTGTAAACATCACATCAAATTATTGAAGTTAAAGGATACATGAACTCGGGAGCTTGACGTCCTTGATGTTTGGTAAAATTCGGAAAGTCACTGAGCACACTGAGATGGACATTTTTAGTGGTATTGCAAATAATTGTGATGCTGAAGGTGTTGGTATGCCTGTAGTGGCAGGTAGTCTCTGGTGTACCAATGTTCTGAATTGTAATAGATGTGCCAACAGTAATATTATCCAAGTTTTCCTTGTTTGAATTCACTAATTCCCAGTTTTGTCTTCCTCCACGAATATTCTACAGCACTTTCTGTTTCCACAGAATAATAAATAATTTCACCCCATCAAAATACTGCTCAGCAATAAAACTTGATTCTGAACAGATGTTGTTACACAAATAAGTAATTTTCCACCTGACCTAGATCACAATTCGTATTTCTAAAAAAAACCTAGTACCTAATTGAAAATTTCATTCCAGAAGATTCCAAATGTTTACAAAATAAAATCTCTTACTAAAATTATAACATAGGTTGTGGTAAACACACTGTCCTTGATTCAGATCAAAATAAATATATGTTAGAAAATATTGGCTGTGTATTAGTTGTTTACAGAATTAAAAAAAAGGATTTTGGTCAGGTAGACATTGAGCATGATTTCGGACAAGGTCAGCCACAAGATACAATTTTACATAAACCACAGATTATAATTAAGAAAAGACTAACAGTGCAAATTAAATATACATGACAAGTAAAATAGGTCAAATGAAAATGATAATGATATGAAATTCAGAGATTGTTTACACGTATTGTGTTCTTAGAATACTTCACAAGAAACACATTTTGTGGGCTATTTCTGAATACATCCTAAACATCGACTTCCAAATGCCTACTTTTGTTAGAAACATCGTTTTTCATTGGCTATTTCACTTGCGCATGAGCACAAGGGTAAAAGTTGGAGTTTTTTTCATTTTTTTGGCTTAATAGACCCATCATTTTTGTATCGAGACCACTCATTCCAAATGCCCATCTTATCCTTCTTTCTTGCAAAGGTTCACCTGTCTGTGTGCATTTCAGACCAGTCTGCCTAAGATCTGAGGCCAAACAGTCTAAAATCCAGACACAAAATCGGATTCCAAACACAGACGAATTTCTGGTTGAAAAAAGCAGGTCCAAAAAATTAGGATTTTCTCTGTATTTTGTAGAGCAACTAGAACGTACCAGATTATTTGGTATCATTGTAGGGCTACATCTGCCTTTCTATAATACCAACCACTTTAGTGTATCCATGCATGACCATGACGCTACAGAGCTCGGCAGTAGGCTACTACCTCCTGCCCCGTTAAGTCGTCGCTAGGGGTTAATGTGTTAACACAGATGGGGGCATTCGCACTTTAGTGTATCTTACATGACCTTGATGCTAGAAAGCTCGGAAGTAGGCTACTACCTCCTGATGCGTAAATGCAGGGTTAATGAGTTAAAGGACATTGTGTTTAAATTGGTTAAGTAGTTGACCCTGGAGGTTCTTGTCATTTTCACCTGAACATTTTGGTGGTTAAATCTGAGTGCATCAAAACACGTGTTTCTGAAATAGTTTCATTTAGCCACATGCTTACAGACTAGCTCAAGTATATTCTTGGAACCCTACACATTGCGGTGATAGTAGAGAGAGAGTGAAGAGGAAAAAACCTCTCCACCAAGTTCAATTCTGGCTGCTTTTATACTGTATTAAATTTATTTTTTCTGACTGGGATAATTTTTTGTATTGCAAGTTAAATTTGTTTCAAATAACATAACCCTTTGGAAACTTCAGTGGACGCTCCCTTATAAAAGAATTGGCTTGAGCTCATGTTTTGTTTTTGTTGTGGGGTTTAATGCCATTTTTCAGCACACGATATGCTATGCATGGTGGCCGGTATTAATGGTGGAGGAAGAACCCGGGGAAAACCCCGGAAAGAACCACTGACCCACTGGATGTTTTGTAGATATAAAGACATTGATCATTGTAAAGAATGTTATAAAATTTTACCATCAGAATAGGATGGTGTATTGTGTAATTTCTAACTTGGTGTATTGTGTAATTTCTAACTTGGTGTATTGTGTAATTTCTAACTTGGTGTATTGTGTAATTTCTAACTTGGTGTGTTGTGTAATTTCTAACTTGGTGCATTGTGTAATTTCTAACTTGGTGTATTGTGTCAGTTATAACTTGGTGTATTGTGTAATTTCTAACTTGGTGTATTGTGTCAGTTATAACTTGGTGTGTTGTGTAATTTCTAACTTGGTGTATTGTGTCAGTTATAACTTGGTGTATTGTGTAATTTCTAACTTGGTATGTTGTGTAATTTCTAACTTGGTGTATTGTGTCAGTTATAACTTGGTGTGTTGTGTCAGTTATAACTTGGTGTATTGTGTAATTTCTAACTTGGTGTGTTGTGTAATTTCTAACTTGGTGTGTTGTGTAATTTCTAACTTGGTGTATTGTGTCAGTTATAACTTGGTGTATTATGTAATTTTTCAGCTGAAATTATGGTCTTGTCATTAACAGTGAAGTTTGATAATTGTTGATAATTAATCTGACCTTGATGTATTGTTGAAATGAATAATAATGTGGAAAATGTTCAACATACTCTAGACATTCTGTGTTGTTGTATCCACATGTGTCCTATTATTTGTTCATTCTTGTAAGGAAAATATAAAAATAATTTTTTTTTTATGATGATAGAAAAACTAAACAGTGACATGGAAATGATGCATCCATAACCTAATCATAATATAGGTCTAAGATGTTTAATTATTTCAGTGCAGTTTCCCGTTTGTGACTTTTTGAGTGTTTGGCTACTGAGACAAAATAAAAACATGCAAACCAATTTCTTTCAGTAGTAAAAAGCTGATTTCTGTATCTGGTATACTGATTTGCAGCTAAAATTGATTTAAGTGGAAGGCATGGGATTGGTGCCTCATCCTCCCCCACTGACAGATTACATCATGCTATTAAATTTACATTTCTCTAACATGATGTAATGACTTTACACAAATAAAAGACCTATTAGTAGCAGTAATACCAAGTTTGGTCTTTACATTTATCTCAAACTGATTTACTGCTTTTTACTGCACATTACGGAATTCTTCACTTAAAACCAAACAGAAACTTAAGAAACTCCTGATGGATCTATTTCGAGTACATTTAAGTGCAATGAATCTTATTTTACAGAAAATCGCAATACTATATTTATCAAATTTAAGGTCCATAAGAAGTAAAAATTACATTATACCAAGGCCAAAGAAGGAATTGTTTAAAAAAATGTTTTCAATATATTGGTCCACTGGTATGGAACAACATTCCCAGTGACATAAGGCAGGCTTCTAGCATTTCTTCTTTTCATAATTAATGTCTCAAATGGATGAAATCTTTAGAAAATTGAACAATTCTAGTACAATAAATACTGCCTGCTCTTCTGTAATTTTACATCATTTTCACAGTTGAATTTTCAATGCAGGATGATATTTTTTGTTTTATATATGTTTGTCTTCACAGATAACTGTGCATGTGTTCCAGGCTCGATAATTTGAATTTTAAAATTACCTAATTATTTAGTGTCAAGCCAGATTCATCACATCATGTTGTATATCCTGTATGTTACACGGGGGGAGTGAATGTCCCTCCGTATTTGGTTTTCATTATTTAGGGGTTGACCGCCCTCAGTGTTATTGCCCGGTTCGAGTAAATATAAATATAAGTGGTGAAACTTATAGGTGGAATAGATAGAGATCTGAGCAGGTATATAGAACAAACCAACACGAGCCCCCGTACATGTAAACAAACAATTTAATCAATTACATACAAACACTGAAAATTCATTACATCAGGAATGCACTCTGCTTTTAGAAATTTAACTTTCTCCGAAATACAAAGAAAACGCAAATAGATTTAAATAAAATAGCCAGTCTGTTTACTAATAGATTTAGTTCATCATAGGATCAAGTGAACAATCGAAGTCAACGTCTTGTACGATTTCATAACCTGCTCGTCCTCAGTCTGTTTTTGCTTCCTCTGTCGCTGTTCAGACCCTTGGATCTCAGGATGATACTTTCTACCACCCGTCTCAGGATATTCTCAAAATACTTCTTCAGAAATTAATACGTCGCAGGGTTGCGTCACAGGATTATATGTCTCACTGCACTCTTCTCTATGCTTCTCCGTATAGGTCTCAGAATAACATCCCTCATTCATCCCATAATAATACGTCTCAGGAGCTATTTTCTCCCTTTGCTTTCAACGTTCCTCCCTCTAATCGGTAAATTAGTTCATCGGTTCCTTTCGACGATCGTCCCCTTTTTGGACAACAGTTCCTTTTAACGAGAATTTCTTGCAAATTCCCTGAGTCATAACCTCTGGGTTTCCACTTGTAGGAAAAGCTTAGACTGATTAAAATTCGATGCGGGCGATATTAAAACGTATGAAATTTTGTGTTGGAACACGCCCTCTCATTTAACGTAACCAATCAGAATCAAATATCTCTGCCACCTTTTTCCAGAGGCGCCAAAGTCAGGGTCAACTTGACTCTGGTAGTTTACGTAACAGAGTTTCTGCGTTCTCTCAATTGTGACAACTTTACCATGAAAATGAAGTTTTCCTTGTCCTAAATTGTCCGCCTGGCTGCTGTATAAACAAATGTTTAATTAGGAACGAAATTCTCCCTCTAAAGGACATTACTGTACACGGTAGTATGGCGATATGATACGCGCCTGTCTCAATAAATCTAATTAATGGTTGTCTGGTCTCAACTAATGTATTCTTGTTAGATCGACATAAAATTTGCCACTTCACACTGTATATATTGTACATAAAGATAGAAGGCCTCAAGGTAGATTAGTTCTGTAACTGAGTTACCTTCTCTAAATAAAGTCTTTATTATTATTATTATCAGAATGCACAGACACATTCATTTCCTTATTTCTGTTGTGGTTAACGTAATTTACTTGTTAAGTCAGTATACTATGTTTACAATCATATGAAATTCAGTAATATTACTCTCCCAGCAATGAAAAGAATGATAACAAATGATAGATGTAATACATTTTACAAGAAAATCGCTTTCATACTTGACTGATGTGAAACAATGTTGCACAAGTTCCGTTAGTTATACTGTGCATTAGCAGGACCAGATCAGGTCAAACGTTTCTTTTTTCCCCCATAAATTTAAGAAGGACCCTAACTTTCCTTGAAAGGATACCAAAACAAAGTCTGTTTGTCTGTTTACTCATTCGGATTCGGCCAATGTGGGTATGTGAGAAAGCTTGCCAGTAGCTTCTCGAGGGTCGGTGGTTCTTTGCGGGGATTTCCTGGGTTCTTCCTCCACCATTAATACTGGCCGCCATGTATAGCCTATCTTGTGCTGAAAAAATGGCGTTAAACCATACAACAACACCAACTGTTTACTCATTGTATGCATAATACCCAATAAATGTGCAAGAATAAAACTGGTTTAGTGACAAGTGACTGTATGTTTGTGTTTTCATTTCTTTTTAGCAGGGGATGGGGGTGGAGGGCCCTGACAACATCTCTGTAATATCTTGTACTATTTCTTCTGACTTCCAATTACAGAATTAAAGAGGGGTGATTTAAATTTGAAATTTGTGTTATAAAAATGACACCATGCCATTCCTTTTTATTTGAAATAAAATTACCTTGTGATGAATGAAACAACAAAATTATCCTGGTAGGAAAGAACAATCTGGCACCGTAAATAAATTGTCAATCTTTTGGAGTACATGTATAGTTAAAATTGAACAAGCATGGATGTTCAGTTTCATGACTGGGCAGTTACATAGTTTGTAAATTCTTGCTTTTCTTGGGGATTTTTTATATACAAAAGTGGCTGTCAACTGGAATTTAATTGTGTAACCCTTAGAGGACTACCTTTCATGCTTAAACAGCAAGATAAACGTAGTGTTCAAGAGAAGAAAAATACGCTGTTCTGCTCATCAAGTCAGTGCATAAATTTGTTGAGATTTTTAAAAATAAAATAAAAGTAAACATACTGCAAAAGAATTTTTTTACTGGTTGTTTTAAATCACGCATGGCACCTCGGTCTTTCTATGGGTGGTCTTCATTCATTGGTTGACTGGTTGTTCTAAATCATGCATGGCACCTAAGTCTTTCCATGGGTGGTCTTCATTCGTTGTTTGACTGGTTGTTCTAAATCACGCATGGCACCTCAGTCTTTCCATGGGTGGTCATCATTCATTGGTTGACTGGTTGTTCTAAATCATGCACCACACCTCAGTCTTTCCATTGGTGGTCATGATTCATTGGTTGACTGGTTGTTCTAAATCATGCATGGCACCTCAGTCTTTCCATGGGTGGTCTTCATTCATTGGTTGACTAGTTGTTCAAATCTCAATCAGTAAAACTTATGTTGTTAATGACTGGTACCATAATTTGAGCTACATGTATTATGTGAAAGACAGTCATTTGTATGGTAGAAACGGACCTTTCCCAAGTTGAAAATGACATCTTCTGATGCTGATATTTTATAGCAGAGTTTGCAATGGTCACTGCCTTGATTTCTGCTGGACATCTACTAAAGCCAAGTCTTTATTAGGGAGTGACCATTTAAGTTTCTAAAAGAAGGAGGGATAAATTGAAAGCTATTACCTTATTCTGATTTGTGGTATGAAAAAAGACACTATGCCATTTTTCGCTTTACTTGAAACAAAATTATCTTGTGAAGAATGAAATAATAAAAGCTACCACATTTGGAAATAATTATTTAGCCCTATAAAATTAAATGGTCAGTCCATTACAGCACATGTGCATTCAGAATTGAACTAGTTGATAGGGGTGTGTACACATACATGTGTATATTCAGTCTCATAACTGGGCCACTATTGCTTAATGACTAAACACGTGGTTTGCATTTAAGTGTAAATTCAGTGTTTTCTCTTTTGTTGTTTGTGTTTTTAAACAGACACAGCCACTATCTGGAATTGTCCGTACTTCAGAGGATTACTTTTCATCTTTAAACACAAGGAAAAATTTGTACTTTTCAAGAGAAACTCTATAAGGTGACCACTTGTCAAGTCGGTGCACAAGTTTTATAGATGTATGAAATATACAAGACTTTTTAAATCAATTTCTATTGTCCATATATATATGATCAAAACAAAGTTCACTGATTGCTGAAATGGTATTTGATTGCTAATCACTCATGACATCATGGTCTTTCCATGCTTCTTTTCTGATGCGCTGTTCAATCAGTAATACGGATCTGCTGCTCCATGGTGGAGATGCCATTGGTGATCCGGCCAAGGTACAGTGATGATTTGTGAGCATTTTGTATTTTCCCCCATTGTGATGTGTGGAGTTCCAAAAGTGCATTTGAGTTGTATTGTAGGTGGGGTTTTTTCTTATTTCTTAATTAGCCTCATCCCCAGCATGGGCAAAAGGATGAAAATTGGACTTTTCTTTCCTATTGGACCCAATATTTTTGTGGCCTGGCCACTTTTTACTCCAAAATTCAAACTTGTCCTTTGCAAACTTTCATCTGCTGTGTGGTTTGGACAGGTCTGCTTTAGATCTTATGTTACATGAGTAGAAGGTCTAATTTATTGGTAACATTGCATAATTACCCACTTGGTGTGACATTACAGGGCTTGGAAGCAGGCTACATCCTCATGACAAATAAACATGGCACATGGGTTTGAGGAGTTAAATAATACATAAATTTACTTCCATTTTATTATGAACTTTTATTTTGTGAATCAGGACATTTCTAGTGACAATAAGACCACTATTGTACTTGGATTTTGCTTTTTTGGGACATTTTGTACTTGGATTCTACTTTTTGGACATTTTGTACTTGGATTCTACTTTTTGGACATTTTGTACTTGGATTATACTTTTTGGACATTTTGTACTTGGATTCTACTTTTTGGACATTTTGTACTTGGATTCTACTTTTTGGACATTTTGTACTTGGATTATACTTTTTGGACATTTTGCAGAAGTTGGGGTTCGTTTTGTCCCCAAGATAATGGTATGAGTAACTGCCAGTTGATTACATTTACCCATCCATATTTCTCCATATTTGTATGGAATAGAAACTTAGTATGGAACATGGTTGTTGGTCTGAAAATACAATTCATCATTTAGTAGTATACATATTTTTTTCAGTTTGTTTTGTTTCATCCTATCATTTTGGTTGATATTGGTTCTGGTAATGTGTGTTCCACCACTTCTTTTTAGTGAGATCCATTGCACCTGGTGTTTCTCTGATGTGTTTTTTTACCTTCATGCCATTGGAAGGTACCAAATACTTCTGAGGAGATCCTTGTACTGGTTTGTACATTTCAGCTTGGATAAGAAAATGGTGCCAAAGAGATCAAATCAGGAGAAAATGGTAAAAAAGTTTTCTGCCACACATTATGGCCATGCTTTCAGAAGTCATTTAAGGGTGATAATTTGGCACAATTATCAATTCAGAATATTTGTGTGTAGAAGAAATTATTGTGGACACAGTGATTCAGAGAGCTGTGTTAAACTACAAACAGTGGTCAAGAGAAATAAAGACATTGTATCAATACTAAAGACAACAGAAATAAATGCACAGCAGATGGTCTAAAGCGCTCATCGTTACGGATCACTGCCATCTCACCTCTGTCTCAGGTTTTGACAATGTTGGTATGTGAGAAAGCTTGCCAGTAGCTTCTTGTGGGTCGGTGGTCTTTCCAGGGTTTTCACGGGTTCTTCCTCCATTATCCTGGCTGCCATGTATAGCCTCTCTTGTGCTGAAAAATTATGTTAAACCCTATGACAACAACAACAACAACCTTCAATCTTTCTAAAAACGTTTATTCCATATCATATAATATTATGCATCAGTTTCTGTAACTAATATTTTTATGTTCAACTTTACAAACTGGCTATGCATTTTTTATTTTCATTGGTGGGTGCTGCGATGCAGGTATGTGTTATGATTTCTGACTTCGTTAAGAACATTTATTCTTAATTAAACTGAGCTGTATGAATGTCATTGGGCATTTAAAAGGTAAAATAAATATTCCTACCTATTTATAAGAAATTAAGTATATTTTCCTGCAGTTTTCCTAATATTTTGTTAAAAGATGTACATGTAGTTAGAAGTGGTCACAGTTTCATGGTTGACCTTGATGGCTTCAATACATCAAAAAATGCAGTGATTAAAAATACTGAAAGACTTCTGAAAATACTGATTTGTGGGGCTGAAAATATTGACTGATGGGGGTGAAAATACTGACAGTCAAAATCAGGGGTACATGTAACAATGGGTCTGGACTTGATTGAACAATATATTCTTACACATCATATTGTTTTTATAACAGGTATTGAGTATAATCTTTTTATCTGAACTCCCAATAACTAAGCAGATCTTTGTATTTTATTATAAACAATCTTGCAAATTACTTTTTAGTTCCAGAGAAACTGCATGCAACCAACATTGACCCTTGGGTCCATATCTACCCCAAGTGACTTAGCCCATGGGTCCATATCTACCCCATGGGTCATTGTTGTCTACATTCTTATTGCCACTCTGTATCCATATTCTACTAAGCATAGAGATCTGCCTGTAAAATTGGTACGAGCATTTCTTACCCCAGGGACTCTACCATAGGGGCATAGTTTTTGAAAGTGGGTGGGACAAATTGGGAGGACATGGGCATATGTGTTTTCCAAATATTGCAGTAAAGATGATTTTGTTTTATTTGGATACAGTAATACCTCGTGCATTCGCGTTTCTGGATTCGCGAATTCACGGATTCGCGAAATTTTCATTGGTACCCTCTACGTACATGTTTTCTTTATTTTATTGAATTGTACCTTCGTTATATGACTTCTGTGACATATGAAGTTTACCTAGTTTACCTTCCTGACAATGACAAAGAGAACGTCAGTCATTAAGTTTACATTCCCATTCGTTACTTGGTTTTACCTTACTGTGAGTGCAAAAGAAAACGGCAGCCAATGAATTAGTATAGGGGTAATATTAGTACATGTATACATGTACCGTACTGTAAATGCGCTAGTGTGGCAAATACCCATTAGGCGATACTGTACTCTATTTTTACGTCAACCATTTATTTCTCTTTTTAAGGGTAATGTATTAAGCTAACTTTTAAATGAAATTAAAGTGCTTTGGGAGCATGATTTGGGTCATATTTAGGGTTTAAACCCTAGAAATAAGCATTTATTAGCATTTTTAGTGACTCGTACCAAACATTCGCGATTCCTCCTGATCCGCGACTGGTTCTGGAACCTAACCTCACGAATGTTCGAGGTATTACTGTATATGGAATTCATCTTTTAATACAGTTAGCTGGTTGTAGTAAAGATGATTTTGTTTTATTTGGATATATGGAATTCATCTTTTAATACAGTTAGCTGGTTTTAGTAAAGATGATTTTGTTTTATTTGGATATATGGAATTCATCTTTTAATACAGTTAGCTGGTTGTAGTAAAGATGATTTTGTTTTATTTGGATATATGGAATTCATCTTTTAATACAGTTAGCTGGCTCAGCTGCCAGTACCTACATTCATTTTAGTTCTGGTTTACAAAAAATATGGCATAGACATTCCTGAAAGTTCCTCCTAGTGCTTCTGCCAATCACATGTCAAAAAGATGTACTATTAGTTTAAAGGTTCTTATTTACGTAGGTATGATTTAAGTTTTCAGATATAGCAAGTTGAAATAATCTCTACAACAAACTGTTCATTATATAAAGATTATGTAAAATAATGAATATTTGTGTAGGTAAACAGACAATTTCATGTGGATAAAAATTGTATTAGATCCAGTTTCATGCTTATTTGTTATCTATCAGGTAAACGAATTAAATCTTCTACAAATGGTTCTCATTTTACAGTAATTAAAGCAGTAAAAGAACCGTTCACTTGTAAATTAAACATCTGTTTGGTATATAGTGCTTGATCTGTTTGGTACATAGATACTTTTTGACAGTAATTCTTATAACCCACGTTACTATCAGGTGATTTTGCTGGCAAAGTGTTTATCAATTTGCAGAATTTCCACATCCAACCTTCCAGATGTAACAGTTGCTTGAAAATCCATTCCATTTAGAATCTTATTATTATACACTGCTTCAGGAAGTGGGCAGCATACAATTCTCAGTTTCATCCATGCCTCGTTAACTAATTAACCTGTCTAAAACACAATACTCATATGGATTTGGTCCTTTAACCTGTCTAAAACACAATACTCACTGATATGGATTTGGTCCTTTAACCTGTCTAAAACACAATACTCACTGATATGGATTTGGTCCTTTAACCTGTCTAAAACACAATACTCACTGATATGGATTTGGTCCTTTAACCTGTCTAAAACACAATACTCATATGGATTTGGTCCTTTAACCTGTCTAAAACACAATACTCACTGATATGGATTTGGTCCTTTAACCTGTCTAAAACACAATACTCACTGATATGGATTTGGTTCTTTAACCTGTCTAAAACACAATACTCATATGGATTTGGTCCTTTAACCTGTCTAAAACACAATACTCACTGATATGGATTTGGTCCTTTAACCTGTCTAAAACACAATACTCACTGATATGGATTTGGTCCTTTAACCTGTCTAAAACACAATACTCACTGATATGGATTTGGTCCTTTAACCTGTCTAAAACACAATACTCACTGATATGGATTTGGTCCTTTAACCTGTCTAAAACACAATACTCACTGATATGGATTTGGTCCTTTAACCTGTCTAAAACACAATACTCACTGATATGGATTTGGTCCTTTAGCTTGTCTGGCCTTAATGCCACATGAGGACAATGAATGTTTTTTTTTTTTTGCGTGCCACACAATTCAGAATAGTTACTTACACCTTCACCAAAAACTTCTTAACTGCATTTGACCAGATTTGAAAGAAAGCATTATGACTTGAAAGACATTCAGATTTGTTTCTCTGATGCCAGTCCACAATTATATGTTGCCTCCAATACTAAAAATAAAAAAACCTGTAGTAACAACTTAAAAACTGCTCAACAGATCTTAAGATTTTTATGACATGCATCCAGGCATAAAGTTTGTTTTAAATGATGCCTGTCTGCTATCAGATGTGTCCACAATTACTTTAAAATAAAGAATTTATTTAAAATGCCATCTCAAAAGCTGCAAAGTAGAATTTGACCCGATTTTTAAACAGAATCATCCAGGCATATTTAGATTTGAATGTTATATACATGATACTGATCTGCATTCGTGTATGGCCATCATTACTAAAATGCACAAATCTAAAAAGGACTTCACAGGCACTGTTTGACAAAATTTGACCAAATTGGACGGCATCCTAGTAAGGGATTTGAGATTTTTTTTTACAGATGATTCAGATCCGCTATTAAATACATATATGACCACAGTTACTAAAGTTGACTGAGACGAGTCGTATCAAGGACGTATAAAAATGTTAATAGCAGCTGCCTCACTAGGCACCCAGTATTAAGAGGTTAGTGTTAGGACTGGTTGTCTTGGTGTCAGGACCGTGCGATTGGGTGGGACATGATGATGTATGTTTGTGGCACGATACCCAAGTGCTAGACATCACGATAAACTGCCACACTGCAGACATCGTAGTGATAGGACTGAACATTTTTTAAAGCTTCATTAAAAATCCAAATCACACACACATGCACTAAAAGTAGAAACACCTTTACACAGCTTTTCAAAATTGATCAACAGAATTCAGCCAAATTTGACTGAAAGCATCCTTGCATAAAGTTAAATTTATTCAGCTGAAGCTGACCAACTATGCCATTGGCCATTACAGAAAGCATCTTTGCATGAAGTCAACTATGTCATTGGCCATTACTGATAGCATCCTTGCATGAAGTCGACTATGCCATCGACCATTACTGAGAAAAGAAAAACATCTAAATGACTGCTCTAACCCTGTTCAGCAGAATTTGACCAAATTTTATAATATCCTGGAATGCAGGCTTTCAAATTTGTTTAAATGATGCCCTGCTACCATCAAATTATGGCCACTTTTACCCCCACCCCTCAAATAGAACTGTTAATGACATTTTTACAAACTACT
Organism: Sinohyriopsis cumingii; assembly: GCA_028554795.2. NCBI lineage: Eukaryota > Metazoa > Mollusca > Bivalvia > Unionida > Unionidae > Sinohyriopsis > Sinohyriopsis cumingii. The sequence continues at coordinate 7,848,188 of CM068835.1, forward strand.
CAGCATGAACTGACCAGATTGGACATAATTGCAAAATGGCCAATCCAATTTAAACATCAGATGCCATCAAAAGTAGATGCCATTATTAAAAATAGAAAATCCTTTAAAGGACTTCTTTTAAAAACCTTTTCAATATGTACTTTGATGAAATTTTACAGGAAGTAATGAGGTATGATGGGATTTCAAGTTGATACTGATCATGCCAATCTTTCATCAAAAATATGGTGAGTGTGACAAAAAACTTGTAACTTCTATAATACAACTTTGCAGATTTGATGACATTTGACAAAGTATTCTAGCTTGAAGACTGTGCATATATATACAAGTAAAAGATGTTGGTCCTCCATCAAATATGGCTGCCTTTTCCACCATCAAATATGACTTCATAAGTGAAAGTAGATAAACATTTGCACTTTATGAAAAAAGAAAACAACCTAAAACCCCCCAAAAACTGGAGAATAGAATTTAATCAGTTTTGACGCAAAGAATCCTGGCATATTGGCCATCATATTTGAATGAAGATACAAAATCTGGAAAAACCTAGAAACAATTGTTTAGACAGCACATGCAATCAACAGCATATCAGTTATGAATTAGGGCCAGTCCACAGGGCAAAGGAATAATCCAGGGGTCAAGGCTGGTTGTATATGACTTGATTTTTTTCTTCTTATTCCCATATAATGATCCTATATTTATCGTCTAGAAAAGATAAATAACACCCAACTTTAATAGACAGTGTAGTGACTTGAAGCGCTGAACTTTTCTTTCCCCTCTAGAGTTTCAGTATGGGTGTGCATTTGCATTCATAACTGCTAGGTGAGCGTAATCATCCTCGTAGGTCACTTGTTTTGGGTATGGATGAAGCATTCAGGGACTATAACATTTCTATGCCATGACTATAAAGAAATTCGAGTTGTCCTAACCTTTGAGTTGCTTACTAATACAATCAAGTAGGCCCTTTAATGTTCACATCTTTCATCTGAGAGTAATTAATATATTCATTAGGATTTGGACAGTCATGGTTCAATAAGTGCTTCATCTGGTGAGCTTTTTGATGAATTACTTTTTTTTTTTTTTTTTTTAAGTTTTACTTCAGATTTTGCATTTTCAGTTGTATGATTTATATATTTCTTACCAAGCAGTGCCTGAAGTTATAAAAATGATTCTGATGTAGGATTTTACTCATGTTTAGCTCCTTTGGCTGTAAAACGGCACATGTGAACAGTATGATGGTAGTGTTATATCCAGATAGTTGCCATACTTCAACCATTAAATGCTGCACTATCAGTGGCTACTATACTCGTTGCCTCTTGATAAAAGTAGAGTATTTTTATCTATCATAGGGAATTATCTTTTCAGGTTTTTTTATTTACTCAGGCCAAGTAATAGGAATTGAATGTTGCCAGTAATGCAACCAACCACTCTAAAAACACACCAACTCCATTTTTAACTCTGCTGGTCATGGACCAGAATAGTTTATGAGATGGAGTGTTTTCTGTTGTCATCCATCTTTCTGTTACCACAAGTTTGTTAACTGCTACTCCTCCTCACCTACTTGGTGGTAAGCCATGCACATTTCATACATGTTCATTCCAATGACTTTTTGGTCCAAGTGAAAATGGTGCCACTTTTGCATCCAATATGGCTGCCAAAGTGGGCATGTTTAAAATCTTATTATTGCCGAATGGATTTTTATCAGCCTGAGCTTTTTGCTAAATGGTGTATTCTTATGTCTGGTTGGTGTTAAGTGAAAATTGTGTCCAATGTAACTGTCACATCTTGAAAATCTTGTCATTACTCTTCTTCAGTGGATTGTTATATTGACATGGGGCTTTCACCAAAGGACTTTTATGATGCTCGCTTGGTCTCAAATGAAAATGGAGCAGTTCTCACACAAGTATGACTGCCACAATGGCCCTGTTAAAAATTTTCACATGAGATTGCTTCCACACTCTGCAGCTACAAGGAAACCATTGAACTTATCTTGGATTCTAGGAAAGTCGTTAAGGCTGGTAGAGTTCCATTAGTAGACTTTAGTTCTTTTCACATTGTATTTCTCAGCAAACATTATTTCCAGAATTTTAACAGCTGATATGTTCCTGATTTGTTTGTCATTTAGGTGTTTGCTCCTGACCATTCTGAACGCTTTGTATTTGTAGTTCTTCATTTTGACCATTGGTATTAACTGGTCATTTAGGTGTTTGCTCCTGACCATTCTGAATGCTTTGTATTTGTAGTTCTTCATTTTGACCATTGGTATTAATTGGTCATTTAGGTGTTTGCTTCTGACCATTCTGAATGCTTTGTATTTGTAGTTCTTCATTTTGACCATTGGTATTAATTGGTCATTTAGGTGTTTGCTCCTGACCATTCTGAATGCTTTGTATTTGTAGTTCTTCATTTTGACCATTGGTATTAAAATTAATTGGTCATTTAGGTGTTTGCTCCTGACCATTCTGAATGCTTTCTATTTGTAGTTCATCATTTTGACCATTGGTATTAATTGGTCATTTAGGTGTTTGCTCCTGACCATTCTGAATGCTTTCTATTTGTAGTTCTTCATTTTGACCATTGGTATTAATTGGTCATTTAGGTATTTGCTCTTGACCATTCTGAATGCTTTCTATTTGTAGTTCTTCATTTTGACCATTGATATGAATTGGTCATTTAGGTGTTTGCTCCTGACCATTCTGAATGCTTTGTATTTGTAGTTCTTCATTTTGACCATTGGTATTAATTGCGAATATTCAAATTTTTTGTATAGTAAACACAATTTTTTTGTTAAAAAAAGCCTATGTACCAGTACATCTTTATTACAAGCCCATTACAGGAAATGGGGCCCCGAGTGCCCAAGTGGTCTAAAGTGCTTACCATTACTGATCAGTGCCATCTGTCTGTGTGGGTTCTAGTCTCGGGCTCAGCCAGTGTGGTTATGTGGGAAAGCTTGCTGGTTGCTTCTCATGGGTTGGTGTTTCTTCCCGGGGTTTTCCCAGGTTCTTCCTCCACCATGTATTCTGGCTGCCTTGTATAGCCTATCTTGTGCTGAAAAATGTCATTAAACCCTATAACAACAACAACAACCATTACAGGAAACAGAATTATATTTCTTTGGCATTAGAGAAATATGCTTATCACTATTGGTTTTAGGCCCTTGCAGCTGGAGTCATGTTTGATATTTTGAGCAGACTGATTTACATGTTGTTTCTGAGATTGTCATCATTTCCCATTCTTCCATAATGACCCACTTATAATTCAAAACCTATATTACAAAACTATGGAGTACTGCTTAATTTTATATATATATATATATATATATATATATATATATATATATATATATATATATATATATATATATTAGCATATTTTAATTTAGATCTTGTGCACCTGTGTTATCAATTCTTTCCACTGCTTTTGATATTTAGTCCATATGTAAGTGGATGTCTGATGAAAAGTCTAGTCTTCAATATTCTGTTACCTCCCCCCCCATTGAAGTAGTGATGGGACTAGGTGAACAGTTAGGTTGAGAACAAAATGAGAACTATTTGTAGACAGTTCCCAGCTGTGAAAATAATAAGGATAGAGATTCTAATCAGGCAGTTTAAAAAGATTATGCAAAGACTTTTTGTCTATGTGAATATTAATTTTTGTAGACTCGCCTTAAGATGGATTATTATGTGAAGATTTTGTCTCTCCATCTGTCTGTTACCAGTTTTGATTTCCACACAAAAACTAGATCTGTCAGCCATCTTCAGTTACCACACAGTGACTAGAGTTGTCAGCCATTTACATTTGACACACATTAATGAGTTGTCAGCCCTCTTCAGTTACCACACTATGAACAGAGTTGTCAGCCATTTAGATTTTCCAGATTTTATGGAGGACGGCTTACATTCACAAGGTGTTGGTTTGGTTTTGTACTTTACGGCACAGCAACACAAGTAGGTTATGGTCACGTCCACATTCTAACCAATAATCCACCTCCGCTCTCATGCAGAAGGAAGAATCATGGGTCTATAACTTGATTATCAATGTTGCTGACTGCAAAAAAAAAAAACGCCTCACCATGGTTTCTGCACAATAACCTGTGTTCTGCAATGCCTACAGTTACCATGGACTATCTATAGTTGACAAAAATTGTGGTTGGTTTGCATTATGGTAAGGATCAAACCTATTGATTTTGATTTCAAAAGGTCTTAGGTCTGTGTCACATGATGAAAGCAGAAACCTGGTTATCTCACAATATCTTGACTTACCAACCATTTACAGTTACTTAACTTTGTGGATGGCTTGCACATGGCATTGGGAAGAATCCAAATGATTTTGGGTCAAAAGATGAAAGATCAAGGTCACTGTCAGAAAGATTGTTTCTAAAAAACCTCTTGTATCTCATAGTCATCTCCTGTTACCAAGTTTTGTGGATTGCTTGCACTTGGGATAAGGAAGAATCCTATAAATTTTGGGGTCATTAGGTTGGAGGTCAGAGTCGGTGGCTGAAAGAAGACAGTTTCAGTACTTTAACTTGAGATCTCCATTGTCTATTGTTACCAAGCATTTTGTTGGTGGCTCAAAGGAAGAAACCATATTCACTTGTGGTAAAAGAATCAAAGGTTAAAGCCACCATGTTTGAAAGAATCAGAATATTTTCTGCAGAACAACTTTCTTTTACAATACATAACTTTACCAAACTGTGAAGATAAATGTGTTGCAATTGGTGCATGGAAGAAGCTTTTAAATTTATCAAAGGCTTATGTCATGGAAAGAAGAAAAGTAAGTATTGTTTAGTTCTGCATAATTGACTTCAACCAAAATTTGAGGATTGTTTATGTATGGAGTAAGGAAAAAGCCTACTGGTTTTTGGGATCTAAAGATCAGAGGCCAGAGTCATTTTGACAAAGAAGAAAAGTAGTTTCTGCACAAAAGTGCCTGTTATCTGCATATTGGAGTAGTAAACACAGGCCAGTCATGTGATAGTCTGATTAGAGTATCCTTGGTTTCTGATTAAGTGTTGTACGTGAAATCATTACATGGTGCTAGCCACTCTACTGTGCCATGTGTACAGAGGAATAGCAATTCTGAAGCTCTGATACTTTAAAATTGTCAAAAATTTTTTGTTTTTAAGGGTATACACAATATTGGATTTGTCAGTATAATTCAAGATGGTGGACTTTCCTTAGAACAGACAATAAATCTGTATGTATATTTCTTTCAGAATGTGCCATAAATGGGGTCTGCCTGGTCATCTTTCATCTGTGCTTGATTTGATTTTATCAATTTATATTGAATGTCAAGGCATTACCAGGAAGAGAGCTACAGAGTATTACTATTGTTCTCTTTTTCTTCCATCCCTGATGCTTGACTGTTTGGTTATTGTCCTGTACTCCGTGTGAATGCCCCTATCTGTGTTAAGGGTAATGCTTGGCTGTGTGGTTATTCTCCTGTACTCTATGCGAATGCCCCTATCTGTGTTAAGGGTAATGCTTGACTGTTTGGTTATTGTCCTGTACTCCATGTGAATGTCCCTATCTGTGTTAAGGGTAATGCTTGGCTGTGTGGTTATTCTCCTGTACTCTATGCGAATGCCCCTATCTGTGTTAAGGGTAATGCTTGACTGTTTGGTTATTGTCCTGTACTCCATGTGAATGTCCCTATCTGTGTTAAGGGTAATGCTTGGCTGTGTGGTTATTCTCCTGTACTCTGTGCGAATGCCCCTATCTGTGTTAAGGGTAATGCTTGGCTGTATGGCTATTCTCCTGTACTCTATGCGAATGCCCCTATCTGTGTTAAGGGTAATGCTTGGCTGTATGGCTATTCTCCTGTACTCCATGTGAATGTCCCTACCTGGGTTAAGGGTAATGCTTGGCTGTGTGGTTATTCTCCTGTACTCTATGCGAATGCCCCTATCTGTGTTAAGGGTAATGCTTTGCTGTATGGCTATTCTCCTGTACTCTATGCGAATGCCCCTATCTGTGTTAAGGGTAATGCTTGGCTGTATGGCTATTCTCCTGTACTCCGTGTGAATGCCCCTATCTGTGTTAAGGGTAATGCTTGGGTGTGTGGTTATTCTCCTGTACTCTATGCGAATGCCCCTATCTGTGTTAAGGGTAATGCTTGACTGTTTGGTTATTGTCCTGTACTCCGTGTGAATGCCCCTATCTGTGTTAAGGGTAATGCTTGGCTGTTTGGTTATTCTCCTGTACTCTATGCGAATGCCCCTATCTGTGTTAAGGGTAATGCTTGGCTGTTTGGTTATTCTCCTGTACTCCATGGGAATGTCCCTATCTGGGTTAAGGGTAATGCTTGGCTGTATGGTTATTCTCCGTACTCTATGCGAATGCCCATATCTGTGTTAAGGGCAATGCTTGGCTGTATGGTTATTGAATATTCTCCTATACTCTTTGTGAATGCCCCTACCTGGGTTAAGGGTACTAGTGTTTATAGGATTTGTAATTCCCATGGTCTGTGATTTTTATCTCTGCTGGTCATTGACTTGGAGAGATTATGGATGGCCTGATTTTGTTGTTTGTCTTTTACTTAGCACAAATTTATTATCGCTAAACTACTTGGAGGATTGCAGTGAATCTTCATACACACACTCCTCCAAACTTCTAGTTGGTCCTAAATGAAAATACTGCTGCTTATACATCCAATATGGACATTATGGCAGCCATATTGAAAATCTTGTAATTGCTTCTTCTCCTGAATGGATGGTCATTTAATAATGGAGTTTTCACAAAAAGACTTGCAATATGTAGTTGGTCCTAAATGAAAATGTTGCCAATCTGATGTCCCATATGGACACTACAGCAGTCATCTGGAAAACTATGTTATTGCTTCTCCTGAGTTGGATGATCATGTAAACAATGGGGTTTCAGTGTAAGAATTCTTATAATGTATAATTAGTCCTGAATGAAAATGGTGTCCATCAGTCATCCTATATGGCCATTGCAGCAGCCATATTAAAAGTGTTGTTATTGGTTCTTCTCAACAGTCACATGAGGTTTTCACCAGAAGATTGTTTATGACTCTAGATGTTCCTAAATGAAAATGGTTCTGAAAATATTATTGCTACCCTTCCTGAATGGATGGCATTGTTAACATGGGGCTTTCACTAAAATATGATTTTCTTTTTAGAAGGAATAGCAAAAAGCAAGATTCTTAAAATATCTGCTATGGTGGTCATATTGGTGTCAGATTGACACAATTTTCATAGGACCAACTATGGCATCCATCTTGAAAATCTTGTTACTGTTATTCCTCCAAAATGGAAAGTCGTACCATCATATGGTTTCTACCAGAAAACTTATTGTGATGCTTTGTAGGTTCTGAATAAAATTATGCCAAGCTGACATCCAGTATGTCCACCACAGTAGCTAATTTGAAAATCTTGTTATCACTGTTGCATGTCAGAGGTGGTTTCAGTGCTCAAAAGGAAGAAGTGGTCATGCATTGAATTTGAAGAAATGAGATGTGAGTGCCTTCCAGGGACTCTTATTTTACATAACATCAAGCATGATTTAATCCTTAAAAGTCATCATTTTGTGAAAAAAGAAACTGTTAACTCTCAGCTATGTGAACTTGTAATTATATTTTGGATCTTTTTTTCAGGTTGTTGTTTTGTGACATTTTACACAAGGAAAGCAGCATTAGAAGCACAGAATGCTTTACATAACATAAAGACAATGCCAGGGGTGAGTTTTCTCTTATTTTACACAATTTTCAACTGAACTAAAATGGCTTTCATCTCAAGTTTTAGTGAGTTTTTTCATCATTCTAGAAATAGTTGAAAAATGCAAAATTAATTTGTTTTAATTTCCGATGTCAGAGAACATTACATTATTTTAGAAATTTTCTAATCAATAAAAACCTTGAGTTTTGATTACACACCAATCACACAGAAATTACTCTGTTAGTAAGCGGAAAATTGGCTTGAAATATGCATTAAATTCTAGACAAGGGCGAGGCTCTACTTTCCATAAACAATATTATTTTTTTGTATAATGAACTGATGAAGCTAATGATTGTCCACAATTTCTGTTACACAAATTGAGATGTATTCTTCAGGGCTTTAGAATAGGGTCAATTAGAACAGGGTCAGTTAGAGCTAGAACAGTGGAGAGTAATTGCCAAATGATTGTCAGCAGCTGGCATCAAAATACTATGCTTGTATTTCATGTTAATTTTCACTTGTCATTAATTTCACAAAAAGATTTTGTACCCTTATTTAACTGATTGTGGATAGGAGACACCTTGATAACACTGGTATGATACTGAAGACTCAACAGTGTATATCTTACTGGTTAGCTGTGATATTTTTGGTTTCTGTGATGTCAGCATTGATTTCCTGACCAAATGGAGGTCGTTATATGGATCTGGTACATGGCCATTTCTTTGAACATCCCGACTCCATACTACACAGAAAGAGAAATGTGTTCGTCTTTAGCCACTTGTTACAGCATTTTTTTTTAAAGAAAATAGAGTTTAGTTCTGGATGCATTTTCACTAATTATATTAATTTATGTGTCCTGTAAAAGATTTCAACAGTTTCAGGTAAAGTTGTTGTCCTCACGTCCCCCTCCCATAAATAAATAAATACAAAATGCAATATCTGTATTCTTGTTGAGTTGTTTGGAGATCTACTATGAAAATCAGCTCAGACATGACTATGTTACTTTTGCATGTTGTTTTCAAGTTTTCTTTAGCTTATTATCCCCTGGGCCAAGGCAGCTAGGTAGTCCCCTACAGGGATCATATACGGCTGTGATAGAATGCTTCATCAATACCTTTGACCATGAGCCAAGGCAGCTAGGTAGTTCCTGTAGGGATTACATTGGGCAGCAAGAGCTTCGTCAGTACCTTTGACCCGTAACACATTAATCTCTGGAGGTTTGTGTTGTTTTCGTCTGAAATTTGAGTAGGAAACACATTTTGAAAGCTATTTCTGAATACATCCTAAAACACCAACTTCCAGGTGATCTTCCAATAACATACTGCCTAGTTGTGTTAGAAACATCGTTTTTCATTGCCAATTTGGCTCATGCATGAGCAGAAAGGTAAAAGTTGGATTTTTTTTTTTTTTGCTTAACGGACCCATTATTTTCGTATCGAGACAACTCTTTATGCCACATGTTCATCTTATCCTACATTTTGCAAAGGTTCATTCTGTCTGTTTGCAATTCATATCGGTCTGCCGTAGATCTGAGACCAAAAAGTCTAAAATTTGAACAGAAAATTGGATTCCGACCACGGGCGAATTTTGGGTAGAAAAAAATTCGGGTCCAAACAATGAGGTTTTTCCCTCTGTATTTTGTAGTGCAACTAGAAATTCCAGATTATTTGGTATCATTGTAGAGCTACATCTGTCTGCCTTTCTATAATACCACCCACTTTAGTGTATCTTTCATGACCTTGACACTACAGAGCTTGGCGGTAGGCTACTACCTTCTGCCACATAAACTCGTCACCAGGGGTTAATGTGTTAACCAAGGCAGCTAGGTAGTCCCCCACAGGGATCAGATTGGGCTGTGAGAGCTTTATCAGTACCTGTGTCCCTGAGGCAAGGCAGTTAGGTAGTCCCCTATAGGGATCACTTTAGGGCAGTGAGAACTTTATCAGTACCATGTCCCCAAGACTTGCTGATAGTTTTTGACTGACTGGTATTTAGATGGGTTTACTTGAAAGAAATGGCTTGTATTATGTTTTATTTCCCTTCAATCAAACTAAAATTAGCAGATGTGTTAATAAAATTGCTTCCATTGTGGCATAAATTTCATGCAGCATGCTGAAATGAAAGGCTTGTACAGGAATATGTGATTTACTGTTGGATTTTCTGATATTGATTCTCGTGTCATGAGGGCTATGACATATGGTAAATTTTTACAAATTTTTAAAGAAACAAAATTATTCCATTAAACCAGATTTTATGTTGTTATAATTGACCTTTGTGGAAATTACTTTCTTTAACAAAAATGTTAAGTGAAAATCGTTGACACACTACATCATGGGGTATAGATTGGATACAGGGAGGGTGGGTATATTTACATGTGCAAATTGCTTGCTTGTCAAACTAGTAGGATTCTGTCTGAATGTGATTTCGCTCTGTTGGAAATGTCAGAGTACATAAATTGGTTGCATAAGACACTTAGATATATTTTCTGATTTTAAATCAGATCAATATTTGGATTGGGATTGATTGACCTATTTCACTTGATAATACAAGGTATCATATTAGGTCATTTTTTTGACCTATCAATAAATTGAGTTGATTTTGACTACGCCCCCACCCCTCCAAATGTTGTTCTAGGCTATGAGTAAAGCTGACGGGGAGAGTGCATTGCTAGTGCTCTGGAAAGATCCTTCAAAGTTAGGTTTTAATGGCACTTTTAACATGGTATGAGCCAAGTGCCCTTCCCAAACACACAACCCAGTATGGAAACCACACCACTTGGATTGAGTTTTGATGCACTGCTGAGTTAATGTGGCTTACTGGATCCTTCTGAGAACAGTTTTTTTACCAAAGCCTGCAGGTGGTGAATGACATGTACACTAGGTTATTTAAGTGTGATATACCATGTACACTATTGTTTTGTTTTAATTAGTAGGGCTTTTTTTCTCTCTGTATTTATGATTATACTGTTTTCCTTGCACCATACTTTAAGTCTTTTAAGAGCATCTTGTAAATTATTTTTTAATACAGTTTTGGCTTTTTTTACCCCAAGACAAGATTCTTTGGCATATGTCTGCAAGCATGCAGTATTGGGCAATAGTGAATTTTTTCTCATCATTGTCCTTGTTTTTTAGACGTTCTTGGCCATTAGCAAATGGTGGGTCAGAAATGTAGTTTCAGCAGCAGTTGTTTGCAAGGGTGCCAATAAAAGTCTAATGGATGTGTGTGTGTGTGATTTCCTTTTTTAACTTAGCTTTAAAAACTTTTCAGTCATATTGCTATGATGTCTATAGTATGGCAGTCTTTTGTGATATATAGCATTTGGATAACATGCCACAGATGTCCCACCCAGTCACATTATCCTGACACCGGTCCTACCAGTCCTAACACTGACCTCTAAATGCTGAGTACATAGAGAGGCAGCTGTTAGTACCATTTTTATAAGTCTTTGGTATGACTTGGCCAGGGTTTGAATCTGCAACCTTCCACATCCACTCTAATGGATGCAGATGATGCTTAAAATTTCTTATATGACAAAAAATAGTAAATTTCCAAAGTTCTGTATAGTTCTTGAATTAGCTGACATGTCCATAATGCCAACAGAGCTTATGTCATGGCTCCATGTCCATTGTGCACCATATTGTACATTGACTTTTTTTTTGATCAAACTTTAAATGGCAGCTCATGATCAAGAACATAGCAGTTCTCTTATTCTCGGATACACAATGTGCTGATCTTGTATGTCGATGACCGAGCTTTTTGTTGTCACTCTGAAGCACATGTTCCTGTTCCCGTCTTGAAAGAACTTTGTAAAAAGTCTTAAATCATTAAGATCTTGTTATGGTATTAAAGAAGTGATTTTAAATCTGATTCTTTAAGCTTGTTAATGCTTTATGAAACTGTATTTCAGATTACATTTTATCGAATTTGTATGATGAAGACATCATATGTTTTATTACATATTCAGTACAATTTACATATAGCATGTGTAGTTTTATATTTTTGATATGACAATATATTAAACATCTTTTTTGTGATTCTGATTGATTCAGATAAGCCAATGAAATTCTTGCACAGTATTCTGTTTACTAATTGGCTGCTGAGAATATTTTGTTACCCCGCCTACTGGAACTTTGTTTTTGCTATTGCTACTAACATTTTGGCAATTTTTAAATTGTCTGCCCAAAGGAAATTGTGGGGAAAAAACATCATGACGGTCTGAAGATGGCCCATTTACTACCACATGGCTCTGTGTATAGATTATCATGCAGTGATAAATGATGATAAACCCCAAACAAGAAGAGCAGCAAATAAAACTAAGGGAAGTGGTCAATCGATAGCATGCGTATGGAAGGGGTTGGGGGTATACCTATATCATGGAATCCACCCTATATACAAGAGTGGTTTAAAGGTTAAGCTGTGGGAATAAATAAAGTCACCTGTGTTTACAGAAGAATGTGGACATAAACAGATCTCCATTATCCAACCACAGCATGTTTACGCTGTAAAATTAAACAGATCTCCATTATCCAACCACAGCATGTTTACGCTGTAAAATTAAACAGATCTCCATTATCCAACCACAGCATGTTTACGCTGTAAAATAGGTTTTCTTAATTATCATTTGATGCAATTCCAAATTTGTGTTTGTCTAATTAAGTCTACTGTTATAAATTGAATTAGGCAAATTCCAATTGTTGTTGTTGTATGGTTTAACGCCATTTTTCAGCATAAGATAGGCTATTCATGGCGGCCAGTATTAATGGTGGAGGAAAACTCCGGAAGGAACCACTGACCCACGAGAAGCTTCTGGCAAGCTTTCTCACATACCCACATTGGCCAAATCCGAGACTCAAACCCACGCAGACAGGCAAATTCCAGTTACAGATACATTACTCTGTTAATATGGAATATCCGCATTTCTAATCATCCCTTCATATATCCAGAAATTAAAATGTGTCTGCGGCATGATGCCCCAGTGCTAGACATCACTATAAACTGCCACACTGCAGACATCGTAGCGATATGACTGAAAAATTGTTAAAAGCTACGTTAGAAATCCTAATCACACACACACTTAGTTCAGTCAGTTGTTTTGAAATTTTGGAGAATGTTATTGAACAGGATTTTAATATACAAAATATATTTGGTATACAAAATTTCTGTTTTAATTTGGCGTTAATAGATTCAAGATGCAGTATTTTTAATTACTTTTGCTGTGTACAATGACTAATTTTATTTTTGATGCATTGATTGATTCCATGAAAGATGTTAAGATTCAAGATGTAGCATTTAAAACTGCTTCTGCTGTGTACAGTGACCTGTGTAGATTTTATTTTTGAATCATTGATTTGTAAATTATCCTGTTCATTCTTAAAGTCAAGCATTCTCAGATTATTTTTAATCTGGTTTCACTTGGCTCCAGCTGTTTAATGGTTCCAGCTTTTCAAAGGCCGATTTTCCAGAATTATCAGATATGTACCTGTTCAACACAAAACTACCAGAAAACATTGGTAAACTGTGTCTTTGGTGTGGAATCATTTTCCACAAAAAGTAGACCTTTGCTGCTGGAATTGATAAAGGGAAGAAGGAAGATTTGATAAAATTGTTTAATTTGATGTTTGTATCTTGAAAGAAACTTATCAGAGAAGATACCAAGTGTTTGAAGTGCAGACAGCAAAAACAAATATTGAGTTATTGATATATTAAATGTTTTGTTTATGTACCAACATGAGATTGGATGTAATGCAGCTCATATTTTGAGACTTCATTTTTCAGTCTGAAAACTACTGTATGTACTCACTTTTAAGACAAGTCCAACTACAAGCTATAATGCACTGGCAGATCTGGGTGTGTGCAGTTTGCTAAGAGTAATGACTAGAAAAAATACAATTGACTCTGATCTGTGAGTACATTATGCTGTGGCAGATCTGGATCTTTGTTTACAGTTTGACTCAACTAGTAAGAAATGTACAGTACATGACCAGCATGTATTGTATAGTCATTTGTTTTTCTTGCACTCCATTATTCATGTCCTATCAGTCCATAGAAATCATAATTATTTATTTGTACTGTGAACATTATACAGATATTGCTGCTGTTCATAGTCAAGAAGCAACCAAATCTATTTTCCTACATCTCATTATAATTAATGTGTATGGAAGTTTAGAGTGTATATGTCTGCTCCATACTAAATTGTGAGGCAGACTACAGTCTTACAAATTTGTCATTTAATAGTGAAAAAGGGTGGGAACTGTGATAGCTAAATTGCTATAGAGAATCAGACACTAATCAAAGGATTGGAGGGTCCAGCCTAGGTCAGCTACCCGAGTATGCCCTTCTGAAAGGTGGTTACCTCCCAATTTCTCAGCCTAATACAACCAATGTGTTAAACATGCCATTAAAATCCACAGACAACCACCATAAATCCAGGCAGTTCATGTCTGAGACTGGTAGACAAATTAGTTATGATCCTGTACTATAGTGAATGAAAATCCAGTTTTTTTTAAAATTTTGCATATGCCTACCATAAGGCAGAACCTATCCTATTACAACATATGCCCATTCATCATTTCCTTATTTTGTTTAAGCTAAATAAATTCCACCATCTGCTGTTACCACATTTTGTAAATAACTGGCATTTGGGGTAAGAAAGAATTCAGTGGATTTCAAGGCTAAAGGTCAAAGTCACTGCATCTTGAAACCGGAAAAAAAGGGTTCTTCACAATAATTTCATCACAGACCTGGACCAAACGTTGTGAATGGTTTGCGTTTTGAGATAGGCAGATGCCACAATAATTTCATCACAGACCTGAACCAAAGGTTATGGATGGCTTGCATTTTGAGATAGGCAGACTTCTCTCAGTTTTGAGGTCATGATCAGTCTGCATGAAAAAAGAAACTGGTTTCTGCCCAAACATGACAGTTATCGGTCCTGTACCTTCCCCAAGTATTTGTGAATTCATTTTTGGTAAGAAAGATACCTATTTAATTTCAGAGATGAAGGTAATTGTGACTGAAGCAATGGTTTTTGTATAATATCAGGGCTCGAAATTAGCGGTAGTCCACTAGCCCGAGGCTAGCAGATTTCCTGTCGGACTAGTAACTTTCATAATGTTAATAGTCCAATGGGCTAGTAAGTTTTGGTTATCAATAGTCAGCGTTTGTTTACGCAATTCCCTAATAAAGACTTGACTTAGCAGATGTTCTGTCGAATCGAAGCAGTGGCCATTGTAAACAGAGTCATAAAATATTAGCATGAGAAGATGAAGTTAATTTCTGCCACGGAAAGGTGTGTTTCTATAAAAAGAATCCATCCAATTTTGTGCATTTCACTTAACAGTGCAAATTATGGTCTCGTCATTAACAACGGAAATTTGGTAATTGGTCCTAATTAATCTGATAACATATTAAATGAAAAAATGACGTGGTATCACACTTTATTCACTCGACCACAGTAACAAACTACAAAGCGGTATACCACACAAAAGAACATGGCAAAAACTATTCAAAGAAATTAGTTTGCACATTTTTTTGTTTAAGGTTCTTTTTTTTGCTCGCTACCCAAATGCTCCAACAGTCACAAACAGGAAACTACATATTTTACATTTCCATCAAAATAATTACAAGAATTAGATCAATTTATTACGATTACGTTATTGACACATCCTTTCCATACAACTACTTTTTCTATGGTGATAAGAATAGTTTTTACATTTTTCCCTTACAAGAATGAACAAATAATTGAATATATGTGGAGATATCCAAGCAGAATGCCGTACATTTGTTGGGAATTAAAATCTCTGAACATGGGCATCTAAGAGTTGAAAATTTTCTGCCTTATTATTAATTTCAACAATACATTGAGGTTCGATTAATTAGGAACAATTACCAAACATACGACTTATGATACCATAATTGGAGCTGTTAAATACAACGCGCTGAGTGTCAGATGGCTTCGTTTGATGGGAACACCTAGTTAATCGTCAATTAAGTTAGTGCCAACATGACATCCAGTATTGACATCAAGAAAATCTTTTAATTCTGCTTCTCATAAAGTGTAGGTCATATAGGCATGGGATTTTTAACAGAAGACAACTTTTGGTGTCTAGTGAAAAGCTGGATATCCAGTATGGCCACCACAGAAGCCATCTTGAAAATCTTGTTATTGCTACTCCTGAACAGAGTGTCATTATCAGCATGGGGTTTTCACCAGAATTTCCCAGTTGGATTTATTCAAACATCATGCTGATCTGATATCCATATGGTCATAACATTGTTAATGTTGAAAATCCTTGATGGAAAGTCACTTCACCATTGTTTTTATCAAAATGAAAATGGTGATGATCTTACACAGTACGTCTACCATGAAGTGGACTTTAAATTCTTGTTATTGATACTCCTTAATTGAAATTCATATCATTGTATGGTTTTCACCTGAAGACCAGTTGTGATACCGAGTTGGTCCTAAACAGGTTGCCAGGAGAAATTCATCATGGATCAGCAATTCCATGAAGTCATTCTTGCTTATGTCATGGATGATGGTGAGCCATCTGAACCATTCCCAGTCGCAGATGGAATCAAGCAAGACGGTGTGTTTGCCCAAATCCTCTTCAATATGACGTTTAACATCATCAGCCATGCTTGCCTCATTATGGCCTAGTGACTTGTAATGCAGTGTTTTCATTGCAATGGATGCATGTTCAGATAATAAAATGGTGCTTGTACTTTTTACCTCTGTGAAACGACACACGCAGTGATATCAGTTTCTAAAAATAGCCATTCGGACAAGGCGAACCAATGTAATGGCAATAAGTCTTCTTTTCTATTATTTTTGTTCTTACTGAAAACCATGTACCAGGCATTAAAAATTTGTTTATCTGAATATAGATATGCACCTTAATATTTAATTAGTGATGTTAAGCCTGAGAATCGTCTAGAACAGTGTAATACACAAATTCCTTGCATTTCATTGCCAATACACCCTAAATATTTTGAAATGAAAATTCCAAGGGAACTGCCAGCCCCACCCCCCGATGAAGTATTCTTATATGTGATTCATGTTTTAACATGTAAATAGAGAGGGATGTATGTAGGAAAGTGACTATTTCTTATATTTTGTTTAGCGCATAAAATTACGCTTTACTTAGTTGATGTGATATTATGCAGGTAGAATCTAGAAATGTTGCTTATATATTCCATAAGTTTAAAAACAAAGTATCAATGTTTTTGTTTGTTTGTTTGTTTTAGTTGTTTTTGTATTGTGCATTAGTGATTTTATTAACCTTATCTGATTCTGACGTGTTAATCGATAACAAATTTAAGAAAAAAGAGAAAATTTATGTTTATTTCAGTGTCTGTTTTACAAATTTTAATTTTGAATGATAGTTTAGAACATATAAGAATGCGTTATGCTCATTAGAGTTATGGTGTTGAAAAGGACAGCAGTGGTTGATTATATTTATACTACGTGGATGATACATTTCCTTAATTAAAAGATGTATACAATTACATTTCATCAGGAAGTATAGCTGTATGCATGTATTGATGGAAACAGCAATACAAAAACTGTTATCCCTAATAACGACAGCCACCCTTAAAATGATACACATTTTACACACAAAAACTAACTGAAAAGGAAATAAAGTAGATATAATTGAATATTACTGGTTTCAACACATTCATTTAGGACACACACACATACATATTCCTTTAATGTGTACATACAAGAGGTTTACTCAACGTAGATTTGAAAACAATACAAAAGGATGACAATGAAATGTACATAATTATTACTGTACACATTCATATATTTTAGTAGAATATATCAAAACATTACATAGTGAGGGAAGAGCAAATAAAAACTTTATTTTTGCCTACATGTCGTGAATTACGTGTTTCTTAGCATCTCTCTGTACTTTGTCTGAAAACAATATGGCGGCAGCAGGGCACAGTGATGTCATGTTATATTCCATCTGATGAAGAAATTGCATCAGTCAATTATTAATCTTAGTAACCTTTCATCCAAGGATTTGGAGGAAAATGAGGAAGAGCCAGGAAATGAGGATGAATATATAGGACACTTGGTGTGGACTGAGAATTTCCAGCCAACACCTAAACATATTTCATGGTCCACAACACAGTCCAATGGTGGGACTATATGCAAGTAGAAAAGAGACTTCTTTTCCCACATAGATTGTTGGAATTGGCTGTAGACACATAGATTGTTGGAATTGGCTGTAGACACATAGATTGTTGGAATTGACTGTAGACACATAGATTGTTGGAATTGGCTGTAGACACATAGATTGTTGGAATTGGCTGTAGACACATAGATTGTTGGAATTGGCTGTAGAACTAACTAATCTACATGGTGCACCTCAGCAAGGATGCCAGGGCATGACCCCAAATGGACACCAGTCACTCTTGAAATTATGGCTGGGAATTGGATTAATAATGTGAATTGTGCCACTTCTCAACGAAAAAAGAAACCTTTTAATTTTGAGATGGTGATAAGTAAAGAAAGGTAAGTGCAACATTATGGACACAACAAAAAAAAACATTTGCAAGTGATATGTAATGACTGAATGCAATTGGGTTCCAAATCTCCTGGTGGTAGGAGCAGCAAAGAATGTGTAACTCTATACCAGGGTTTGGGTAGAAAATAATTACCAGGCTCTCTCCAGTACTGCAGCATCAGGCCTTAATGAGTTACTGATGCCTTCCATGACCAGGAACACTGGGATTGACATCATATAACCAACTGACAGCAAGTTCTTCAATCTAATAGCGAAATTGAAATTACAGGAAGTGAATGTTTGTGATCTTCTGTTTGCAAACATCTCTTCCCTGAATGATAAATCTGACATGTAATAGAGCATGGACCATTTCTATTCAGCTTGTGACAATTTTGGTCTCCTAGACAGTATAACGAAGACAGGTGATGTACCAGCCTGTACCAGGAAAGCCTTGCATTGAGCCTATCATCACTGTAAATGGCCGAACCATCCAGGCAGTGGACAAGTTCAGCTATCTCGGCAGCACGCTGTCAAATGCAGTCCACATCCCTGACCAGAATTGCTTAAGCAAGTGTTGCATTTGGCAGACTGTGTACAAATGAGGAGGAGTGCAGACTGTATACAAATGAGTAGGAGTGCAGACTGTGTACAAATGAGTAGGAGTGCAGACTTTACAAATGAGTAGGAGTACAGACTGTGTACAAAGGAATAGGAGTGCAGACTGTGTACAAATGAGTAGGAGAATCAGTCTGCATACAGATCTTAAGATCTACAAACCATTTTGTTGCCAACCCTGCTGTATGCTTGTGAAACCTGGATTGTCTGCCGCTTCCACACCAAGAAGCCGAGCCATTTTCATATTGGCTTCCTGAGGAGGAAACTGATGAGGACAAGATGGCATGATAGTGTCCGAGCCAGAGGTTCTCACCTGGGCAGGCATTCCAAGCAGCCACACTTTGCTGATGAAATCACAGTTGAAACAGGCAGGCCTTTTGACCAGGGTGTCAGAAGAGCAACCACCAAAGAGATCTTCTATGTTACAGAAATGGAGGGAAGCAAACTCGGGGTGGTCAGAAGAATAGCTTCAGAATATTCCCTAATTCATCCCTCAAACACTTTAACATATACCCGGAGTCTTGGGAAGATCTCACACAGGATTGCTTCTCCTATTCAGTCTTATCCACACGTACTTTGAACTGAAGAGAGTTGCAGAAGCATGAGCAATGTAAATATCTGAACTGCAATTATGTCATCTTTTGCTCATGCAAACCCAATCCACATCCCCTGTTGAGTGTGCCACAGTTATTTCAGATCATAAATTGGCCTGATCAGTTCATGGATGTATTTGAATTTGAAGGACAAATAACAGTGGCTGTGTGCACAAGGAAATTTTGTTTTTTACAATCGGGTGAGGTTTGTTTTCCAAATCTTTACATTCCTGTTGTTGTCTGCATCATTAATTTTATTTTAAAGTTGCAGTGGTAGTAATGTGGACAGTTTAGAGTGGAGATACATTTGATGCTCAGTGGTGTGAATTGAACTATAGATTATATCACTTGAGCACAGCACTGTATACCTTTATCTGCTTTATGGGTGGAATTGTGTAGACAGGAGATGGGAGTGATAATGACCAATGCTCTAGGCAGTCTGACATATACAAAGTTTATCCATCCTGTGCTGGTTTTGTCAGATAAGGGTTTAAAATTATTCAACTTTAGAGTTGTGAAGTTAAATATGACAAAAGGAACAAGAATCATCCACACCTAGCATATACAAGCATTTCATACATACTCTTCTCTTTCTTGTTGTTGTAAAATCATGTACTCCACACAAAATAGAGGACCCAGGTGTCCAAGTGGTCCAACATAATCACCATTACATATTACTTAAACCTCTCACCTCTGATGATTTTAAACCTCAGCTTGACCAATGTGGATATGTGAATTAGGTTTCCAGTAGCTCCCCATGGGACATGGTTCTTTCCAGTGTGCGTGTGTGTATGTCTTCCTGGGTAGTTCCTTTGCCAGATATACTGGCTGCCAAGTGTAGCCTACAATGTGTATACATGACAACCATTACACTTTATGCGTAATCATTACGCTTTTTTCCCACTAAATTATGCCTTACGTGTAAACATATTTGGATTACGCGTTTTCGATATGTCCTCCTCCCCAAAAAATTAATGTGTTTTCTTATTTTTATTAACATCCCATTAATCTTTCAGACCATATTCTAGAAAAGACGGCTTCTACTTTAATGCGACATAAGAGTACGTTTGTCTGTACCCTTGCATGCACTTTCCTAACAGTATTATATTCTATTTATAGCAGCTACCCTATTTCCAAAAACATGCTGGTTTTACTTTTAAACTTTTGATCTCGGTTTCTATTTATAGCAGCTGTATGGCTTAGTTAGGAGAGAACAGACTGGTTTTCTAATTTTTAATCTTTGCTTGCAGATTCTTTGTTTTAATTCATATCTGACAGGTATTTGGTGCTAAAAAATCAAGTCAGATTTATTCTGGTAGCTGCACGTGCTAGAGCAAAAATGTTTTTCAAATAGTTTCACAGATGTATTAGGAAAAGACAGTAAACTGATTCAAAAATTAATACATGAATTACACAATACAGCGTTCCATTCTAGGGCAGCTTCATGCCCAGTGCAGGCTGTGTGGATAGGATTTTAGTGTTGGTCATGATGGTAAAACAGAGAAACCTTGAATTAGCTCATTTTACAAACTCCAATACTAAGGTAACTTGTAACTTCTTTTTTAAAGCATAACTAATAAATGCAGAGGCGTTATTTACCGAGTTCTTAATAGAACACGGACTACCCCTAGCAGTAGAAGACTAAGTTGGTCCTTTGTTCAAATGGATGTTTCCTGATTCCAAACTTGCAGAAAATATGCATGTGCAAGAATAAAATCATCTAATATTGTTAGGTGTTTAGCAGAAGATAACTTGCTTAAAATTGCAGAAGCCATGAAAATTGGGCCATTTAGTATTGCAACAGACAGGAGCAGTGATTATGATGACAAAATGTTGTACCCAGTCTGTGCAAGAGACTTTGACAATGAAAAAGGGCGAAGTCAGAGTGCTCTTCTTTGTTTATCAGAATTAACAGGAGATTCTACTGGAGAAAACATTTTTTATTTGCTTCATAATGCTTTGAATAAACATAAGTTGGCAGACCTCTATGGGGTTTTCAGCTGATAATGCAACAGTGATGACTGGAATTCATAAAGGAGTTGCATTCTGTATTTTGAAAAATATAAATTAGAAGGAGAACCCGTGAAGTATAAAGTTGGCATTCTACCTGACAATGTACATCATGTGGACAGAGTTGTTGTGCAATGGCACCTTATTTCCCAGCTAAAGAAAAGATCCAATAACTGGAGGATATACATTTCCTCTTCTTTGTCAGGTTATGGAAGGCATATTGGTTCTTCACCATTCTAATGCTGACTGTGAGAGATTGTTCAGTATTATTAACAACAAAAAAAACGGAATTCAGATCCAGGCTCTGTAACCCAGCACTTGGCTCTCTACTGGTGTGCAAAACATTTGTAATCTCAGCTGGTACAAAGTATTTTGAAATGCAATATGAGAGACTGTTGGTTTTTAAAGCTCATAGTGCTATATATGAAAATTTGAAGCAGTAATTGATGTCAAAAGACCAGAAGGGGTAAATAAATCATTTTGTACATATGCACTGATTACTCTTTTTGTCCACTTGGATTACACTTTTTCCTTGCCAGGGGTTGGCATGTATGGGAAAGCATGCAGTGCGCATTGTATTCAGCTTATATTAGCTGTTCATGCAGAGTTGAAGAAGCTGAAGCCGCTTTCAGAGAATGACAGCATCAGCAGCTGAAGCAGTAGGTTTTGGCTTACAGATCTCCTGGTCTTGTTTTTAAGGCTTATTAAGATGTTAATCTAGGACAAAAATGTCAAGGGGATAATAATACCATGTATAAAATGCCATGCACATGGTTTGGACAGTGCAAGTATTTGGAATCTAAATCTATGGATAAAAAAAAAGTTTTCAGTAAAAGAAGAATGGAAAACTTTTTACGTCCATAAATTCCAATTACTTTATACTGTCTATACCATGACCGTGGTGTTTTATACATGCTATTATTATTGTTCACAGATACTGCGGTCCCTCACTTTAAAACCATTTGGCATATACTGCACCTCTTGATGATGATGATCTTAACTTTTAGATGTGTGTGACCATTTGACCATGTACCTCCACTGTACCTCTTATGACATGAGTATAGTTATGGATTCACAGCTTATGCTGCACCTCATCACACACTAGTACATTCATGGATCCCCAGCATATGCCACACCTTGCAACACAAGTATAGTCATGGATCCCCACATATACCACACCTTGCAACACGAGTATAGTCATGGATCCCCCACATATGCCACACCTTGCAACACAAGTATAGTCATAGATCCCCCCACATATGCCACGCCTTGAAACACAAGTATAGTCATGGATCCCCCACATATGGCACACCTTGAAACACAATTAGTCATGGATCCCCCACATATGCCACACCTTGCAACACAAGTATAGTCATAGATCCCCCCACATATGCCACGCCTTGAAACACAAGTATAGTCATGGATCTGCCACATATGGTACACCTTGCAACCCAAGTATAGTCATGGATCCCCCACATATGGCACACCTTACAACACAAGTATAGTCATAGATCCCCCCACATATGCCACACCTTGAAACACAAGTATAGTCATGGATCCCCGCATATGCCACACTTCGAAACACAAGTATAGTCATGGATCCCCCACATATGGCACACCTTGCAATATGAGTATGGTCATGGATTCCCAGTATATGCCACACCTTGAAACACAAGTATAATCATGGATACCCTGCATATGCCACAACTTCCAACACAAGTATGGTCATGGATTCCCAGCATATGCCACACCTTGCAACACAAGTATGGTCATGGATCCCCGCATGTACCGCACCTTGCAACACAAGTATAGTCATGGATCCCCCACATATGCCACACCTTGCAACACGAGTATAGTCATAGATCCCCCCACATATGCCACGCCTTGAAACACAAGTATAGTCATGGATCCCCCACATATGGCACACCTTGAAACACAAGTATAGTCATGGATCCCCCATATATGCCACACCTTGCAACACAAGTATAGTCATAGATCCCCCCACATATGCCACGGCTTGAAACACAAGTATAGTCATGGATCCCCCACATATGCCACACCTTGCAACACAAGTATAGTCATAGATCCCCCCACATATGCCACGCCTTGAAACATACGTATAGTCATGGATCCCCACATGTGCCACACCTTGAAACACAAGTATAGTCATGGATCTGCCACATATGGCATACCTTGCAACACAAGTTTAGTCATAGATCCCCCACATATGGCACACCTTACAACACAAGTATAGTCATAGATCCCCCCACATATGCCACACCTTGCAAGACATGTATGGTCATGGATCCCAGCATATGCCACACCTTGCAACACATGTATGGTCATGGATTCCCAGCATATGCCACACCTTGCAAGACATGTATAGTCATGGATCCCCCACATATGCCACGCCTTGAAACACAAGTATAGTCATGGATCCCCACATGTGCCACACCTTGAAACACAAGTATAGTCATGGATCCCCCACATATGGCACACCTTGCAACACAAGTATGGTCATGGATCCCTGCATATGCCACACCTTGCAACGCAAGTATGGTCATGGATTCCCAGCATATGCCACACCTTGCAAGACATGTATAGTCATGGATACCCCGCATATGCCACACCTTGAAACACAAGTATAGTAATGGATCCCCTGCATATGTTGCACCTCTCATAACATGAGTATGGTCATTGACTTTGGGTATATGCCACACAAGTATAGTCATGAATTCCCAGTATGTGCTGCACCTTTCATAACATTAATATGGTCATGGATCCCTGGCATATGCCAAACATCCTATAACATAAGGTTGTGAATCCCTGGCCTATGCCACACACCTTATATCATGATAGACCTGTCACCCCTTATGATTTTGCCATAAGTCTTATGAAAACGACCCATTTAAATAGGAACATAAACACAAAAACTACGGAAAAAATGATTGTTGCTGAAAAATCTGGATAATTGGTTCATCTGATTTTTATTTGGATCCTGGTTTCATATTACAATTAGTGCAGTTAGTTATGGAACCAGGCTAACTTTACAGCAGTACCTCAGATGCTTTAAACTGCACATATCTTTTTCATGGGAAGTGTCTGCATGATCAAACTGTTGATTATAGAAATTTTATCCTTGCATATGCCACACTTTATAACATGAGTATCCCTGGCATTTGCCACACAACTTACTACATGATGAGTATTGTCAAGGATCCCTGGCATATACCACACCTTGTAAGATGAGTTAAGTCTTGGATCCCCGACATGCCACACACCTTATAACATGAGTAAAGTCTTGGATCCCCGACATGACACTGAGAATGGTCATGTATTCCATGAAATTAATTAAACTGGTTTGATTAATTCCATGTACCCACACTTTCCAGTTGCAAGGCAATTTCCAAATATTTTCTGAACAGACTTTAGAAATACTACCATAGCTAGAAGACCCATCATATATTTGAGGGATTTTGCAGTGTTATCCCAGTTTCACTGTATTAAAGGGGGTTGTTGTTGAATGCAGTAAGAAAAAAGCAATGGGATTTGCTGTAACAAGTCATCACATTGAATTTGATTTGGTTTTATTATATTTTAGTTTGGCATGAATGTGGTTTCATAGCATCAAATATTTTATTTTTTTGTATGTATTATTATGATAGAGCCTTGTTTGAACTTGTCTCCTAGCACTTATCACTATTGATAGAAGCTATATGAGTGACCAGCATTATTAACGAGTCTTTGCTGAGGAATGTACCAAAAAGGCTGTGTGATGATAGTGCATACACAATAGGGTATTTAATGATCATGTAAATGATTCTAGTGAAAAGTTGAAGTAAAACAGACTACATGAAATGGCAGTATTAAACAGACTTGAGTGTAATGGCATCCACATTCATAGGAGCTTTATAGGAGGGGAATCACTTTACAGAGAAGATGTCTAAAGTGGGTCCATTGGATTGGACAGCCTCACTCACTTTAATGGGTAGCAAATTTATGAACAGCATAAAAAGTGAAAAATACTGCATACAGGTCAAACAAGCTTAAGAGGTCAACTTTTAGGGAGGGTGTGTCTGGGATTTTCTTTCAGACAAGCATTTTTTAAACTATATTTTACCTGCAGATAAAAAAAATTAAGCCAGTATAATGGATATGTTCTTTCTTTCTATTTATTAGAGTAACAATATTTTTTTAGAATTTTTGGATAGCCAGAATTTTTTTCTTGTAACAATCCAAGCCCATCCTCCAGTTAAATGGCCAGTTTATTAGTTTCTTGGGCTCCCTGAAACCTTGATGGGCATGAGAAGTAAACCTTGTTAAACAACCATTTTCCTTTGCAAGACCTACTGGTTTTATAGCTGTGGATGCCACATTCTTATTTCTCACTTCTTAAATTTTATATTTGTATACATGTTGAAAAACATATTATTATTACATTTATTCTTGTATATATTTTTACAATGGCAGGTTGATATTAAATGATGATCTTGACAGGCCTAGAATCCAAAAGAGAAACAATTATTTTGAAGCATTTACTTTCCTTGTTTCTATGGAATAATGTAAAGAAAGTGCAAACCTGCATAAAGCAGTCACTTGTTTTAAGTGGTCTGCGTGACACTTTCCAAGATTTGTTGATTATACAGAATCTTGACAGGTGACGTGAAATGTTATTACAGGTATGTAGGATGATGTCAGATTGGTATGCATCATGGGATTTTTATGAAGACTGAGTCAGGATTGTTAGAGTAGGCCAATATGATAATGAACTCGTATAATTAGTAACATTAGCTTGGCATGGATACCAGCTTCTTCTTGGGCTGAATATACATCTTTGTCAGTTAGAATCAGTGTCCTGCTGTATGTATTGTTACAATAATTATCAGATAACAGTGTTTATACTATCTTTATCAGATGGTTTAGTTAAAATTGTCGTTAATAGTCATGTTATTGTCAGTTGTGAAAACACTTTGTGCTTTCCTATTAGCTCTTTCATGCACTTCATGACATTGACTACATGACTGGTATGGTTGAATAACAGCGTGGGGAGGAGAAAAATTTGCTTAAATTTATTGAATCCCAAAAAATATTGTAAAATTCTCTAATTAAAGTAATGTTCAAGAATTTTATTTAAACATGTTGCTTGAGATGAAAATTCTTCTAAATTTGTAAAATGTGAGGTTAATGAATCACTGTCTTTTACAGTACCCATGTCATTTTTCTGTCCACAAAATTAACACTGTGATTAAGGTGTAACATTAACTATACACAAAATTAACACTGTGATTAAGGTGTAACATTAACTATACACAAAATTAACACTGTGATTAAGGTGTAACATTAACTATACACAAAATTAACACTGTGATTAAGGTGTAACATTTACACAATTAAATAGCTTAGTTTAATTTGCACAAAATTAATGCTGTGATTAAGACTTAACATTTACACGTTTTAATAGCTTAGTTTAATTTGCACAAAATTAATGCTGTGATTAAGACTTAACATTTACACATTTTAATAGCTTAATTTAATTTACTGCCTGTAAATGTTTTGCAGAATTAGTAAATGTGTAAACGAGAATGACTATTGGTGACCCAAATGTGTAAATGAGAATGACTATTGGTGACCCAAATGTGTAAATGAGAATGACTATTGGTGACCCAAATGTGTAAATGAGAATGACTATTGGTGACCCAAATGTGTAAATGAGAATGACTATTGGTGACCCAAATGTGTAAATGAGAATGACTATTGGTGACCCAAATGTGTAAATGAGAATGACTATTGGTGACCCAAATGTGTAAATGAGAATGACTATTGATGACCCAAATGTATAAATGAAAATGACTATGGATGACCCAAATGTGTAAATGAGAATGACTGTTGATGACCCAAATGTGTAAATGAGAATGAATATGGATGACCCAAATTTGTAAATGAGAATGACTATTGTTGATCCAAATGTGTAAATGAGAATGACTATGGATGACCCAAATGTGTAAATGAGAATGACTATTGGTGACCCAAATTAAATAATACATGACAATTATGGATTGACTTCTGTCCATGGTAGAGGACATATTGTTACCCCAGTTAATTAGTCTTTCCATATATCTATTAGTTTGATTGCTAAAGTTTTTTATTTAGGTTACTTTTCAGGTCTTTTGGTCAGGCATAAGTGTTCATAAACATGTTCAAATATTTTAATATGAAAATATGATGCAATGTTAGATTGGTGGGTTACTTGTCATCCAAAGCATGCTTCGGGTTGTCATGGAGATGACCTTGAGATTAGTTTTTACCTGTACAGCCCATAAAGGTATAGAAATAAACAGTGTATGACTACATTATTGCTAGACTGGCACAATCTTAAATACATTGAATTGTTGAATTTGTTTTTTTTCTGGCAAGTTCTATCCTGACTTTTGCCTGACCATCTTATCTGATTTGATGCATCACATATTGTACAGTTTGCAGTGGCTGGTTTCAGAACAGTATTGACAAGGCGGAGAACTGAGGTATTGAATCATGATGGTTATGGTATGTGGTCAAGATGTACAACATGGAGGAAGAATTCAATCTTCCAGGCAGCACCTGCTCACTTTATCAGTTTTATTGTCATCAGACAGATCCATCTTAATGGTTGCTAGAGTGATACACCTGATAACCTATAGGTATTTTTCTCACCTAAATGATAACAAGACCTGTAGCAATTTTTCTTTGGAACTGATTCTATTCTGATAAGTGATGAAGTGATGTCCTTGGTCTTTTCTGATTTTGATTGGGATTTATTCAAATAAGAGCATAATAGGTTTGAATGTTCCATTAGTTATCTGATTCAATTGTAAATGATTTGTGCTTCCACAGACTACTGTAGTAGTTTGTTCCCTGATAACATCGTCCCCAAGAATAAAGCTATGTTGAAGTGTTTTGACACAGAGTAACCTTTTGAGAGCAATTAAAGTAAACAGTCAGGAGCTCTATGCCAACCAGTTGTGCCAATGGTGTTGGAAGTCTCCTATGAGAAACTATGTATAGTCATAGATGATGCAGTTGAGAGGATAGCCAGAATCAGCTGTTGGAGGTAGGAAAATCCAGCTTGGTAACCCCTGTATTAGAGCACATCCTGGATGTGGGTTTCGTGGAACTAGAGCTGCCAAGAACTGGTCATACAATAGAATGTGGGGTTTACAAAATTTAGATTTGTAATGCTGTACCATAATCTAGGTATATCATGGTCAACCAGTCAGTCAATCCTTATGGTCAACCAGTCAATCAATCCTTATGGTCAACCAGTCAGTCAATCCTTAGGGTCAACCAGTCAATCAGTCCTTATGGTCAACCAGTCAGTCAATCCTTATGGTCAACCAGTCAGTCAATCCTTATGGTCAACCAGTCAATCAATCCTTATGGTCAACCAGTCAATCAGTCCTTAGGGTCAACCAGTCAATCAGTCCTTAGGGTCAACCAGTCAATCAGTCCTTATGGTCAACCAGTCAGTCAATCCTTATGGTCAACCAGTCAGTCAATCCTTATGGTCAACCAGTCAATCAATCCTTATGGTCAACCAGTCAATCAGTCCTTATGGTCAACCAGTCAGTCAATCCTTATGGTCAACCAGTCAGTCAATCCTTATGGTCAACCAGTCAATCAATCCTTATGGTCAACCAGTCAATCAGTCCTTATGGTCAACCAGTCAATCAGTCCTTTTGTATTGCATCAACATGTATCATCATGAAATTGAATAACGGGATTGGAGGAAAATACTCTGGTCATCAGGATCTTGATGCTTTAGACCTTAAGCTTTCCTTTACTATTTATTTCCCCAAATCTTTGCCTTTTTCTCTCATTCCTACAAGTGTGTCCCAGTTTTTACACACATACAGCCTTATAAAGTGCTTGAACTTAGAATCAGCTCCAAAAATGTACAGGAAAGTGATTGAAAATGCTCTGATCTCTCAGAGCATAGATGTACCTATAAGTCAAGGGGCAGAGACACTTTTCAGAGGGTTCATTCCCACTGTGGCTATTCGGGATTTGAGGAACCAACAACACTGATCAGTTGCATCCACTCGTGACTTTTCAAAAGCAACCAAGTAGCAAAATCATCCTGACTCACCTCAGGGTCCATCAGCTAAATTCTTTAAAGCTTTGCAACCAGTCAAAGTGATAACCTCATTTCAGAGTGACCCCTCATCAGTTGTGCCCTAGAAGGCCCAGGAGGAAGTTTGTTGACTCATCCCCTTTTCCTAAGAACAGTGGTGGACAGCCATAGTGACTTTCTTCCTGTCCTGCAGACTGTACCCATTGGTACCATAGTATACCTATTTTAAGAGGCTTGCTCCGGATTAAGGCTGATGGCTCAGGTTCTTTCTATCATAAAAGATGGCTACTGGCTTATGTTTTGGGATCTCCCCCTTCTAGCAATGTTCCCCATTTTCTTCACCAGTTAAATCTGCTGCACATAAAGGAAGAGATTCACTCCCATCTTTTGATTGTGTAGTAGAGAGGATGTTAGATCACCAACCTCTGGCCTTATACTCTGATTTTCCTGGTTCCAAAGAAAGGGGGAAGATCCCGTCTAATTTTAGATGTTACTTCCCTAAACAGATTTCTGTTGGAGGACCATTCAAGATGGAGACCACAGCCTCAGTCAGGAATACACAAGACCTAGTGAATGGAAACTCTGTCAATCTTCAGGATGCTTACCTTTGTATCTCTCTTCGCACAAGAAGTACCCCCATTTTTGTTTGAATGGGTAGTTTTACCAATTTAGCTCCACAAAGAGCTTTTACCATGATCATGGGCTTTCCAGGCATATTGTGTGTATTACTGTTTACCAATTTAGCTCCACAAAGAGCTTTTACCATGATCATGGGCTTTCCAGACATATTGTGTGTATTGCTGTTTACCAATTGTAAACTTAACAACCTTGTGCTATGAGGTAGAAATGAACCGTCACATTGAAACCCATGATTTCTCTACCCCAGTAGCATGCTGAGTTTGTGAACGTGATTAGGTGACTTGAGGCAATTAAACCCACAAAAGGTGAGACAAAAGTTGAACAGAAAGTGAAAATTCCAATGAATTGGATTGCACAATGTCAGAGAGAAAAAATAACTCCAAAATTAATAGCTTGAAGGCTGCATTATGTATATTTAATTTGTATTATTTACTGGCTTTTCTTAATGATTATATGTTATATACATTTGTATTTTGTACTTGACTTGTCCAAAATGAAATTCAGAGTGTAACCTGAACAGTGACATTTATTTTGTAAATAACATAATTGATAGCTAAAATTTTCTGTACGAGTGTGGATTAAATATTCAGATCATTATTAATTAAAACAGGTTTACATGAATTTGAGTTAAAAGATACTATCATGATTCTGATCTTAGAATCTTCTACAATGGAAAATTGCATTACGTGACAGTATTTCCAGAAAATGGTAATTGTGACCTAGGTCAGGAAGAGGGGTATATCTTGTTTATCTAAAAAAATTACTCATTTTTGACTGAAACAAATCTTGTTGATGTGTTGAGTTTTTTTATTTGGGTCGATGTATGTCCAATTATTATTCACTGGAAATACAAACTATTCCCTAATAATATTCTTGAACTTGAACATTAATTTTGAATTAGTGAATTCCATCAAGTACATTTAGGATTATATTATTGTGATACATCAAAAGACTTTGCATCACACCAGGCTACTGGCACAGAGTACACCAGGCCAGTTTAAATTAAATGTTATTGGATGAATGAATAGTTTTTCTAGTAAACAAGATTATACAAAAACTAAGATCACAAAATTAACCCAGATGAGGACCAAAAGTTCATTTCTAGAAAAATCTTATTACAGATATGTCTGTTACTAAAATTATTATAAAGAACATTATAAACATATTGTCCTTGACTTAGACCAAGATATATATGTTTACTTCTGTTGATAATGATCCTAATATTAAACCCACTCTCCAAGAGAAAATGAGAAAATATTAATTATGTATTAGTTGTTTACAGAATTTAAAAAAATGGTTATGGTCAGGTAGACAATGAACTTTATTTTGGACAAGGTCAGCTACAAGATGCAATTTTACATAACCCATAGCATATAACGAATTGAAAGCCCCCCCCCCCCAAAAAAAAACCCTAAAAATTAAATATACATAACACTATAAATAGTTCTTGACACAGGTGTTTACAAACGTTGATGATAATAATGATAATAATATTAAGAATAATATTAATAATAATCCTTTTAACAATTCTGGGATAATTTTTCATTGGCTGGTGTTTTCTTAGAAGAAATGGTTATTTCCCATTGGATAGATTAGGTCAGGTGGGTTATTTTATAATGTGGGATTTTTGTTAAGGGTCCCATAGCAAGTTACAAAGTAGCATAGTGTTTTCACCCATTATAATTCTATATAATAAGCACATGGAGCTGGACAATTTTCGTCAGTCTTATTTCTTCTGTTGTTGTTGTAACATCAATTTTAAACATATTTGAAGTTGTGTTTAGATATTATTTTAGAAGAAACATTTGTATACAGAGTGCACATTGGACTAAAATATTATATTGGGACTATTGTGAATTATTCAGTGGAGTTTATGACAACTCTATTTTGATACATCAGGACTGTTAGCAGACCAGTGAATTCGAGATCTGAAATTTGGAATATTCTCTTATTTTTAACTTCATTAGAACCGTTTAAGATTATTGTTTCAGTACATAATTTTGTTAGTTTCTCATACATTTTTATTTTTTAACTCTGACAATTAAATTATTTGTTAAGTTTACCCCAACTTTTTGGTTTTGCTTTTTTCTGTTGCTTAGTTTATAACCATTAAATCGTAACGCTTATCAGTGTTCATACCTAACATATTGTAGCCAAATCTTCATTCCTCTGTGTGGCTGAGTGGTGTAAGGTACTTGGCTTTACAGGGGATTTTCCATGAAATATATATTGGGCTGTCATGTGTATGTAGCCTTTTGTGCTGAACAATGGTGTTAAACCCAACCAAAAAAAAGTTATGTTACTGAATATTGAAACATTAAACAGGAATTTGGGAGTTAAATGAAGCAATATCTGGATAGTAATAAGTGTCAGATTGGGACTGTGGAATAAATATAGTAGGTAATTAAGTTGAGCTGTGTGGATTCTTATTGATTGTATAGCAATAATAATCAGTTCACATACTTATTTCATGAATCCTTTGTTCACTATGGGATAAATAGTTTATCATTGCATGCTTGGCTTCATTTTAGGTGTACATGCTTTGTTTATCATTGCATACTTGGCTTCATTTTAGGTGTACATGCCTTGGATGGGGCAAAAATGCATGGTCCTTTTTCAGAGTTACATAGGCACATTAAATTTAGGAATATGTTTGCTTTTTTCCCTTCTTGTATGTAAAAATTTCATTAAAAAGATACAATCAGAAGTAACTAAAAGAAAATTTTATTTGTTGATTTTAATAATGAAGTATTAGAAAATAATATTAATTATTCAGTTGATTAAAGTTGAATATAGTATTTTTCCCATTACAAGACCAGCAGACTAGTCTAATAAAACTTGTTTACACATCAGATATCCATAGCAAATATTTGCCAAAAGATGGTTAGAATGGACTGGCTTATCATCAGTCAGGGTTTTATCATCAGATAGATGGCAAACTTCAAAGATGCCAAACTTCAAGATAGTACATGCATATAGTGTTTATGTGAAGTTGTGTCTCATCTTGTTTGTCTGACTGCCACCATGCCTGAATTTTACTGGACTATTGGTCTGGACTTTAATACGAAATGTGACAGTATTTGAATGAAATTTAAATCTGACCATTTTATGTGTCTGTAGAAATTGACCAATCCAGTATTCGAAGCCTTAAACTGTTCGAGCTTTTTTCTGAAATTGGGGTTATTTTGTACGACTCTTTTGTCTCAAACTAAAGTTTTGTAAAATTCAACAAATAATTTATTTCCCTAGAATACAAAGTGAACATTTAAAAAAAGAACTTACATTATTGTGAATTAAATCCAATATAGTCCAAAACGTTTTTATCACAAATAAAATAAAATAAAATTCCAACTGAATTCCAGTGGGATTCCAATTAAATTCCAGTATTGAACGTGTTGATGTTCCTGTTGAATCGAATGAAGTATTGTGCCAATAACCTGGATTATGGTAATGCACTTAGAGTCTTTTGATGTGTTACAATATTATAATCCAGAAATGCTCTTATTTGAATTCACTATAATTCCAAATCAATGTTTCTATCTGTACAAGAATACTACTAATGAGCTCTTTGTATTTCCAGTGAATAAAATTTAAATAAATAATTTGACCCAAATGAAATAACTGAAGACAACAATAAGACTGATTCTGCTGAAGATGGAAATGCAAGAATGAATAATTTGTCAAGTAAACAACATTATATAGAAAGCTAAGACAATAATAGAACCAGGAGGAGGGTCGAAAGTTCATTTCTAGAACATTCCATGTTGTCAACATGACAAGGCCTGTTAATAAAATTATAATAAAGAATATGGGAAACATCAGGTACAGCAGGTTCTTCCATGGGGGAATTACAATGTTCTAGACTTAAATTAAGATAAATATGTTTACCTCCATTGATAATGACCTTAATATTTAATCTACACTCACAGAGAAATATTGACTTAATATTATGTTATTTAGTAGTCAATGTCACTAGTCAGGTATGTAGAAAACTTGATTTTGGACAAGGTCAGGTACAACAATCAATTATATATAACATAATTGTGGAGAAAAAAACAACAGCAAACATACAAATCAAATGTACCAGTCATGTTGATTAAAAACTTGACCATCTCTAGATAAATGTTAAGGGAAATTACATTTCTTTACATCTTGCTATTCAGTTAAATTACTGTAAACTGTGAATATATTTGGATGTAATAATGTGGAGAAAGTTTATCTTGATCATGTTGCCATTTCTAGATCACCATGTTGCTGTCATTATTGTTCATTTTTGACCATGCTGACTTGTGATGTCACTCAAAACAAAGTTGGCAAACTAGCCCTTCTAACTGAAATGATAGCTCTTTGACATGAGCTTCAATAATAATGCCCCACTTCCAAGTCAAGAACCATTTGGACCATATAGTTGCAAGGAAGAGGTCCTGTATATAACATGCCCATCTTTGGGGTCACAAACGATCTCTGCTAATGAGCTCATGGGGTTCCAGAGGGTACAAAGAGAGTGAAAGAAAAATTAGATGCAAGAAATGATATCAGGAAACATTTGTTTATTTGGGGTGATTTGATTGGTTGGTTTTACCATCACTTTCAACACATTATTTTCACAATATTGGAGATAGGGGCAAAGGTACATTCCCAAGGACACACCAAGGCTGGCCTACATAGGTATCAAACCTGTGATCCTCAGATTACAAATCTGATACACTACCAACTGAGCTGCTTCATTTTCTAAAAAGAACGAAAACAATTCATAAACAGATAGGGTCAGAAAATTAAAATAAGCCAGCCCTGTGAGGCAAATTAGATTTTACAGGCATTCTGACTTTAAGCATGAAAATAAATCTGGTTGGGTGTTTTAGAGCACATAAACATATTGAAGGTTACATCAAGCCAGGTAATTTAAGTTAATTAGTCAGCAGGTAGGTAAATTACATAGCAGCCATCGCTTAGGGAATGCCATGGTGTCAAGGCAAATAGAGAAAGGTGGCTTGCCCAAAAGCACACAATGCTAGCTGATCCTGAATTTGCCTCCTTATCATTAGTCAGTATATGACTTCCATATAAAGATAATAATATTTCATTACATGACTAATATAGTCATAATCTGGAAGATTTTTCTGACCCTATATGTAGCCGGTAGTCAGTATATGACTTCCATATAATGATAACAATATTTCATTACATGACTAATATAGTCATAATCTGGAAGATTTTTCTGACCCTATATGTAGCCGGTAGTCAGTATATGACTTCCATATAAAGATAACAATATTTCATTACATGACTAATATAGTCATAATCTGGAAGATTTTTCTGACCCTATATGTAGCCGGTAGTCAGTATATGACTTCCATATAAAGATAACAATATTTCATTACATGACTAATATAGTCATAATCTGGAAGATTTTTCTGACCCTATATGTAGCCGGTAGTCATGGGCATGAGAAATATTGGCAAATTTGAATTGATTCTTTGTTCATGGCAGTTAACATAAAGTAAAGTATTTTTCACTAGATCTTAGTTTTTCTTGTTAGAGAACAGGAGATTAAATTCTTAGAAGGCTTGTATTCTAGAAAGTAGGTGATATGTCCACATAAAGTGAGTTGAAGCAATTTCTTTCAGGATGACATCTCCATATGTCATCATCGAGTTAATCAATATTGGTAATATTTCATAGCCCTGCCATATCCATTGGAAAATATTACTGATAGGCCCAATTCTACGTACTTATGTAATGAAGTTTCCCAGTGTTGAGAGCAGTCTAATTTTCATATTCTACAGAAATGTTTGATTTAAGTGGCAGAAATGCTGTGCAGTTTCCTGTTGATTGCCAGTAGGACATAGATATTGAGCAAGCCTTTATCAATGAAGCGCTGTTGGAGCTAAACTAATGTAATGGTTTGAACAAATAGAACACACCTCAATATTCTCATATTGACAATGTAATGAAACGCCAGTCTGGCAGTGTGGGGTAATTTCCTTCCAATTATCCTGAACTAACTTGCTCATAAATATGACAACCGATATGCTACCAATCATTACTGGGAATTTTAGTCTGCTTACTTGCAGCCAAATCAATAGTATTCAGTGCATAAACTCTTTGTAAATGACTCAGATATTATTTTCATTTTTCATGTTGATTAGAGCTTACTGGTTGCATTGTCACATTTGAATTTATTTAGATGGATGGTCGTGTGCATGTGCTGCAACAGTTTTCAGACATTTAGTTTAAGAAGTTTGACCCATTTGATTGGTGTTTCCTCCAGAGATGTTGTCAGATCTAGCAATCCAAGCTACATTAAGATGCTTGAAAATCTTGTATTTCAGAATGTCTAACAAATAAAAGAAATTGTCATTTGCTGTAGAGACAGGTTGATTCCCACAAACACTTACTGTCACTCAGCTGTGTAACTTTGTCTACATCCATCAAATCTTAGTTCGTAAATATCCCTATTGACCCATTCATTCCAAATGCTTGGCCATGTTTCAACTGCCAGAAATGTGGTTACCACAAAAAGGCTGCAAGAGAAAACCAGTCTGTTCCAGACGTGAGGAGGAGGGTCCTGATGAATCCTTGTACTCGGAGAAAATCTCTTGGGTGAATTGCCAGGCAGAACATTTCTCATACTCTAGAGACTGCCCTGAATGAAAATAGGAGATCAAATGCATGAAACAGTGAAAGGCTTTTCTATATCAATGCAGCTAAAATGGAGAATAAACTTCTACAAATGCTGTGTGTACCCAGAAAGACAATATGGTCACAACCTAATTAAAACCCCTAAATTTACAGTTGTGACACTGCTACTTACCCATGCTATCAGCTACAGAACTGTTAGCAAAATAGAGAACTCAAATAATCAGTGTTACATTGTAGCAGTTAAGAAAACATCTAATGCTACAGACGAAAGCCTACCAAAATCCAGCACACAGAAAGAACAGAAAGATATTAACAACAGCGGGAAGAAGATTTATAGGTTACTGCATTTGTATGGGACAATATGAACAGGTTTTTCAGATGGATATACTGCATGACCTTGGGAGTGCATGCAGTATATCCAACTGACAAAACGAGTTCATATTTTCCCATAAAAATGTAGTAACCTTTTTATTATATGCTCATTTTCTTACTCTACCTAAGGCTTAATTATATAAACAAAAATACACTTAAAGAAACAAAGTAACTGAATTTATGCTGTATTCCAAACTAAATACACAAGCAGATTCATCAGTACACAACAACATTATTAATGTGCACATAACTCTGCCCAGATAAATTTGAACTTAGTCATGCGTTACACATCACTTTTGAAAGAAAATGGCGTTTGGTCTACTTAAAATTGAAATTTAGAGCATATTATGAATGAATGTGCATTGCAACAACTTTTTCATTTAGTCTGGAATGGATAGATTTTGGTATTTTTGTCGATTCTACTACATTTTGTGATAATGACTGGATTTGTCTGTGTCAGTTGTACATCAGGTATATCTCATTTCAGCAGGAAGGGAGCAGCATGTTGACACTGCATGTGTGTTTCTGTTCTGTCATTGAATGTTTGGAATCATAATGTGGGAAAAATATGAAGTCTTTCAATTGTAATTATCAAAAACAAGCTATTTCATTTTGAGTGTAGTAAAGAGGATGTAATTGCACCAGGAATGTAATCGAAATTATAGTACAATTTCAAAATGTGTAATCAAGCTTTAGAACCCATGACATGGCTCATGTAATTTGGATTTGCAGAACTAAGAAAATACATTTTGAGGAAATTCAGGATGTAAAACCTAAGTATATTTTTTTGCCATTCTTATTACCAGCTGAAGAAGACACGTTTATGCCTTGTCATTTGCATTTTTATACTGAATCGGGTGAGTGATAATATGATACACTGAGGTACACCATCTACTGAAGATAGCTTTAAAAAAACGGTGCTGCCCGTGTTCACTCTGTCATTTCCATTTTTAAAATAAAAATTGGAAATAAAGTTGCATTTTATTTGTAGGGACCCAGACCTGTCTGGCATCTGTCTCTAGCCTAAATCTGAAACATTGTGTCAAAAAAGTTAATGCAGAATGTGACAAAGCAGCTAGAATGTGGCAGTCCACAAAAAATCTGCTTTAGGTCATTCAGAAACAATTTAATCAACCAAAACATAAAGCGTCTACTATGTGAGTGTACATGATTTGTTTACAGAGTAGTCCTAATACACATGTGTGCAATATGAAGTGCAAGTGAGTGCAGTGTCATAAAATACTGCATGATTCTGACAATATAAAATTAAGCAAGAAACAAAT
Source organism: Sinohyriopsis cumingii (assembly GCA_028554795.2). Classification (NCBI taxonomy): domain Eukaryota; kingdom Metazoa; phylum Mollusca; class Bivalvia; order Unionida; family Unionidae; genus Sinohyriopsis; species Sinohyriopsis cumingii. The sequence continues at coordinate 7,886,632 of CM068835.1, forward strand.
GAGCATATAATAAAGAAGCTTCTTGTTTTACAATCTTTGCCCTTTAAAAGAAAAGTTATATACCTACCGGCATCCTGCCACTACTCATTCCGAGAACTTACTAGGCTGTCCACCTCTTCTCTACTTGACTTCTCTTAGGATGTTGGTGACAACCTATTTATATGAAGTAATGTTCATAATTCTCAAGGGCTTGGGCAGATAAGGAAATTGATGAAGGCTGATTGGGAAATGTTTGTGAGTCAAATCTGAGAGCTGATCATTTAGATCATAGTGGATCCAGTACTCTTAGTTGCAAAGATACTTCAAAATGTTGCTGGAGATAGAGTGGCAAAAAGTTTGGCAATTCCAAAACATTTCAACAAACCAAGGTTTGATGATGCATGCAAAGATGACATCAGGGAACTATGAAAGGTCCTTGTGCATTTTAGTGCCACTGGAAAGCTGAAAATCTGAATAAATGCCATATACACCAGGCTAAATTTAGCTCATCTCATCATAATGTCAGAGAAAACAAGAGAAAAACGGAGATCTTATGTTCTAGATTGAACTTGATAGGATATGGTACGAAAAATCATTGGCAAAAATAGATCTGTATCAAGCATTTAAAAATTCTGATGAAATAGTCACAACTGTACCAGAAATCTTAAATATAATGACATACGATTCTCAAAGAACTGCTCATTAAAGAATTATTCAGAAAACTTGCATCATATCCAAACTTTAAAGGGTCTTCCAAATTTGCATTGTCTTGATTTTGCCCATGACACTTAGGCAGAACTAGATGATATCCACTATCAGTTTTTTAAAGAATTACCTAACATGGCTCTAAATACACATACATCACATTTACTGTAAAATTTGGGAAACTGGCATCTTCCATTTGTCTTGTTGAAAAGCAGTGGTAATACCAATACCAAACCAGTAAAGGACCATACTGACTCCTCCAGCTATCATCAAATAGCATTAACAAACTATTTGCAAAACCATGGAATCAATTATAAACGATGGACCATTCTTGTATCTTGAATCCAGTGAGTTACTATCTGATATTCAGTGTGGATTTTAGAAAAGCACAACAGACCATATTGTCAGACTTGAAGTATTTAGAAAAGCACAACAGACCATCTTGTCGGACTTGAATCCAGCAAGTTACTATCTGACAACATTCAATGTGCATTTAGAAAAGCACAACAGACCATCTTATCAGACACTCAGTGTGGATTTAGAAAAGCACAACAGACCATCTTGTCAGACTTGAAGTATTTATTAGAGAAGCTTCATAAAAAAAGAACTTACTTTTTCAACTTGGAGAATGCTTACAACACCACATGGAAGAATTACATAATGATCTGACAGCCTGTAAATATCCCATATATTACAGTAACATGATGGTCTCATACAATCTGGGAAAGGTAATCTCATATCCGTTATGGTCACCATGACAGCCATCTTGAAAATCTTATTGTCACTACATCTAATGAATGGAAAAATCATATCATTGTAGGGTTTTAACCAGAAGACATTTTGTGGTGTTTAGTTGGTCTCGCATGTGAGAATAATGCTGATCTGATATTCCATATGACCATCATGGCAGCCATTTGGAAAATTCTGTTTATAGATAATCATCCAGAATTGATCATCATATCAACATTGGGTTTTTGCCAAAGGACTTGTGATGATGTAGTATCACTAATTTTCTTGGTACACCAATTTTTGTGGATTTTGTTTTTGCCCTGAACCACCAGTTTAAGGCCTTGACAAAAAATTAGCCACATATGTTAAAGACCATGTCTGTCTTAGAGAACAACAAAGCTATTTGACAAATCGCCATTTCTGTAACATTAACACTATTATATTTCTCACATTTGTTTTTTTTACCCTTTTAAAAAGAGTTTAAATGTAATATATTTTTTCAATGCACATAATCCAGTTTCTGTATTTTCCATCCACTGCCTTAATTTGACTTGCGAGATTAAGAAGGGATAGAGAAATGAGAAAAAGCATAAGGTATTAAAGCACTGTCGTTAATGAAAATAAAAGATATAATAAGAAATGATGCTATAAATCAAAATTAGACTTAATAAATTTGATTCTTAATTCAGGTGAAACTTTTATTGATACAGTTTAATCATAATACAAGGAACATTAATTGTAGCACATTTATTAAATGAATCATCGTGTAAATACTGTAATTATCACAAAATATTGAAGATGACACTTCACTGATTTTAAGAGTACTGAATCAGCATGTGTCTATTTAGTGGGCTGGTTCACATCAGAGTTTTGGGCTAAATAATCCTTAAATTGTAGAATTAAACATGTCCAGCATTCTCAAGGCAACAGATAATTAGGTCTGATCTTTCACACATTTGTTTTGAGCTGCAGTTATCCATTCTGCATCAGTTGACTTCATTGAGAGGGTTTTAAGTAAAGTCTGGTAGTTGAAGTTGGCTTTTACATGCGGCAAACTGAAATGAACGAGTGAGTCCATTGTTTTCAGTTTGTTTAGCATCTTTAAAACTTTGTTCTGAACACATCAGATGACACTGCATGCTAATTGCATTGAGCAAGGGGCCAGCTGATCACGTGTTTGGTTCACATATGGAATAATGACATTATTCAAACTGACTGTAATCTAAACTAAGTCTTTTACGACTCATAAGCCACAATGTTAATGCCATGGTCATCAGAAAGTCATTGATGGTTCAGCTTTATGGTCAGAGATTTAATAAAAGATGATGTACATGTTCTTTAAACTGATTAGTAGTTTAGTGTTGTTGGTTGCATCAGCTTCCTTTGATTTTGACTATTAGTTAATTGTCTTGACAGGTGTTTGTTTTGTGCTCATATAGGTGGCAGTACTGTTTAAATTACTGAAGTGATCATACTTTGTTGTCATCATGTCTTTTTTTGTTTATTTTTTGTTTGGGGTTAATCCATTCAATTAAATACCTTTAATTATGCAGACATTGACAAGCAAAACCATAAATTTAAGTACTGACAAAAATGCCATGATTGTCGAGACCCACAAAAATAAATGATGCTACAATAGTCAATCTTAAATGACAAGGAACTGGCAGACATCCGACATGATCGATGGTTATATTGACAAGGCATTTCACTAAAAGTTCTTAATATGGTGTCTATTTTCTCGTATGAAAAGGATGCTGATTTTACATCTATGCTTGCCACATAATTTGAATATATGCTTGCTCAGAAATATCCACGATGATTTCAGTGCTTAGCAGTTTAAAAATGAGGAATGGTTAGATCTTGAATTCCAGAAAATTCTTTTTGAACAGTAAACAGTATCAGTCATTGCAAAGGACTCTTGTTCATAGTTCATCATTCTGTACTTCAGCTCACTCGAGCAATACTTGATATTTTCTTTAATTGAGCAAACTTGGTAATTTGCCATTCAATCATCCCTTAATTATTGGATATTTGTAATTCACTGTTAATCCTTGACTGCCAGCTTTTTGTGGATTTCATATCTGCTAGAAATCAATTGCCAGAATCCACAATCCTCTGTGTTCTTTTTGTGTTAGCAATAGAATCCCTTTCCTGAACACTTGCATATAAAAAAAGTTTTAAGTACCAATGAAAATGCAGTTTTCTGCAAAACCACAAAGTTTTGTATCAATAAAAATAATTCACTGTAGCGCATTGTAAGGCCTAATTAACTCTTCCCTATCAGGGGAGAAATTAGGGGAACTACCTAATTAAACAGTATGTGGTGTACTTGTTACACTTAACTTGATGATGTAATCAGAGTCTGAAATAGTTTTACACCTTAGTCAACTCCTACAATCTAAAGTAATGTGATTATACATTCAAAAGGAAAGTGTATGTAATAAAGAACATGTGTTATTACTGTTTTCATGATGTTGAATATAAACCTCCATTTCTTTATATCACTGTTATTGGTTGCCAATGCAAAGGAAACTTCCTACACCTAGAATCCTTTCTTACACTACCTCTGTTCCTCACTCGGGGGCCCTGGGTCTATGGCACTTGCTTTTAAGGGTCGATCACACATTTCACTTCAGTCTGCTTGAGTTTGAGTCTCTATTTGATCATTTGGGGTATGTGAGAAAGCTTGCCAGGAGCTTCTTGTGGGTCAGTGATTCTTCCCAGGCTCTTCCTCCACCAGATATACTGGCTGCATTTTATAGTCCATCTTATGCTGAAAAATGGCATTAAACAACATGAAACCAAAACCAAATTATTCCTCTTTGAGTCATAAGGACAGAGAGACTTTGCCAACTAAGAATGTTGCAGTGTCTGTTCATTTGTCATCAATCCATTGATCATCTGGTGTTTGGTGTTTAGAATGAAGTTTTTGTTTATAGGGAAATATCCCATGGTTTAATCTTTGGATATGATCATTTTCAGACAAAGACCATCATAAACTTTGTGTACACTGTAGTTTCCTATCCAGGTGGCAATTGTAAATGACATTACATTGTAGTTTCCTATCTAGGTGGCAATTGTCAATGGCAACACATTGTAGTTTCTTATCTAGGTGGCAGTTGTAAATGGCAACACATTGTAGTTTCCTATCCAGGTGGCAATTGTAAACGGCATCACATTGTATTTTCCTATCCAGGTGGCAATTGTAAATGGCATCACATTGTATTTTCCTATCCAGGTGGCAATTGTAAATGGCATCACATTGTAGTTTCCTATCCAGGTGGCAATTGTAAATGACATCACATTGTATTTTCCTATCCAGGTGGCAATTGTAAATGACATCACATTGTTGTATCCTTTCGTTCAGAACATATCAGTATTATTCAAGTCACTATGGAACTGAACATGAAGTATGTTGCATATAGTCTGTAGATAATAACTACATATTCTGCAAGTTACCAGTTAATCTTAATTTTCATTGCAATTAATATTTATAGCTTTAACTTTAATTGTATTTAAGAAATAAAAAAATGAACTTAAAATGAACTCTGTGACATGCATTTCAATCCACAATTTCAAGAATATTGAATATAGATGGTACTAAACGCATGTACAGCTTGAAATAGGCATCTTGTGCATGTTATATAGATGGTACTAAACGCATGTACAGCTTGAAACGGGCGTCTTGTACATGTTATATAGATGGTACTAAACGCATGTACAGCTTGAAACAGGTGTCTTGTACATGTTATATAGATGGTACTAAACGCATGTACAGCTTGAAACGGGCGTCTTGTACATGTCATATAGATGGTAGTAAACGCATGTACAGCTTGAAAGAGGTGTCTTGTACATGTTTTATAGATGGTAGTAAACGCATGTACAGCTTGAAACAGGTGTCTTGTACATGTTATATAGATGGTACTAAATGCATGTACAGCTTGAAACGGGCGTCTTGTACATGTCATATAGATGGTAGTAAACACATGTACAGCTTGAAAGAGGTGTCTTGTACATGTTATATAGATGGTAGTAAACGCATGTACAGCTTGAAATAGGCATCTTGTGCATGTTATATAGATGGTACTAAACGCATGTACAGCTTGAAACGGGCGTCTTGTACATGTTATATAGATGGTACTAAACGCATGTACAGCTTGAAACAGGTGTCTTGTACATGTTATATAGATGGTACTAAACGCATGTACAGCTTGAAACGGGCGTCTTGTACATGTCATATAGATGGTAGTAAACGCATGTACAGCTTGAAAGAGGTGTCTTGTACATGTTTTATAGATGGTAGTAAACGCATGTACAGCTTGAAACAGGTGTCTTGTACATGTTATATAGATGGTACTAAATGCATGTACAGCTTGAAACGGGCGTCTTGTACATGTCATATAGATGGTAGTAAACACATGTACAGCTTGAAAGAGGTGTCTTGTACATGTTATATAGATGGTAGTAAACGCATGTACAGCTTGAAACAGGTGTCTTGTACATGTTATATAGATGGTAGTAAACGCATGTACAGCTTGAAACGGGCATCTTGTACATGTTATATAGATGGTAGTAAACGCATGTACAGCTTGAAACAGGTGTCTTGTACATGTTATATAGATGGTACTAAACGCAAGTACAGCTTGAAACATGTGTCTTGTACATGTTATATAGATGGTAGTAAATGCAAGTACAGCTTGAAACAGGTGTCTTGTACATGTTATATAGATGGTAGTAAACGCATGTACAGCTTGAAATAGGCATCTTTTACATGTTATATAGATGGTACTAAACGCAAGTACATCTTGAAACAGGTGTCTTGTACATGTTATATAGATGGTAGTAAATGCAAGTACAGCTTGAAACAGGCATCTTGTACATGTTATATAGATGGTAGTAAATGCATGTACAGCTTGAAAGAGGTGTCTTGTACATGTTATATAGATGGTAGTAAATGCAAGTACATCTTGAAACAGGTGTCTTGTACATGTTATATAGATGGTAGTAAATGCAAGTACAGCTTAAAACAGGCGTCTTGTACATGTTATATAGATGGTAGTAAATGCATGTACAGCTTGAAACAGGTGTCTTGTACATGTTATATAGATGGTAGTAAATGCAAGTACAGCTTGAAACAGGCGTCTTGTACATGTTATATAGATGGTAGTAAATGCATGTACAGCTTGAAACAGGTGTCTTGTACAAGTTATATAGATGGTAGTAGATGCAAGTACAGCTTGAAACAGGCGTCTTGTACATGTTATATAGATGGTAGTAAATGCAAGTACAGCTTGAAACAGGCGTCTTGTACATGGTAATTTTCATGGACGTGCAGCTGTAATTCAATAATTATTTGTAAAAGTTTTACTCCAATTATGTGCTATATGGTAGGCAAATCTCACTCCGATTATGTGCTATATGGTAGGCAAATCTCACTCCGATTATGTGCTATATGGTAGGCAAATCTCACTCCGATTATGTGCTATTTGGTAGGCAAATCTTACTCCGATTATGTGCTGTATGGTAGGCAAATCTCACTTTTAAATTAGTATGAACCATTACAGCAATATACAGATCAAATCTTTTGGCAAGCAACTATTTCCTTGTCTATCCGTTTGTACATGGAAAAGAATATTTCATATTTATTCCACAACAAAGACGACAATCCAGCAAGACTTCAAACCGACTCCCATGCAGATGAATGGCTTCATCAAAATAATATTTAAATTTGGAGACAGGCTCAACGTGTAGGCCATGTCCAGTTTGTGTTAAATTTGGAGACAGGCTCAATGTGTAGGCCATGTCCAGTTTGTGTTAAATTTGGAGACAGGCTCAATGTGTAGGCCATGTCCAGTTTTTGTTAAATTTGGAGACAGGCTCAACGTGTAGGCCATGTCTAGTTTGTGTTAAATTTGGAGACAGGCTTAATGTGTTGGCCATATCCAGTTTGTGTTAAATTTGGAGACAGGCTCAACGTGTAGGCCATGTCCAGTTTTTGTTAAATTTGGAGACAGGCTCAATGTGTAGGCCATGTCCAGTTTGTGTTAAATTTGGAGACAGGCTCAATGTGTAGGCCATGTCCAGTTTTTGTTAAATTTGGAGACAGGCTCAACGTGTAGGCCATGTCCAGTTTGTGTTAAATTTGGAGACAGGCTCAATGTGTAGGCCATGTCCAGTTTGTGTTAAATTTGGAGACGGGCTCAATGTGTAGGCCATGTCCAGTTTGTGTTAAATTTGGAGACAGGCTCAACGTGTAGGCCATGTCCAGTTTGTGTTAAATTTGGAGACAGGCTCAACGTGTAGGTCATGTCCAGTTTGTGTTAAATTTGGAGACAGGCTCAATGTGTAGGCCATGTCCAGTTTGTGTTAAATTTGGAGACAGGCTCAATGTGTAGGCCATGTCCAGTTTGTGTTAAATTTGGAGACAGGCTCATTGTGTAGGCCATATCCAGTTTTTGTTAAATAAAATGAGCACTTTTCATCAGATGATTAAAGAATCTTTCCTTTTGTATTCATTCCAAATAAATTCTATGAAACGTCTCAAATAATTTTAATTTTTGCTTGCCAAGGCAAATAATAGAAATTTAGTTCCTCATTTTATAAACTCATTATGAAATGAGTATTCGTGTAAGATTCTTTATTAGTATAATCTCAGACACAAGATGTAGGTGAAAACCTAATTACTGCTCTGTAAGATGGCTTTAATATATTTTGCAGACTGTAAGTAAAGATAATGATTACACATTTGTGTATTGTATCACATTGCTGCATGCATATCCATCTTAATTTACTTTGTGATAGCAATCACAGCAAGTATGCTTTTGCATCTGCCAGGTGATAGGCTAAAGCAGTAGTTTAATTGTTTTTTCAGAATGGGTGAAAAAAGATTTATTTTTGTGAGAATGGCATTATTGGGTTGAATAAGGTTGTGTTTTTATTTCACAGTAAAAAGTTTTTTTTGTGGGGGGGGGGTCTTGTAATTGCCTTTTTACCGGCTGAATATCATAAAATGATTGCTTTTGACAGCTGCAAGTTTTCTAGGAAAATTTGAAGTTGTAGAGGCTGCTCCCATGTCATGTTATCAGCATTATCATTCCATCATATCACCACTTTCACCAACAGAACCATTAGGGTATGTGTGTGTGCCTGTGTAGTCTTCATAAAAATATATAGGGTCTACTTTCCTTTTTCCACCCCGTGTTGAGTATTTGGACTGTCAACCCCAAAATATCTGGAATGGTATCAGAAAGGTCAGAGAAATTTGGAGTAGGTTTGAGCATGAAGTGTTAAATATGCTGTAAAACACCAGATGTATACTGTTTGTGATTTGGCAGTGCTAGTAATACCTGTAAAACACCAGATGTATACTGTTTGTGATTTGGCAGTGCTAGTAATACCTGTAAAACACCAGATGTATGCTGTTTGTGATTTGGCAGCGCTGGTAATACCTGTAAAACACCAGATGTATACTGTTTGTGATTTGGCAGCGCTAGTAATACCTGTAAAACACCAGATGTATGCTGTTTGTGATTTGGCAGCGCTAGTAATACCTGTAAAACACCAGATGTATGCTGTTTGTGATTTGGCAGTGCTAGTAATACCTGTAAAACACCAGATGTATACTGTTTGTTTTTTGGCAGTGCTAGTAATACCTGTAAAACACCAGATGTATACTGCTTGTGATTTGGCAGCGCTAGTAATACCTGTAAAACACCAGATGTATATACCAGTACTGTTTGTGATTTGGCAGCACTAGTAGTACCTGTAAAACACCAGATGTATATACTGTTTGTGATTTGGCAGCGCTAGTAATACCTGTAAAACACCAGATGTATACTGTTTGTGATTTGGCAGTGCTAGTAATACCTGTAAAACACCAGATGTATACTGTTTGTGATTTGGCATTGCTAGTAATACCTGTAAAACACCAGATGTATGCTGTTTGTGATTTGGCAGCGCTAGTAATACCTGTAAAACACCAGATGTATACTGTTTGTGATTTGGCATTGCTAGTAATACCTGTAAAACACCAGATGTATGCTGTTTGTGATTTGGCAGCGCTAGTAATACCTGTAAAACACCAGACGTATACTGTTTGTGATTTGGCAGCACTAGTAATACCTGTAAAACACCAGATGTATGCTGTTTGTGATTTGGCAGCACTAGTAATACCTGTAAAACACCAGACGTATACTGTTTGTGATTTGGCAGTGCTAGTAATACCTGTAAAACACCAGATGTATACTGTTTGTGATTTGGCATTGCTAGTAATACCTGTTAAGTATTTGTGTACGCTATGTAATGTGTTTATGAATTTACAACTTCAACATCAGTCATGGCAGACTAGACTAAACTAGTAGATCAGAGTCAATGTTTTTCTGCTTTTTGTCTTGAGTGAACAACACAGATCTGCCAGCACATTGCAGGCCTAGAGCAACTCTATACTCTAGCAGTGGGAACAACTCTATACTCAAGCAGTGGGAACAACTCTATACTCTAGTAGTGGGAACAACTCTATACTCTAGTAGTGGGAACAACTCTATACTCCAGCAGTGGGTTACTATCTTTACACAAAGAGAAGAACTGTGAATTGGAGCTTATATTCAGTGATTTGTGCATTACTTGGTCCACCCAGTGAAGAGATCCAGATAAGATTCTTCTGGATGAGGAGTTTAAAAAGAGAATATCAATCAGATTATCCTTCATGTGAGTTGCATCATTTCCCACTCAAATACTACTTTCTGGGCTAGCATCATTTCCCACTCAAATACTACTTTCTGGGCTAGCATCATTTCCCACTCAAATACTACTATCTGGGCTAGCATCATTTCCCACTCAAATACTATTATCTGGGCTAGCATCATTTCCCACTCAAATACTACTATCTGGGCTAGCATCATTTCCCACTCAAATACTACTATCTGGGCTAGCATCATTTCCCACTCAAATACTATTATCTGGGCTAGCATCATTTCCCACTAAAATACTACTATCTGGGCTAGCATCATTTCCCACTCATACTACTGTCTGGGCTAGCATCATTTCCCACTCGAATACTATTATCTGGGCTTGCATCATTCCCCACTCAAATACTATTATCTGGGCTAGCATCATTTCCCACTCAAATACTATTATCTGGGCTTGCATCATTCCCCACTCAAATACTATTATCTGGGCTCGCATCAATTCCCACTCAAATACTACTATCTGGGCTTGCTTAAAAGTTGGAGCATACCAGATCTGCAGTCACATGATGAGCCAGCTAACAGATTGGGATTGAATAATCACTATATTTATTAAATGACCAGCTAGTGAATCATTTCATCACAATTCTGGGTCTGTGCAGTTTGTACTTGGGTGTGTTTGGAATACAAGGATACATTAAATAATGAGTAACCTGCAGTTTTTAGCCCTACATGTTGGACTAGAAAGAGCTTTATGGGATGGCCTGTTGTCCATCACTGGTTCGTTCATTGGCACAAGTTTGTTATTGCTACTACTCCTAAACTGTTTGGAAGATTGGCATGAAATTTTGCATGTCTGCATGCACACACACACACACCTCAACCTTATGTGTTGACTTGAAAAAAATCTTGTTATAGCTACTCCTGCATTGATGGTCATATGAACATGGAGGTTTTAACTAAAGGCTTCCTACGATGTCTAAACATGGTGCAAGTCTGATGTCTAGCTTGAAATCATATTATTGCTACATCTACTAAATGAAAAGTTGTATGGACATGGCTTATTTTGTTCATGTGGAGACTGTATTTTGGTGCTTAATTGGTCTTAAAATGGTGCTGATCCAACATCCTACATGGTCAACCAAATGATCATAATGAGAAACATGTTATTGCCACTCTTACTGAATGGATGGTCATACTAACATGTTTTCACCAGACGACTTAGTGTATAATTTTAAGTAAATTTAATTTACAACAGAAATATCCAAAGACCGAGTTCAGTTATAAGCATCGAATATTACCCTGTGTATGCTTGTGAACAAAGTTAGAACCTTTCAGTATTTTGCCATTTCAAAAATGTCTACCTTCCTTTAGCTTATGCCACACCATCTATGATTGTTGTGTTTGTTAGGAAAGGAGTGTGTCCGGCCTGGTAGATGTCATGAGGTCAGTCTCATTAGAGGTATAGTATTGTGTTTGTTAGGAAAAGTGTGTGTGTGTGTGTGTGTGTCAGGCCTGGTAGATGTCATGAGGTCAGTCTCTGTAGAGGTATAGTATTGTGTTCGTTAGGAAAGGTGTGTGTGTGTGTGTGTGTGTGTGTGTCAGGCCTGGTAGATGTCTTGAGGTCAATCTCTGTAGAGGTATAGCATGTTGTATGTGTTAGGAAAGCTGTGTGTGTGTGTGTGTGTCAGGCCTGATAGATGTCTCGAGGTCAGTCTTTTTAGAGGTATATCATTGTATTGGTGATGGGATGCTTGAAAATGACAGTTACAGTTTGTATTCAAATGAAGAATTAAATTACATTTAATATTTTAAACATCAGCTTAAAAGTAATTAAGAAAATAGAGCATGAAAGTGGATGATGCTGCAGTTATCTTAAACTTTGCAATATAGGAAATCTATTTACAAGTTTGTTCTGATCTCCCATTCAGTTATTTTATCTGTTTTTTTTTCATTTTATGCTATTGAAAACAAGGTTTAAAAATATACTTTGCCATGCAAGAATGATGGACCTCCTTCACTTTCCCCGGTTCAACAACCAGCTTTATTTACTTTGGCTTCTTACAGTTTCACAGACCCAATCATATTTCCATTCTACTTAAAAAGGTTCACATTAGCAAAATAGCCTTCACTAAAATATTTTCATCCATCCCTCTGGATTTGAATATGATTTCAGAATGTTTCAAGTAATTTTCTGATAAATTGGAGGGATGGTGGGCAAATCCTTTAGTGTTGTAATGCATGCATATCTTGTAATAATTAATCGTAATCTTTGGAGTGAGCATACCAAGTGTAATGACAGTTATTAAGCTTCCAAGGAAAGTGTGGCTATATCCCACGTGACAATTTGTCAGTTAAATTTGTCAATATACATTTAATACAAACAAATTGTAGACTGCTCCGGTGGCCTAGTATTTAGAGTGTCTGCCTCAGATGCAGGAGGTCATGGGTTTGAACCCTAGTGGAGTCATACCAAAAACTTCTAAAAGTGGTACTAATAGGACTTATAAACCTGGTGTCATGATAATGTGACTGGTCGGGACATGATGCTACAAGTCTATGGCATGATGCCCCAGTGTTAGATTTCACTATAAACTGCCACACTGCAGACATTGTAGCGATATGACTGAATTATTATAAATCCAAATCACGCTCACACACATACACACACACAAAATGAGATTTCTGGAGGTTTTTGTTGTTTTCGTCTGAAATTCAAGTAGGAAACACATTTTGAAAGCTGTTTCTGAATACATCTTAAAACATCAACTTCAGGTGATCTTCCAATAACATACTGCCTAGTTGTGTTAGAAACATCGTTTTTCATTGGCTGTTTGGCTCGAGCATGAGCAGAAGGATAAAAGTTGGATTTTTTTATTATTATTTTTTAAATTATTAGTTTTGCTTTTGCTTAACAAACCCATTATTTTCACATCAAGACCACTCTTTATTTCAAATGCCCATCTTATCCTACTTTTTTGCAAAGGTTCATTCTGTCTGTTTGCAGTTCATACCTGTCTGCCTTAGATCTGAAACCAAAAAGTCTAAAATCCAGAAACAAAATCAGATTTCGACCACGCGGGAATTTTGGTTAGAAAAAAAATTGTGTCCAAAATTTAGGTTTTTCCCTCTGTAGTGCAACTAGAAATTACAGATTATTTGGTATCATTGTAGAGCTACATCTGTCTACCTTTCTATAATTCCACCCACTTTTGTGTATCTTACATGACCTTGACACTACAGAGCTCGGCAGTAGGCTAGTACCTCCTGCCACGTTAACTCGTCACCAAGGGTAATGTGTTAACAAGGATTTTTGAATTTTTTACAAATCGTCAAGGAATCGCTAAATTTGTAATTTATGTGCATTGTCGATGCACAAGTGATTAAATACGCAAGGAATATTAAAATTTGGTGCTGTCATCAAAATGCATCCATTAACACATTAACCCCTGGAGGTTTTTGTCGTTTTCGTCTGAAATTTGAGTAGGGAACACATTTTGAAAGCTATTTCTGAATACATCCTAAAACACCAACTTCCAGGTGATCTTCCAATAACATACTGCCTGGTTGTGATAGAAACATCGCTTTTCATTGGCTATTTGGCTCGCGCATGAGCAGAAGGGTAAAAAGCACTGCATCAAAACTAAGTTCAACAAACTGGGCATATATTTTGGAACAAACATTTCATACATACAGTTGTTGTTGCAAACAGGACCAGTCTTTATCTTAAATACAAAATGCTCTCAGTTAGAACAAGAAAACACACAAGAAACTTTTGATAACGAAAACTAGGACATCAAGATCAGTTAGTGGAAAACCATGAAACTTGATTGTATATTTTCTTTATTTCAGATGCACCATCCAATACAGATGAAACCCGCAGACAGTGAAAAGAGGAATGGTTAGTATCAGTTTTACACACACATCAGAATTTAGGAGTAAAACCTGCCCAGAATTTCATGTTGTTTAAATTTTCCAATAAAGACCACAAACTGGTCATTAAAAACAAGCAGCCTGAATTGGGAGATTTTGTTTTTGGAGGACAAGTTTACTCCGGTCTTGGCATTATTCTTTTAGGTTACATGCACAGTACTTGTAGAAGCTTCCTGGCTTACTTTGGTTTGCTGTTTTAGAAGATGGGGACCCAAGTTATTTAGTGCCTATTTAAATGCGAGATGGGAAGCCAAGTTATTTAGTGCCTATTTAAATATGAGATGGGGACCCAAGTTATTTAGTGCCTATATGAATACGAGATGGGAACCCAAGTTATTTAGTGCCTATATAGATACGAGATGGGGACCCAAGTTATTTAGTGCCTATATAAATACAAGATGGGAACCCAAGTTATTTAGTGCCTATATAAATAAGAGATGGTACCCAAGTTTTTTAGTGCCTATATAAATACGAGATGGGAACCCAAGTTATTTAGTGCCTATATAAATGCATTGCCCAAGGATATGCAACAGTAGCTGACCCAGAATGATCTGATTACGGAATTTTAGACTGCACCCTTAGGGTGCAAGTCCAGCCCACTAACCACTGAACCACCACAGCTGGTATCTCTTTTGTTGTCTCAAGACATGCAGGAGAAGGTTAGCCTATTTTGCAAACCGCGAGGGGGTTCTTATGGAATATGCTTGCCTTGACCAGTACATTACTTGCCCAAACCTTTCTGGTGGCCAAAAAGAAAGGAAAGAGATGTTGGAAATTTTCTGATACATTATTTACTTAAAAATTGTCAGATGTAATGAAAAAGCAGAGTTAAAAGTAGAATACAGAAAGCTCTGACCTAATTTGATAGGTCATCACCCTCGCTTCACAGCAACTGACCCTAAATTAACATGCGAGTGGTGCATATAACAAACATTCTCGTATCTCTCTGCATATGCTACCACATGAATCCTTAGACATCCAACTCAGTCAGTTCCACTCAATAAGATACATGCTATTGATTACTATTGCTTAAGACTCACTAACTTCTAGCTCATGGCAATTCCTAACCTTCAAGATTCTTTTAGCATTAAAAATTCAGATAAATATGCAGTTATCGTTAACTCACTATAATCAATATTTATCCAAACAGACAAATGAAATTAATTCTATAACCCTATGAAACCCTACACATCTGAAAATTTGGATTGAATGCAATCAGTCAATTCTATCAATGAACTAGATGCTATAAAATTAAAGAAATAAATTGCATAAACAACTCTAGCACGTCAACAGATTTCCATGAAATCGAATATATGATGCATATTATGGATCCAAGGCATATCAAACACATTTGCATAAGACAGAATAAACAAAATACAAAATTGCATGAAAATTTAGAATTGCATACCTTAATGCTGTTCTTTTCAAGAAAATGTGCATCCTAGCACTAAAGGCCTGTCTTTGCCTACAAGACAGCCACCTGGTCCCCTTACTTGTCCTAACGAGAAAGAACTACTCTTTAGTTTTCCCCAGAGTCAAACGAGTCTCACTCCTCTTGCAGGAATCTCAGACTGAGGAAATTCGCCCAAAGTCATTGCTTTAAATTCAACATTTCTTCCAGGGTATATGCCTTTAGTTAAACTGACCAATCGTAGTCAGTCATTCCTTATTGTTTTCCAAGATAATTATTACTTCCATCAGATTTTGACAGCTTAGCGAATCGGAGAAATACGACACATACCAACTTCCTTTTATTAAATGACTATTTGACATGACGTTCCTATTAAGCGGATATGGTCGGCATCCTAATGTTTACTTTCCCAGGATGGCTTTGTGATGCCCAGGTCAATTCCAAATTAGCCACATATGTTGGCCTATCCTCCTCCCAGTAAATTTAAACTGATTTGGGAAAAGGTCGAAGTGACCCGTCACATAAAACCTTGCTGGCTTGACTGTACTAAAATTTGAATGCACAATGTATTCAGTTTTAAGATTCAATACTTGTTCAAAATTTGACACATTATAATTATTATCTTTTAGCATAAATTCCTGAACAGAACAGTTGGTATTCCTCGTCCAAATTAAGGACTTGTTTACCTCTTTCCATTGTGGCAGAAAATCTGTTAAACACAAGTCCCTTTCACATTGTAAGTTTACTGCCTTGTTCTTTTTTGCAAACCACTGTCACCCATTTATTGCAATGATGAAGTGCCAAAAAATTCCTTTTATCTCTTTCTTGTGTGCTACATGCATGTAAAGAGTCATACATCAGTCCTACCTGTGTTGGTTCCATGCATGTAAACAGTCATGCATCAGGCCTACCTGTGTTGGTTCTGTGCATGTAAACAGTTGTACATCAGTCCTACCCTGTGAAGGTTCCATGAATGTAAACAATCATACATCAGGCCTACCCTGTGTTGGTTCCATGCATGTGAACAGTTCGTACATCATTCCAACCCCATGTTGTACCATTAGGTTACTTCGGGATTGACAGAGAATATCTGAGCCATTTCAGATCTTTGGCTAGTTTGGGTTTGATCTTATTTGAAAAATCTGGTTTACATAGCTTAATAACAGAAATATCTTACCCATTGTTATTGCGTAGCTTTTTTTTAAAAAATTGTACCACAAAAACCTTGTTAATTTGAGTTGAATATATCCTTCCACAAGGGAATTGTCAGTAATACATGGTCCACTCGTGCACCTCGCATGTCCATTCGCAAAACGGTATTGAACATCATTGATATGTTGCCAGAACATTACATCCTGATTGAAAGAAAAATTTGACTGAAAAAAGAAAAGTGAAATTACAAAAAGTATATCAATTTATTTCATCTGAGAAATTTTGGAGAAAATCCACACATTGCATAAGGCATAGACTTGAGTTGTCACCAATGTGAAATTTAAAAAGAAAGAAACTTGAGCCTGCACCAGTATGTGTTATATCTCATCATCTTGAGATGATTAATCTATTAATTAGCTTGTCTTGTCATGTCGAAGGACCATTAAGTCTTCAGCAGTTTTCACAAAAAAGCCAGCTAAAAGCCTGCTGAGTAAAGAGGGTAATTACAGATGCTTTTTGTTTTCCTTTCAGTTCACAATGTTTTTGGTGTCCTTGTTGTTGGATAAAATGCTTTGCAGTTTTTTATGTCAGTATAAAGGTCTATATGCAGAGAAGTTTGTATTTCTCTTGGATTCCCCAGTACAGAATGTCAAAAAGACTTTTTAATGTTTTAATGTTTAAAATTTTTGGATGTTTCTGTAAAACAGTGTCTTACTTTGTCCTCATCCATTTATTGTTTTTGTTTTGTTGCCAATGTTTTAAAAAAAATGGGATTGAGAGACCTTTACTTTTAGCGGTTTTGTGTGTTATCTAAGTATGGATTAACATGGGAGTGGCATATCTTTAAGTGGCTTTGTGAGTTTTCAATACATGGTTGAACATGGGAGTGGTGTATTTCTTTTGCAAACTAGATTACTTGAAAATGATTTGGAGCTTTAAAAGTAATTAGGTGTTTAAAGAAAGATAGGTTTGGCTTGAAATCTTTTGGAAGTCGTGTACATCCTTGTGCTCTTTTGTATGCACAACAAGGCGGCGTTTAAAACAACTCTATTCTTGACTCATTTACCAGAGAGTTCTCACCTGAAATGTGGGTACAGAAGAACAATTTCTAGCTTCTCCCAAGTGAATCTTGTGCAAGATTTTCATTTTGTTAGTTGGTTTTGATATCAACAGGAAGTTATTTTGGATTAGGTATTTCATTATCATACAAGTGTACAGGATAAAATCTGACTTTTCAGTTGTTCTTTTAGTCCATATTTTAGCCTCCTGGACCTACTTTAATAGAAATGTTGAACTTGTTGAAATTATTAAAAACATGACTGGGTGCTGCATTGACCAGGTTGAGTTAGCTCTGTGATCGGAACCTGGCATTTCTTAATTCTGGACTCCTAAATTTAAGATATTTTGCCTGTAACTTTGTCAGATGCATATAGAATCAAAATTACTTTGTATTATTTTACAGCTGATGTAGTCCTTGCTCTTTCAGCTAAGTCCGTACGTATGGGTCTGTGATGAACAATAGTGATGTTCTCAGCTGAGTCCGTACATATGGGTCTGTGATGAACAATAGTGATGTTCTCAGCTGAGTCCGTACATATGGGTCTGTGATGAACAACAGTGATGTTCTCAACTGAGTCCATACATATGGGTCTGTGATGAACAATAGTGATGTTCTCAACTGAGTCCGTACATATGGGTCAGTGATGAACAATAGTGATGTTCTTAACTTATGGAGGACTCATGTTACTAATTCAGGTCCCATAGTAAACCTATGCAAACACCATGATATTCAAAGTTCAATAACTTCAAAGTTTCAAGTGCTCATGATCAAACCTGTATTTATCAGTATAGATGAAACCTGGATGTCAGCTTCTGTGTAGAGGAAAGGATATGAGCCGCGAGATTTTCCGGACCTGCATGTATTTGAAACATGTGCTTTCAATTCCGCACCAAAGAGTCAGGTGCTAATTTTAGTAATGAGTGTTCCAAACTCAAGACTGTTAAAGGACTGAAATTCCATCAGTAATACAATGTCTCTAATTTTTTTAACTTACAACTAGGATAAGCTCTCAAAAGATTCTTTTTCCTACACCATAACTTACATTATTCACCAATCCTGGTCAGCCTAACCCATATATACTCTATTTTATGTTAACCCATTTCCAGGCTGGTTCCCATTTTTCCATACCATTAGCACCGTATGTCCTGGAATATGGCTACAAAACCCATGCTACATAAATGTCATTGCAAATCTTGAACATGTTGATCTTTGGGAAAGTAACTGTGTCAAATTAAACATCACTTTGTTTCAGCCCTTGGCCTTATTAGAAAAGAAAAAAATGCTGCAGTTTCTGCACTAGCACAAGAGAAGATAAATTACTGCTGTAGTGAAAGTGTTACTTAATCCCATAAACACGTGAAAAACCATTTCAATTATTCCATTTTCATTAGCTTCCAAATGTCAGTCACTAATATTAGAGGTAAAATACATGTCTTTGTCAGCACTTTAGTCCCAGAGGCATGCAGGCATCACTGTGCCATTTCATTCAATGCATAAAACTCCATGGCAGAGGCATGCTGGCATCACAGTGCCATTTCATCCAGTACATAAAAGTCCATAGCAGAGACATGCTGGCATCACTGTGCCATTTCATTCAATACATAAAACTCCATAGCAGAGGCATGCTGGCATCACTGCCATTTCATTCAATACATAAAACTCCATAGCAGAGGCATGCTGGCATCACTGTGCCATTTCATCCAATACATAAAACTGGATAGCAGAGGCATGCTGGCATCACTGTGCCATTTCATTCAGTACATAAAACTCCATAGCAGAGGCATGCTGGCATCACTGTGCCATTTCATTCAATACATAAAACTCCATAGCAGAGGCATGCTGGCATCACTGTGCCATTTCATCCAGTACATAAAACTCCATAGCAGAGGCATGCTGGCATCACTGTGCCATTTCATCCAGTACATAAAACTCCATAGCAGAGGCATGCTGGCATCACTGTGCCATTTCATCCAATACATAAAACTCCATAGCAGAGGCATGCTGGCATCACTGTGCCATTTCATCCAATACATAAAACTCCATAGCAGAGGCATGCTGGCATCACTGTGCCATTTCATCCAGTACATAAAACTCCATAGCAGAGGCATGCTGGCATCACTGTGCCATTTCATCCAATACATAAAACTCCATAGCAGAGGCATGCTGGCATCACTGTGCCATTTCATCCAATACATAAAACTCCATAGCAGAGGCATGCTGGCATCACTGTGCCATTTCATTCAATACATAAAACTCCATAGCAGAGGCATGCTGGCATCACTGCCATTTCATCCAATACATAAAACTCCTTCTCAGAGGCATGCAGTCATCACTGTGCCATTGCATCCAATACATAAAACTCCATGGCAGAGGCATGCTGGCATCACTGTGCCATTGCATCCAATACATAAAACTCCATAGCAGAGGCATGCTGGCATCACTGTGCCAATTTCATCCAATACATAAAACTCCATGGCAGAGGCATGCTGGCATCACTGCCATTTCATCCAATACATAAAACTCCATGGCAGAGGCATGCTGGCATCACTGTGCCATTTCATCCAATACATAAAACTCCATAGCAGAGGCATGCTGGCATCACTGTGCCAATTTCATCCAATACATAAAACTCCATGGCAGAGGCCTGCTGGCATCACTGCCATTTCATCCAATACATAAAACTCCATAGCAGAGGCATGCTGGCATCACTGCCATTTCATCCATTACATAAAACTCCATAGCAGAGGCATGCTGGCATCACTGTGCCATTTCATCCAATACATAAAACTCCATAGCAGAGGCATGCTGGCATCACTGTGCCATTTCATTCAATACATAAAACTCCATAACAGAGGCATGCTGGCATCACTGCCATTTCATCCAATACATAAAACTCCTTCTCAGAGGCATGCAGTCATCACTGTGCCATTGCATCCAATACATAAAACTCCATGGCAGAGGCATGCTGGCATCACTGCCATTTCATCCAATACATAAAACTCCATGGCAGAGGCATGCTGGCATCACTGTGCCATTTCATCCAACACATAAAACTCCATGGCACAGGCATGCTGGCATCACTGTGCCATTGCATCCAATACATAAAACTCCAAAGCAGAGGCATGCTGGCATCACTGTGCCATTTCATCCAATACATAAAACTCCTTCTCAGAGGCATGCTGGCATCACTGTGCCATTTCATCCAACACATAAAACTCCATGGCAGAGGCATGCTGGCATCACTGTGCCAATTTCATCCAGTACATAAAACTCCATGGCAGAGGCATGCTGGCATCACAGTGCCATTTCATCCAGTACATAAAAGTCCATAGCAGAGGTATGCTGGCATCACTGTGCCATTTCATTCAATACATAAAACTCCATAGCAGAGGCATGCTGGCATCACTGTGCCATTTCATCCAATACATAAAACTCCATGGCAGAGGCATGCTGGCATCACTGGGCCATTTCATCCAATACATAAAACTCCTTCTCAGAGGCATGCTGGCATCACTGTGCCAATTTCATCCAATACATAAAACTCCATGGCAGAGGCATGCTGGCATCACTGCCATTTCATCCAATACATAAAACTCCTTCTCAGAGGCATGCAGGCATCACTGTGCCATTTCATCCAATACATAAAACCCCATGGCAGAGGCATGCTGGCATCACTGCCATTTCATCCAATACATAAAACTCCATGGCAGAGGCATGCTTGCATCACTGCCGTTTCATCCAATACAAAAACTCCATGGCAGTGGCATGCTGGCATCACTGTGCCATTTCATCTAATACATAAAACTCCATGGCAGAGGCATGCTGGCATCACTGTGCCATTTCATCCAATACATAAAACTCCATGGCAGAGGCATGCTGGCATCACTGTGCCATTTTATCCAATACATAAAACTCTGTGGCAGGATTTCTTAAACAAAAGTTCAGTCTTGGCTTAAAAGTGAGACTACTAATTACACAGCATGTTTTGGTGTTTTTTTTTAAAGAATTGGGTAAGCTGTAGGTATGTATTAATGATGAATACAAGTTTATCTGCTTTTCTTTCTCAAAGTTGTGTTTCTTTAATATTAATCCAGCAGTGCTGGATGAGTTTTTAATATGACCTTAATTTGACCAGTCCAAAGATTTTGGTCTAGTCTTGTACTCAGGGTTCCCTTGCTATGAGGAAGTTGGGAAAAGGTCAGGAGAAATTATAATTTTTTCCCTGACCATGAAAAGTCATTGAATTTCACAAATATTGAGGAAAGTCAGGAAAAAACGGGGAATTTTCAACCACCACTTGGTGCCTGAAAGAAACACGTAATTGAATCGTAACTAAACTGATCGTGAGTTAAATTTATCGAGTTCTAACCAGAATATTCGGAGGGTGCAGTATGGATCATTTGGGTGCTTGCAATAAACATATATGCTGAGTCAATCCAAACATTCTGTGAATTAGATTCGTCTAGTAGACTTTTATTTTGAAAGTCAGCTCAATATCCTTATCTTTCTTTACATGGAAGGTATGAAGACCAGTCTAGCATCACAACAGGTCATCATGGTGGTAGCAAAGCATTGCCACTTACCGGATGGCCTAGTAAACTTTAAATGTTAGATCGAGTGATACATGCTTATGAAAATTACTTATTTTCTCAGAAATTGTGAGTATTAAAATGGTTGTATCTTTAATCTGCTAAAAGACAAGATTAAACATGTGACCAGGTACTTGTGATTTGCATTGCTAGTCGCATGAGTACACAAATCTAACAACCCACATTTACAAATGTTGTAGAGAAAAAGAAAAGAAGTTAAATATGAAAACTGATTGTAGTAAAAATACAAAAAACCCTGAAAGAACACAACATTTTCCATATTTATATATTCCGAGAACAACTTTTGGAGTTTTGTTGTATCACGTGACTACCACGTTGATATGTGCTCTCTGCTTGATAAATCAAACTGGCCAGATCACTGGTTTTTACAAAAAGTATCTGACTTTCATTTAATATAAATTATAATTCAATTTCTGTACAACAACATTAAAAAGGCGTTTGTTGCTGATGTCACATGACTTTGACTTCCTATGTCATCGTTTGAGATTTGTGAAGTCATGTGACTAGTAATGCAAATGGCCTGTACCAGGTCCAGTTTTTTCTATGCCATATTTTCATCTAGTCTGTCAGCGGATTAAAGACATAATGATTATTATACTTGCCAATTCTGAGAAAGTAAATAATTTTCCTATCGATTTTATGCAGGTATAAGTGATATAACATGAGTTTAAATTTTCTAGGCCCACTGGTATGTCGCTACCACACGGTGGCAGCCAATTCCAAATTTTCAATATGCATTTTCATTGACCCCACACCCAACCTAAATGTCCAAATATGAAAAATGGGGTGTGTATATTCAGAGAAAACCTGAATTAGAAAATAGACTGCTATTCGATTTAAGCCAGATTTGTTGTCCTAATTGTTTAATCACAGAGCTGAAATGAGAAATGTCGTCCCTTGTATTATATATTAAAAAGTTATATGAGCCCCAGTATCAGTACAGGTTAGGGTACTGGTTTAACAAATTACAAGAAGACAAGTTGATTTTACAGAAAATTCAGTTCTTGTGTATACAACAGTATATAATTTTGAACGTCATTTGTCAAAATTTAAATTATCCCTTTTGAAAATGTTTTTTAAACTATGGATTTTTAACCAAATCATCTTAAGTAGATTAGGTTGTTGGAAAAATCTTGTTTGGGATTTTATTGGCACTTAAATTTGGGGTTAAACTCTTCATTACAAGACAAGATTCTAATTATTTGTGTTTATTGTTTTCTTATACTGTAATAGGAAATGTTTACTTTCTGCAGGATGCATATATATATATATATATATATAGTCTTACATGTAAGACGTATCACATGTTATTTATGTTTTAGTGCTACATCTTAATACCCAAATAACGGCCTTGTATAGCATGTTCCGCTGTAGGTTCACATTGGAACAAGTAGTCAACATTTCAGGAATATCTCACACACTTGGCAGCCCGTATGGACACTCTTCCACAAATTGATATGTAATTAATATACTTACCATGCTGTTTTTATCCTGGTGGAATCAAAATCTGACACTCGCAAATGGATGCATTTTCATGTCCCATTGACATGCATTTGAATTTGTTGAAATGCAACAGTAGTCGAGGTATGCTGAAGTATGTTCAAGTAGGTTCATGTGCAGGATATATTTCTTAAACAAAACAAAATGTTGCTTACAGTTCAAATAGGCATAATATATTTTATTCATTTCGTTAACAAATAATATTTAAACTTAGCCTGATTTCAGCATTCCTGGCTTTTATTAGTTTCCAGCCAAATGAAATGTAGGCCATCAAATCTTGAAAACAGGTCCATTTCTTTTGTGCGAATTTGAATTTATTAGAGAAAAGATATGAGTAAAACATTATGACTTTACTTTTTACTTTGTAGAAAAGCGTCGTCATTTGCCAGTTATGTGAGATATTCCTGAAAATTTGACTTTCGTTAGATGTTAGTTGGCATCAAAACACTACACAGCGCTGTTAGTTAGGCAGTAAGACCCTGATGCCTAAAACATAAATATCAGTGTCGAGGTCTTACATGTGGGACTAATATATATATTGCTATAGAATTCTTTAGAATTAAAGGTTTGAAAGGAAACAACTAATTTATGTTCATTATGTTGCTCTCATTTAGCAACATAATGCATGTCAGCAAAATAAAATTGTTATTCTGTACATTGAAATGACTTTACACGCCAATTTATAGGAATGTGATCAAACTTGTTTCATGTGATACATTTTTTGGTTTTGTACATGATCATTTTTTCTGAGTTGGATGTTTTGGAGAGCCTTGAAAGAGAAACCTCTTTAGATTTAGAAAATGCATGTTTTATAATCATAACTGTTCTTTAATTCCATTCAGTAATGGTCATATGTGAACCTTGAAAAAAATTAATTTCATCCTGGGAAAAAACCTGGAAATGATTTGGAAATGTATCTTTAGAAATGCATGGGAACCATGTGTACTTTGAGATATGTTCTTGAAACTGTAACCTTAACTTGACCATGGATAGCTTGCACTTTATTTTTACCACAGCTACTTTATGTTCTTTCAAATTATCAAACTATTACACAGGATAGGTGCACTGTGGTCTTTCAAATAATCAAACTGCTACACAGGATAGATGCACTGTGGCCTTTCAAATAATCAAACTATTACACAGGATAGATGCACTGTGGCCTTTCAAATTATCAAACTGTTACACAGGATAGATGCACTGTGACCTTTCAGATTATCAAACTCTTACACAGGATAGATGCACTGTGGCCTTTCAAATAAACTATTACACAGGATAGATGCACTGTGGTCTTTCAAATAATCAAACTCTTACACAGGATAAATGCACCGTGGCCACAGGATAGATGCACTGTGACCTTTCAAATAATCAAACTCTTACACAGGATAAGTGCACTGTGGCCTTTCAAATAATCAAACTTTTACACAGGATAGATGCACTGTGGCCTTTCAAATTATCAAACTATTACACAGGATAGATGCACTGTGACCTTTCAGATTGTCAATCTCTTACACAGGATAGATGCATTGTGGCCTTTCAAATAAACTATTACACAGGATAAATGCACTGTGGCCTTTCAAATAATCAAACTGTTACACAGGATAGGTGCACTGTGGCCTTTCAAATAATCAAACTGTTACACAGGATGGATGCATGCACTGTGGCCTTTCAAATAAACTATTACACAGGATGGATGCACTGTGGCCTTTCAAATAAACTATTACACAGGATAGATGCACTGTGGCCTTTCAAATATAATCAAACTGTTACACAGGATAGATGCACTGTGGCCTTTCAAATTATCAAACTATTACACAGGATAGATGCACTGTGACCTTTCAAATAAACTATTACACAGGATAAATGCACTGTGGCCTTTCAAATAAACTATTACACAGGATAGATGCACTGTGGCCTTTCAAATAAACTATTACACAGGATAGGTGCACTGTGGCCTTTCAAATAATCAAACTATTACACAGGATGGATGCACTGTGGCCTTTCAAATAAACTATTACACAGGATGGATGCACTGTGGCCTTTGAAATAAACTATTACACAGGTTAGATGCACTGTGGCCTTTCAAATAAACCATTACACAGGATAGATGCACTTTTGCCTTTCAAATAATCAAACTATTACACAGGATAGATGCACTGTGGCCTTTCAAATAAACTATTACACAGGATAGATGCACTGTGGCCTTTCAAATCAAACTGTTACACAGGATAGGTGCACTGTGGCCTTTCAAATGATCAAACTGTTACACAGGATAGATGCATTGTGGCCTTTCAAATAAACTATTACACAGAATAAATGCACTGTGGCCTTTCAAATAATCAAACTGTTACACAGGATAGGTGCACTGTGGCCTTTCAAATAATCAAACTGTTACACAGGATGGATGCACTGTGACCTTTCAAATAAACTAGTACACAGGATGGATGCACTGTGGCCTTTCAAATAAACTATTACACAGGATAAATGCACTGTGGCCTTTCAAATTATCAAACTGTTACACAGGATAGATGCACTGTGGCCTTTCTAATAATCAGAATGTTTCACAGGATAGATACCTGTTTTTAATCTTAGCAATTAACAAAGACTAATGGCTGTATCCCACAGGATGGAGACAACTTGCTGTATCACATTTAACCTGGCCAATGTTCCAATGGGTTTTTATTTGACTAAGTGCTGCATGCCAATCATTTGACTTGATCAGAATAGTACAGCTTTGTCATGACTGAAAATAAAATATTTGTATGTAGACCATGGTAGTTTAACCTTAAGTCAAATGCTGTCCATTTAAAATGAGATTAACACAAGCATTGATGAACTTTGAAGACTGAGTGTCCTGCAGTGCATTGTTTGCCTCACTGTACAAAAATGACAATCTAATGTTCATCCGTCGAGGCAATGAGGATCACTTTAGTCATCCAGTGTTATAGAAGGAACGATTGGTCTGAGTGCATAGGTGGCTGATGAGGCCGATGTGTGCCCTGAATGTTCTATGGCATTGTGGACAGGGGATGGTAGTAATGCTGGTTGTGGGGTTACTGGTTCGGAATTTCCTGGCCTGCCTTCATTGTTCTGCAGCAGCTGTCCTGTTGGCTTTGCAAGCTGCAGCGCCTTTATCAATGGAGATGCACCATGTGATCCTGCCCTGGACATTCTGCCCCCACTTGTCATAGCTAACCCCAGAGTTATTTAATGACATCTTCATGGTGTCCTTATATCGTTTCGTCTGGCCTCCTTTGTTGCATTTTCCAAGCCAGTGGCCTGCCCATCACAACTGTGATTGCATCAGGATGGTGTAGATACTGGACAGACTTGCTTTGGCAAGGACCTCAGTATCCAGAATCCTGTCTTGCCACTTGATGTTGAGGAGTCTTCTGAGGCAGGTTGTATGGAAGTGGTTTAACTTCTTCGCATGCCGCTGGTACACTGTCCTGGTTTTGCAGGCGTATAATAGCATAGGGAGTACTATCATTCTGTACACCTTCAGCTTTGTAGACTAATTCATCTTCTGTTCCAGATGTTGGTGTATAGTCTGTTTTTGTGTGTATGTGTGTCTTTGTGGACTGTCAAAATTTTAGGAGACTTCTACCAGGTACCTGTCGTTCCCAACGATCAGTTACCTGGGTACCCGATGAAAAGGAAATTGCATTAAATGTGAACTTGAGTTCCTTTGTTGTGGGTTCATACATGTCAACCCCCAAGAGAAATACAAGCATAATTATTATTAATAAAGTGGAAAAATAGTGTTATCTGAGCATAAAAAGAACAATCTATATATTACATGCCATATTTACAGAAAACCATGAAAAACGTACAATTATTTTTGCTACTTATCTGGATCTGCAGTTAAATTTCTTGTCAGAAATTGGCTAAATCGATGTGGATTAGTAATTAGTACAAGAGTATTGACAAAAAACAAATTCATAAATTATTTCTGCACAATATTTAACTAGTCTTCATGTCTATCAATATTGCTGAATGGTCATGAAGTCCACAATTAATGAAGGCCTATCAGTATTGCTGAATGGTCATGAAGTCCACAATTAATGAAGGCCTATCAGTATTGCTGAATGGTCATGAAGTCCACAAATGTTGAAGGCCTATCAGTATTGCTGAATGGTCATAAAGTCCACAATTAATGAAGGCCTATCAGTATTGCTGAATGGTCATAAAGTCCACAAATGTTGAAGGCCTATCAGTATTGCTGAATGGTCATGAAGTCCACAATTAATGAAGGCCTATCAGTATTGCTGAATGGTCATGAAGTCCACAAATGTTGAAGGCCTATCAGTATTGCTGAATGGTCATGAAGTCCACAATTAATGAAGGCCTATCAGTATTGCTGAATGGTCATGAAGTCCACAAATGTTGAAGACCTATCAGTATTGCTGAATGGTCGTGAAGTCTACAATGAAGGCCTATCAGTATTGCTGAATGGTCATGAAGTCCACAAATGTTGAAGACCTATCAGTATTGCTGAATGGTCATGAAGTCCACAAATATTGAAGGCCAATCAGTATTGCTGAATGGTCATGAAGTCCACAAATGTTGAAGGCCTATCAGTATTGCTGAATGGTCATGAAGTCCACAAATGTTGAAGGCTGCATTACATCACTGTCAAATTCTTCTTTCAGAATGTATAAATGCTATTGATATGACCTTTTCCTGATGCAGCATGTTTAACAAATTCCGTCTCCATTAATACATGTCAGTCATAGAATATCCAGGAGCCACATTGATAAAGCTGGTTTCTCTGGTGCCATTTTTGTTTTCCTTTTAAACTGATCTGCTATGTATGTGTCTATCAAAATATAATGGATCTGTAACACGTGGTTTCACATTCAAGAAACCAGTCTGTTTCTTGGAACTGTTTCATGTACAGTTAATATAAATAGAAAATAAAGAAATTAGGTCCACTAATGATGGATGAATTTTCAGCAGCAAAGTCACATGACAGGAACCTTGGACTGTAATTGTACATCTGTGTCTCACTCGCGCCTGATGTCTTTGATCTTAAACATTTTTTGGTAGGTTTTAAAATAATTTTAACAGGTACTGATTTGCCTGTTTTTTACCCAGGTACCTGAGTACCTGTTGACAGCTTTAGCATTAAAGTCCATTGTGATGTACAGATCTTGCTGTGATGTAGTAACATGGAGACTTTTGTGGCTAATTTTTTGGTCAACATTTTTCAGACTCCGTTATAGTGGAGATTACTGTTTGAAAATTGAGGATGATGGGTAATGTTGTACACATAATGAGATGCTGATGGTACTCCAAATTTATGGTCTCAGGAGATCAGTCAAAATTCTATGATGATTGTTAATTCTATAGACCACTGACACTACCACCACCCCACACATGAATACCAAGGTTTACGTATTTTTTTTAATGTTGCAGGAGTAGTTTTCCAACATTACAGACATCTGTAAACAAGCAGTGTTACATTATTCCATTTTGGTGGGGTGGGTGTATGTGTGGTGGGATTGGAATATCCGGTAGATAGAGGTATATACTGTGTTTTAATAACTACAAAACATCACGGTCATTGGCATTATATGCATGCTTATCAAGGTGTGCCTTTTGTGCCTTGTTCTGCTGATGATACCAATTAACCTGCACATCGTGATGATGACTGTCGGCAACCATTATTTTCTTATTGACTATTTTCTTTTGTTTCAGAGGAGAGGAAGCTGTTTGTTGGTATGGTTTCCAAGAAATGCACAGAAAATGACATTCGAATGCTGTTTGCACCATTTGGGGCAATAGAAGATTGTACAATATTACGTGACCAGAATCATCAAAGTAGAGGTATATATGCACTTAATTTTATCTTTTGGAACATTACTAGACCAAATTTTGTTGATAAATTCAAGTAGTCAACCTATTTGAAACTTCTTTTCCTCTAAATATACTTTATGGGTTACATCTAGAATGCACAACTTTGAAAGTCCCACCACTGGACAAATTTAGCAAATAATTGTTTTGGCAGTAAGATGTTGACAACACCCCACCCCTCCATCCAGTATATTGGGGTTTATGTCTTGTATTGTTGGACTACCATCATATAATGTTCCAGCGTATCTTGATCTGTGGTTCGATTGAGGAATTTGAATGATCAAAATAGGCCCTAATGATAGCAACGATGCTCGTTCACGATTCCTTGTCATACTTTCAAGTCGTTACTGCATGTGTTGTTGGATATTTGATATTCTTTATTGGATTTTTATGTGACAGCCAAGTTCAAACATTAAGTGCCGTTTAAAAACTTGAGGATGGATATACATGTGGTTCACTGTATGGTGGAAACAGATTTTTGTTTTCATATTTTATCACCGGTTTTAACAAAGGTGATACATTGTAAAACTCTTTCTGCTTTCATTTTTACTTTCTTATTTTCCTTTTGAGAGGCTTCTACTTTGACCAGATTGGGTTATCTTTTTACCAGATTACCCCTCCCACTATCTTTAGCATCAAGGGGGAATAGTGCCCAAATTTACTTAATCTTTGATGAAACCCTGCATGCATAGATGCACAGGCATACAGACATTGGATGGGGCTAATTACAGTATATTTGAAAAAATGCACATATAGCCATTGGGGATTGATATTTTTTAATTGCCTCCTTTTCATGTTGGAGAAGAGACCATAACGCAAGTATGATTTTTGCAGTTTATATATGAAAGGTCCTTATCTTTGCCCAAACATGTTAGAAAAGCATGAAAATGAAAAATTTTATTTAATCTTTATTGTGTATGCTATAAATCCATCTGTTGCATTGTTAATATATGTCTGATCTAACAGACAACAGTAAATTTACTTGGCCTTTAATTATTCAAATACTTCCTGTGGACCTTTGGTTGGTGGGTAACTGAATGCAGTATCCATAGTTACCAGATCAATACCATCTTCATTGCACAGGATACATGTACAGGATACATAGATTGGATGCATGTACAGGATGGATCCAATTTCAGTCATTTTGATTTTAACATGGCTCAACAACTGGTGTACTTTCCATGGTTTTGGCAGGCTTGGTGATATTGACTGTTGTTTGCAATATTAACTTTATGATCAACATGTGGTTGACTTCTTATCATACCTAGTTGGTCCTGAATGAAACAGATGCCAGTCATACATCCATTATGGCTGCCATGACAGTTGTTGTGAAAATCTTGTTGTCACTACTCCTCCCTCCCGAATCTGATCATTATGGCATGAGGTTTTAACCAAAAGACTTCTGATGACGTCTACCTTCTCATAAATGAAAATGGTGCCAATCTGACATCCAATATGTCAAACAGTAGCTAATTTAAAAATATCAGAGATGGTTTCGACACAGCAGTTAAAAGGAAGAAATGGTCTTATCTTGATTTCCTAGAAATTCTTTTTGCCTGATAGTGTCAGTCCCTTTGTAGGAATTCTTGTTTATTATGTCAGTGCTGTCATAGTAATTAAAGCTTAGAAAATACAGAGGCCAAATTGTACAATTTATAAAATACTGGAAGGAGTAAAGGAGGAATGAAGACTATGGATTGCTGTAGAAAGAAGCAATAATCTGAATAACATAAATCAACTTGATGACTTCCATTCTGATCCCATCCCTATTCAGAAAGTAAATAAGTACCCCACTCTTTGCCACTCCCTTCTGCTCTCACAAGCAATGGAACAAAATATACCTTTTAAGAAGAGGAAATGATCAGGATGTTTATAGAATGGTTGTTCAAAGTCTTCAGACATGTCCTAAAAACTATACATAATAATTAAAAAGCCGTTAGAATCAGCATTTTCTTAGTCTTCAGACAAGTCCTAAAAACTACATGTAATAATTAAAAAGCCATTAGAATCAGCATTTTCTTAGAGTCTTCAAACACGGACCACCCACTCAAAATTTTGTTATAATTAATAGTCCATTAAAATCGGTATCTTCTTAGACAAATACAAGTGTCTTTGATTGTCTGCATTGAAAATCATAGTGAATAGTAACTGCTTGAACTAATAGCCATCAATCACTATGGAAACAGCTTGAACCAATATCCAATCTTTTAATCTTCACAGTTTATTTTATATACAAAATCAATGATCACCTTGTGTGTTTTAATTAGCTCTTCAGTGGCATTCCTTGATTCTTCTCTGAGCCAGTGTTTGAGCACATTCGCATTAAAGTTTCCTTACATGCGTTTTCATTAATAACTGGTGTCATACAGTCAAACCTGTTTTAAGAAGGCACAAATAGGGAAAGCAGGCCTCTTACAGAGGTGATCTCAGATTGGAGGTTCAAGTATCAGACTTGGTTTTTAAATAGATATTGTGCACAAAATTTATACTATTGTTTTTTTGCTATTACATTTTTATTCTAAAGTTCATTTTGCCTGCCCCCCACCCCGATAGATCTCTCTAAACAATGTTGCAGGTTAATTAATTCAGGTACTCAACTTAGCAGTTGAGAGATGAGCCAGTTGAAAGTTACTGTGCCTTGAGTAGGGTATGTATGTGCGACATGTATAAACTTCATGCCTTTACCTAAACAATATCATTCTTCTGAAAACAAATTTTCATATAGACAGTGGACATGGTTGACTCGCTTGAGTGACAGTTTAAAGAATTAAAAGAAACTAGTTTGGTGAAGAAACACTTGACCGTTGTCTGCATAAAGCAGGTAACCATTTCATACATGACTTTTATTGAGGATATTCTGTGAGGGAGGGGTATAGAATGTAATTTAAACCAGGTTTTTGTCAGATAGAGGTGTCAATTAGGGCAGGCTTGACTGTATCTCCAGAAGTTACATCTGATGCATCTATGATACTTTGGTTGTCATAGTCCTTTAAAAACATTGATGGACAATATACAATTAGCTCTTTTAATGGAGTTAGTTGTCACTAAAGTTGGGATGATTCAATTTTTTTTACTGTGATCTGCTTTTATTCTGAAGTTCATGCACAGCCATATACATACAACCATTAGGTAGAATGGTGATTTAAAAGAATTGCTTAGTAATTACTTTCATAAATGAAGGCATCTTTTTCTTCATTAGAGAAGGTTTGGCATTTGTAATTTGTCTGCATAACAAAACAGCTAACTAAAAGAAACATAGTGGGCATTATTCATGGATTTTGAGGCCACAAGTTCCATTTAACTGAATCCCTGGCAGGAATTTTGAATCATTTACTCCCCATGTTTGTTTTGCTGTGCATGAGACTGGATTGGATACCATAATCAATGACAGGAGGGCACACATGTGGTTGTATAGTCTTCAGTCGGTTCACAGTGGATGGACTTCCTCCCTACCTGATAACTTGAAACTGATCCTCTTAAGATGCAGACATTACTGACCATAATCCTATGTAGAAGATAACAGCTTGATACATTATCTGCAACTGGTATTCAGCAACATAAAACCCTGGAACTGTTTCAGTCTTCCTTGAACCTTTTTCATGCCAATACTGCTGGTGTTTAATTTTTCTGGTAGCTAATTGCAGAATATACCATCCCACACTCCCTCCCTCAAATAAAGAGTATATTGATAAGGCATGAAATTTGGGATGATGTTCTGAGTAAGTACTTCAATGGTAAGGCGAGTTTAAAATGGAAAAACTAAATAGAGTACTGTTAGTACCAGTACTAAGTGCATGTGTGAGAGAGAGAGAATATGTCTGTGTGAGTGTGTGTGTGTGTGTGTGTGTGTGTGTGAGGGAGCGCGAATCTTGGGTCTAGTACAGAAAGCTGAACTTTCAAAGCACCATTGCACTTTATTTACTACATATATGGTTGAGAAGTTCCAGCACCCTTAAACTTTATTTACTACATTTGTATCACTATAGTTAGATTTAATTAGCAATTCCTTGTTAGCTTCAAAAAAAGGACAGCAGTTTCATGGATCCTGCCCATTGGTTCCATTATTGTACCAGCCTTGGGTAGCTTATTATCATATGTAGAATTGCATAGAGATTTAAAATGCTACTTCTGTATTAGCTTTTATTTATTTTGGGTTTTTTCCTTTTTTTCAGGTTGTGCTTTTGTAACGTTTGTAAATAGACAATCAGCTCAAAATGCCATAAAAAGTATGCATCACTCACAGACAATGGAGGTAGGTAGGTCAGTCAGTTAATGGCACACACAGGTAATTGTCATCATTGTTAATTGTTCATCATTCATGTCATGCTGATTGTTTACTTCACACAGCTCATGGGATTTTTATTCTTTCCAATGTCATTGATTTAAATGCTTGACATCTGATATCACATTTGAATGGTATTACTCTCATTTCCCAGTTGTAGGGGCTTCCAGTGTCTATCCATCTGTCTGGTTAAGTTTTGCATATAGGCCAGTTTTTGGTGCACATTTGTTATGGTAAGGTCTTTTTGCCGAATCTCTGCAATGCTGTACTGTACTGTTAAACAAGACTTGTCTTGACATGTGATTGTAATTTCATGAAATCTGTAAGCGTCTTAGTGATCACATGAGATGACATTGGTCATGTGATTGGTCAGTCTTTGGTGCACACAAAAATGGCAGCATCTGTATATACATATATATATATATATATATATATATATATATATATATATATATATATATATATATATATATACACACACACACATACATACATACAGTGCGACCCCACGATAACGTGCCCCATGGTAATGCAAATTCGGATATAACACAGTCATGGCGTGGCTCCTGAAATTTCGTATATTCATTCGCACATGAAAAAATATTTTTTGTTCAAAGTGCGTAAATAATGTATAAAAAATGTATTATCATTATGGGGAAGAGATTGCATATGAATTCGAATATAATATGATCGTGGCATGGTTCCTGAAATTTTAAATGCATGTATGTGTAATTTTCTCTTACCAGGATTTTTTTAAAGTATGAGAAATAGTGTGTAAAACATTTATTATCATTTTGGGGAAGAGTTCGCGTATGAATTTTAATATAATACGATCGTGGCATAGCTTCTGAAATTTAACAATTTCACCAAGTTCTTGAAGTGTTAAGCCAAAATAAAAATTATCAGAAATGTTGCTTATTACTGATCCATGAGTAAAACTAGTAAGTCATCTTTGTGATTGTCTTCAATTAATTCTGTATACAATCGTTGCTCAGACAATAGCCAACATGTGTTTCTTCTTTAACTGCATACACACCCAAGCAGCAGACAATGCAGTGGTTAAAAAAAGATTCTCACAATTTAATAAACATTAAAAAAACAAAAGCCGCCAACATGTTTGGCTGGGCTTGGCGGTGTTATTAGATGCAATCAGTTGACCAGTAAATAATGTCTGCTTTATTAGTTGGAAATTGAAAGAGTATCAAATTTTACATGCATTCATCTTAAAATGTTTTATAAAAGTGACTCATGACCATTGCAGGCATACTGCACTTAGTTCTCAGGTTTTACATGTGTATGGTGTTTGCTTATGAACTCGTTATTAATTTCCTATTTTTT
Source organism: Sinohyriopsis cumingii (assembly GCA_028554795.2). Lineage (NCBI taxonomy): Eukaryota > Metazoa > Mollusca > Bivalvia > Unionida > Unionidae > Sinohyriopsis > Sinohyriopsis cumingii. The sequence goes on from CM068835.1 coordinate 7,921,868, forward strand.
ATAAAAAAATTATTTTACCGTTATGGAAAAGCAAGTTCACAAACACAAGTCATTCTCTACACTGTGCGCAATGATTAGTATATTAGTTTTCACACATTTCTTTTGATATTCACAAAATCTGAAGTAAAAGGTAAATGCACACTGAAAGCATGTGTTGATTGTTAATTATTCTTGCTGTAGTCATTCAAACAAATAGGTGTACAAGCATTAATTATTGGAAATTTACAATGGATAAATGTACACGGAAATGCATATGAGAAAATTTTAGCAGTATGAAATTTGTACAGACACCATTCATAGACCCTGGAACATAATGAACCATACATGTGTTTCATGTTCTTAACCAAATTTTGCTGTTAGTTTTTCCCATTGAATTCAGACACATAATGATCTGTGACAAAATTATTGAATAGGTTAAATATGTATGCAATTTTTGCAATGGAATTACATGTATTATGGATTAATTGCAAGCCTCAACAGTATGATATCAGACGACAAGTAAACAGTGTTAATACTCTGTTCATGATATATATTAGACGTTGAATTCGGACACATCGATCTGGGACAAAATTTTTGAATATTGTAAATCTGTGCAATTTTCATTGGAATTGCATTCTTTATTGATGAACTGCATGCCATGATGGCATGATAGTAAATGGTGTTGATACCCTATTCATCATATACATTACACATGAATACATGTATATGTGTCAGTGAGATGTTCTCTGAAAAAAGTAAAATACTGAAACCCCGCATTAATGCAATCCAATTTTTTGGACCCCAATTATCGCATTATAGCGGTTATAGCGAGGTTTCACTGTGTGTGTGTGTGTATCAGATCCAATTGCAAGATACAAAGACTCTGGTCTGCCATTACATGATGCACCAACAGATCTGGGTCAGTGTTGTTTGTTCTACTTATTACTTACAACAATCTTTATAGACCCATATCTGACAGCATATTTGTGTTGGAAGAGCTGGGTCTTTGCGGTTTTCAGTGGGATCCAACTCGTAAGCAGGTATATCAACAACTATAGATTGGTGTTTATCAGTAAAGGTTGATATGTAATTACTAGGACCCTTGTGTTCTTCATAAAATTACAGTCAAACATCAACTTTGTTTTATTTTTTCATTTAATTTCACTCCTTTTTTTATTAGGCTCAATTATTTTTGTATAGAGACTTGCTTCTATCTGTATAAATCATTAAACATGAGACTAATGAGAGACTTTATCTACTACATAATAACAGTTACAAATACCCAAATCAGCTTAATGAGCTGATAAAACCTCTTTACTAAATGTATTCCTGTCTGTTTTAGGTTCTAAAAGTTCTGTTAGTAGCCCATCCAGCTGCCATTAGGATTGTTTCTATTGCTGGCCTTCAGTGTTGGCAGTAGTTAGTAGCCCATCCAGCTGCCTTGAGGATTATTCCTAATTGTTAGCATTTATTGCTGGCAGTAATTAGTAGCCCATCCAGCTGCCTTTGGGATTGTTCCTAATGTTAGCCTTTGGTGCTGGCAGCAGTTAGTAGCCCATCCAATTGCCTTTAGGATTGTACCTTTTGTTACCCTTCAGTGTTAGTTAGCCCATCCAGCTGCATTTAGGACTGTACTTGGTGTTGGCATCAGTTAGTACCCCATCCAGCTACCTTTATGACTGTACTTGGTGTTGGCAGCAGTTAGTACCCCATCCAGCTACCTTTAGGACTGTACTTAGTGCTGGCAGCAGTTAGTACCCCATCCAGCTACCTTTAGTACTGTACTTGGTGTTGGCAGCAGTTAGTACCCCATCCAGCTACCTTTAGGACTGTACTTGGTGTTGGCAGCAGCTAGTACCCCATCCAGCTACCTTTAGGACTGTACTTGGTGCTGGCAGCAGTTAGTACCCCATCCAGCTACCTTTAGGACTGTACTTGGTGCTGGCAGCAGTTAGTACCCCATCCAGCTACCTTTAGGACTGTACTTGGTGCTGGCAGCAGTTAGTACCCCATCCAGCTACCTTTAGGACTGTACTTGGTGCTGGCAGCAGTTAGTACCCCATCCAGCTACCTTTAGGACTGTACTTGGTGTTGGCAGCAGTTAGTAACCCATCCAGCTACCTTTAGGACTGTACTTGGTGTTGGCAGCAGTTAGTAGCCCATCCAGCTACCTTTAGGACTATACTTGGTGTTGGCAGCAGTTAGTACCCCATCCAGCTACCTTTAGGACTGTACTTAGTGCTGGCAGCAGTTAGTAGCCCATCCTATACTATACTATACTAGTGTTTAGTATGGAAACACTAAAGTATCCCTACCAGAACTTTTCATTATTGTCTTACCAAGTCACATGGGTCATGAAGGCGCATTTACTCATTTTAAATTAAATACAAATTGTTGTTTTAAAATTTAACACTAATTTTCTTTAACCAAAGTCTATAAAAATCCTGATTATTGAATGCTCTGCACCTTAACTGTCACCAAGAAACTACCAGACGAAAATTAGCTATCACTATGGACTTTACATTAATGGCCATGTACTAGACTTGGGTCAAAATAAGAACGCATCGAGTGGAATTGTCATAATCGAGGGTAGTACGAATTTGTTGATCAATATGTGTAGCTTTCATTGTAACATCACTCCAGATTGTACTGGATCACACCTTTAGGTTCATTTTGTCCGAAAATGTCTGTGTACTTTAACTTTGATTTTTGCCATATGAACCTCTTGGGGCAGCTAAATAATGACCTTCCAAAACAATATGGATGAATATGAAACCAAATGAAGTGAATACTTGCCACTTAAAGGTATGTTGAATCAAATTCTAAAACATTACACCCATTACTGAAATAGTTGGTGTTGAATGCCTACATGACCTGTGAACGCTCTGGTAGCCAAGGGGTTAGAGTGTCCGTCTCAGAAGTGGGAGATTGTGGGTTCGAACCCCAGCCAAGTCATACCAAAGACTTAAATAAATGGTACCAACAGCTGCCTTGCTAGGCTCTCATCATTAAGAGGTTAGTGTTAGGACTGGTCGACCTGGTGTCAGGATAATGTGACTGGGTGGGACATCATGCTATATGTTTGCAGCATGATGCCCAGTGCTAGACATCTCTGTAAATTGCCACACTGCAGATATCGTAGCGATATGACTGAAAAGTTGTTAAAGCAATGTTAAAAATCCTAATCACACACACACACACACATGACCTGTGTGACTTGTACTATAGCTTGAAACAGTTCCTTTTGTATGGAGATTTGGTTCCTATTGTGTTTCACTATTGGATAAACCTGTGCTCTGCTGCAAACAAGTTTGCAGATAAATAATTACACACAATTTCTTATTATAATGGATCTTCTTCTAAAGTTATGGCTGTACATGATGTCCTGGTTTTCACTGCGCATAAAAGGAAGATGTATTTCTGCAGCATTACCAGTGAAATTTGTGTTATTTTAGTGATGCAAGTAACATGGTGAACTTTGTAGTCAATATCTTTTGTAAAACATTACTCTGGTTTGAAGAAGATTTCACTTTTGTTCATTTTAGCAGCACTATTAACACATTATTTCCCATATCACACTCCAGACATGGGAGCAAAATGCCATTCCCAAGGAAGGCAGCCAACCTTTGCTGGATTCGGTAGTGTCAGACCCGCAACTCTTTGATTATGACTTGAAATGCCCATGGTAAAACCCTAAATACTCTCCAAAGGCAGTTGCTGGAAATTGTTTTTTGTTTTGTGAAGAATTCCATGTCTCTCCAAGTGGACACAAGTGTATGGTTCATTCAGATTTGCATGTTGCAAATGCCATATCATTGTACATAGCATGCTCAGTGTTAACTTTAAGCACTTCCAAATATTCAGTTTCCAGGTCTGGTATATTTGTCTTGAAGGTAACCTCCTCAGATGAACAATGACCTTTATTAACAGCATAAGGGGACTTACCATAAGCATTGGAGCTGCTTTCTCTGGCCAGAAATATACTTTGGTAAATTCTCATCATCATTTCCCTGTGTCAGTTTCAGGCTCTTTATCTGGAATCATTAGATCATCTTGGTCTCAGATTCCATGTGTCAATTTCAGGCTCTTTATCTAGAGTCATTAGATCATCTTGGTCTTGGATTCCATGTGTCAATTTCAGGCTCTTTATCTGGAGTCATTAGATCATCTTGGTCTTGGATTCCATGTGTCAATTTCAGGCTCTTTATCTGGAGTCATTAGATCATCTTGGTCTTGGATTCCATGTGTCAATTTCAGGCTCTTTATCTGGAGTCATTAGATCATCTTGGTCTCGGATTCCATGTGTCAATTTCAGGCTCTTTATCTGGAATCATTAGATCATCTTGGTCTTGAATTCCATGTGTCAATTTCAGGCACTTTATCTGGAGTCATTAGATCATCTTGGTCTTGGATTCCATGTGTCAATTTCAGGCTCTTTATCTGGAGTCATTAGATCATCTTGGTCTTGGATTCCATGTGTCAATTTCAGGCTCTTTATCTGGAGTCATTAGATCATCTTGGTCTTGGATTCCATGTGTCAATTTCAGGCTCTTTATCTGGAGTCATTAGATCATCTTGGTCTCGGATTCCATGTGTCAATTTCAGGCTCTTTATCTGGAATCATTAGATCATCTTGGTCTTGGATTCCATGTGTCAATTTCAGGCTCTTTATCTGGAATCAATATATCATCTTGGTCTTGGATTCCATGTGTCAATTTCAGGCTCTTTATCTGGAGTCATTAGATCATCTTGGTCTCAGATTCCATTTCCCTTGCTTTCCTTGAATTCAGGTATGTGGTCCTTCAAAATTTTGAAGTTCCAGCTAGCTCAAGTACCTTTTCAGGCTTAACTCATTCAGCCCCAGACCAGTTATCAGTATCACTGCTGCTATTCCCCAGCAGCGCTAAGCTGTGTCTAGCTGCGTGTGCCCCAGAGTTTTTACCTGTTTGAAAAATTTTGTAAACATCGTGCACATGCATTCACTCTTACCTTAATTTCTCTGCTTATGTCCAATTAAAATCCAAGAAAGTTTCACCATTTATTGCAAATGAATTTGTCTACACAGTGATGTATTTTTTTTCCCTATTTGTCCAAGTCTTTCACGACTTATTTATACAGAATTTACAAAATTATATGCAACGTTTATCCACAAGAACTCGATCATCATCGCTGTCAGCATCCTCATCTTCGGACGATTCAATCTCAGAAACTTCTATGTCCGAATCGAAATCTCACAAAATATCCAACTGCCGAACATATCTTTCCTCAGCTTGCTCAGTATTTTCAAGATCAAACCCGAGAAACTCCTCATTTTTGCTCTCATCAAAAATCACTCTTACATCCGCCATCATTTACGATTTTTCATGACCAGAACACGTGTAGTTAAACTGCTTTCAAAACAGGAGCCCTTAGCTTCTGAACAATTCAAATTTCCGCAAATGAAAGTAAAATCATTTCTGATTGGTTTAATAGTTGTTAGTTCTTGGAATAAACCCATTTCTAACCAATCAGAGACGTTGAATCTAACATACATTCATCACGCTTGGAGACGGGATCGGCCATTGAATGCAGTAAAAAAAATCACAACTACAGGCGGGATCAGCCATTGAATGCAGAAACCAAATCACGCCTACAGATGGGATGGGGGCTTAAAGGGTTAAGTCATTTTTAAGACACAAGACATGAGAATTGAGTTTGCTTGTTTAAACAAAACATTGGCACTTTGGGTCATTATATGGTACTGCAAGGTTTGTTCTTTCACCAAACCTGACATCTGTTCGTCTTTTGTGGAAGAATCGGGCGACATAATCTGTATGACATCTGGCAGGTGTCATTTTTGCAACTGGTGCTTCAATGCCCAAATCAGTTGGCTTACACCCAAGTGCCGCCCATTCTTGGTAGTTGTTGGGCCCATATTATCCCCTGCCCTCTAGTGAGAGATGTGGTGAAATGTTGTCCTTTTCATTTCCAACTACTTGGCTGTATTTCACTAATTATTCCCATCGCTTCCATGATCTAATTGGTAGTAGCAGCATCTGCCATATTTTCTAAAAGCTTCACTGGACTGTGAGATGAAGTTTATATTAAACTTTCTATAGTGTCGCCACACTTTTCCTTTGCAATCAACATACACCTCTCCCTCAATAAATCATACACATTGACCATACTGTAAGTGAAGATACAAGTTATCGAGGGACCTATAAATGAATATGAAGTAATGCCATCCCCTCAGGACATAGAGAAAATCATGGGAGGGTGGACGGACAAATGGCCTGTTAAATGGCTGAGCACTGATTTTATAATCATGTTGGAAATAATGGTCAATCAAGCACCTTGTCTAACAAAGATTTTTTTCGGTTTTCTGTATGAATTACCTTTATTTTCAAGATGTCCAACTTCTAAAAGATCATTAACATTATTCTAGTTGGCTTCTCAAGCTTCACATGTACCCAAAAACAGAGTGTTATACATCACTGCTTTTTGTTATTGTTCATTAAATTCACAACCAAATCAACCAAGATCATTATTTAATTTTTACTTTTAGGATTTGGATGTTGTACAGAAATATAGCAATTAATTATAGATGTAGCTCTACAGTGAACATATGCAAGGCTGCATATCTTGAGCTGAGACGCATCAGCTCAATTTGCAAATATATTTCAGTTGATGCCACTAAAACACTTGTCTTCATTAGTACTTTCAAGACTGGACTATTGTAACTCAGTTCTGACTGGTTCATCTCAATATCTGCTCCAGAAACTTCAAAAAGTTCAAAACACAGCTGCTCAGATCATACTTAGAGTACCACGATCAGAGCACACCTCCCCGCTGCTCTGTACCCTACACTGGCTATCCATTTGATCCAGAATCAAACACAAAATTTGTTCTCTGTGCTTCGTTTCATTGTCAGACTCTAGTCCAACATACCTATCCGACCTCACCCATGTGTACACACCAGCAAGATACTTGCGCTCCTCTTCTGACAATCGTATACTCATTATTCCCACTAGGAAAACAAAGTCATATGGACAGTGTTCTTTTGCATACCAGGGCCCAGCAACGTGGAATGAATTGCCCACTGAACTTAGACACAAAGACACAGTGATCCCATTCCAGAGTGCTCTCAAAACTCACTTATTTTGACTGCAAGAACAAACTTAAAGTAACCCCTAGCGACGTGTTAACATGGCAGGAGGTAGTAGCCTACTGCCAAGCTCTGTAGCGTCATGGTCATGCATGATACACTAAAATGGGTGGTATTATAGAAAGATAGACAGATGTAGCTCTACAATGGTACCAAATAATCTGGAATATTTAGTTGCACTACAAAATACAGATATAAAAAAAAAACTTTTTTGACCCCGTTTTTTTTTTTCTACCCAAAATTCGCATGTGGTCGGAATCCGATTTTGTGTCCGGATTTTAGAGTTTTTGGTCTCAGTTCTAAGGCAAACCGGTATGAACTGCAAACAGACATATGAACCTTTGCAAAAAGTAGGACGGGCGTTTGGAATAAAGAGTGGTCTCGATACAAAAAAAATGGCTCTGTTTAGCACAAAAAAATAAAAAAATGCACGAGCCAAATAGCCAATGAAAAACGATGTTTCTAACACAACTAGGCAGAATGTTAGTGAAAGATCACCAGGGATTTGGTGTTTTCGGATCTATTCAGAAATAGTTTTCAAAATGTGTTTCCTACTCAATTTTCAGGCGAAAATGACAAAACCTCCTGGTGTTAATGTGTTAAGAAATATATCCCGCACATGAACCTACCTGAACAAACTTCGGCATACCTCGACTACTGTTGCATTTCAACAAATTCAAATGTATGTCAACGGAACATGAAAATGCGTCCATTTGCTGGTGTCAGATTTTGATTTGGGGTTAATGTGTTAACAAAAAATGTCAGAATATCAGGCCCCAAAAAATGTGTGCATCATGTTTATCATTGCCAACCCTAGTACTTCCCCCTCCACATAAAAAATAAATATGTATATATACATATATATATGTAAATGAAAAATTCCTGAAATTGTTTTTGTGCATCTAATTGAGCTGGATTTGCCCAGTACTTTGAAGTGCTTAATACATCATATATACTAATCAATATAAATGATGATAAAAAAAAGAAAAAAGAAAAAACTACCTACTTACCCTAATTTTAAAATTGGTGCAATAGGAAACAAAAACATTTTTTTGGGCCGCATCAAAATTATGCTACTGCCTGAAGTCTCTATAACTATTATGAAAAATCAGTTCACAGGCTTCATTAAAAAACATCTGAGCTTTGAACACATGCTCACCTGAAAATTTTAAATTTCATTTTTTGTAATGGAGAATGAAATAATTATGTTGAAACATTTTGAAATATGTCAGTCATCTTATCACAGTATCCAGAATTTCTTTGAAATAAGTTGGTCGTCTTATCACATTATCAACAATTTCTTTGAAATAAGTTGGTCAGCTTATATTATCAACAATTTTTTGGAAATAAGTTGGTCGTCTTATCACATTATCAACAATGTTTTGGAAATAAGTTGGTCATCTTATCACATTATCAACAATTTCTTTAACCCTTGACCTCATAGAGCATAGTGACAAAGTGCAGCACGCTATAAATAGAACACCTGTTACCTAGCCGACCGCATCCGCAAAGGCATGCCTGTGAATTGTTAAGCAATGTAGTGGCATTACGTTTAACAGCAGTTTTAACCATTTTACATTTTAGGTAGACATCTATTATATGTGGAAAAATTGAAGACTAAAGTCCGATTGTTATAGCTGTGTAATTATTTTTCACAGAAGAATATTTTATGTGCTTTAAAATCGAGAGAGAACTCGTTCACCGTCATGTCAGTGAGGCCGCGTGACCGACCGTAGCTGCCATTTCCCATACTCGAAATTTACACGTTTTTCGTCTGCGTCTACATCACTAAGTCATCTGAATTTGATAATCAATAAAAACTAATTGCTGCTTACATAAATATCAGAGCCTTTACCTAAGTTATTGAATCTTTCATGGTTGTGATTCTAATCGTGAAAACTTCGTACGTACTGAATGAAATCCGCGGCTGCCATTTTGGAGACTGGAGATTACAACCCATTTACTTTAACCCTTTACCTCATAGAGCATAGTGACAAAGTGCAGCACGCTATAAATAGAACACCTGTTACCTAGCAGACCGCATCCGCATAGGCATGCCTGTGAATTGTTAAGCAATGTAGTGGTGTTAGGTTTAACAGCAGTTTTAACCATTTTACGTTTAAGGTAGACATCTATTATATATGGAAAAATTGAAGAGTAAAGTCCGATTGTTATAGCTGTGTAATTATTTTTCACAGAAGAATATTTAATGTGCTTTAAAATCGAGAGAGAACTCATTCACCGTCATATCAGTGAGGCCGCGTGACCGACCGTAGCTGCCATTTCCCATACTCGAAATTTACACGTTTTTCGTCTGCGTCTACATCACTAAGTCATCTGAATTTGATAATCAATAAAAACTAATTGCTGCTTACATAAATATCATAGCCTTTACCAAAGTTATTGAATCTTTCGTGGTTGAGATTCTACTCGTGAAAACTTCGTAAGTACTGAATGAAATCCTGCCTGTGAACTATTAAGCAATTTAGTGTATGTTACGTTTAACAACAATTTTAACCATTTTACATTTTTGGTACACATATATTATATGTGGAAAAATTTAAGAGTAATGTCCGATTGTTATAGCTGTGTAAATATTTTCCACAGAAGAATTTTTTTATGTGCTTCGAAATCTTGAGAGAACTCGTTCACCGTCATGTCAGTGAGGCCGCGTGACCAACCGTAGTTGCCATTTCCGATACTCGAAATTTACAAGGTTTTCGTGTGCGTCTATATCACTAAGTCATCTGAATTTATTAATTTATAAAAACTAATTGTTGCCTACATTAATATCAGAGCTTTTACCTAATTTATTGAATCTTTCGTGGTTGTTATTCTAATCGTGAAAACTTCGTACGTACTGAATGAAATCCGCGGCTGCCATTTTGGAGAGTGGAGATTACGACCCAGTTACTTTAAATAGCAGATATCGACCAGTGCATGAATAGCGACCACGTGATCTGACGTAATTGTCATTCGCAGAAACGAATGTAGTATGTAATAGGGGGGTTTTCCCCGAAGGTGGCGCTACGAAAACTATCTCAAAATGGCTGCTGTTTACAGCAGGCGTCATCAAAAGGCGCTTCTATGCGAATCTTGCAGAGGCGTCAAAAGGCGCTTCCATGCGAATGGAGCAGAGGCGTCCAAAGACGCTTGTATGAGGTAAAGGGTTAAATAGCAGATATCGACCAGTGCAAGAATAGCGACCACGTGATCTGACATAATTGTCATTCGCAGAAACGAATGTAGTATGTAATAGGGGGGTTTTCCCCGAAGGTGGCGCTACGAAAACTAGCTCAAAATGGCTGATGTTTACAGCAGGCGTCAAAAGGCACTTCTATGCGAATCTTGTAGAGGCATCAAAAGGCACTTCCATGCGAATGGAGTAGAGGCGTTCAAAGATGCTTGTATGAGGTAAAGGGTTAAATAAGTTGGTCGTCTTATCACATTATCAACAATTTCTTTGAAATAAGTTAGTCTTATCACATTATCAACAATTTCTTTGAAATAAGTTGGTCATCTTATCACATTATCAACAATTTCTTTAAATAAGTTGGTTGTCTTATCACATTATCAACAATTTCTTTAAATAAGATGGTCGTCTTATCACATTTTCAACAATTTCTTTGAAATAAGTTGGTCGTCTTGTCACATTATCAACAATTTCTTTGAAATAAGTTGATCGTCTTATGACATTATCAACAATTTCTTTGAAATAAGATGGTCGTCTTATCACATTATCAACAGTTTCTTTGAAATAAGTTGGTCGTCTTATCACATTATCAACAATTTCTTTGAAATAATTGGTCGTCTTATCACATTATCAACAATTTCTTTGAAATAAGATGGTCGTCTTATCACATTATCAAGAATTTCTCTGAGCATTGCTTCATGAAACTTAAATAGGGTATGACAAAAAGATGTGATGAGGGAAGAGGCTTTGAAGTTGTATAAAAACGGGGATAGGTACATTTTAACGGGTATCTTGATGTCAAGCCATGGATCAGGTGAAAGTGCCATTTTAGCTTGAACAGCTGTGTAAAACATCAATACACAATGATTAGGATGGCAGGTAAGAACTTGTCTTTGGTTGTATTAAAAGAAAAGAACATTTATATTGAACTGCCATGTGGCATATGTTGTTCATTGTTTTGCCATGTAGCAAATATTGCACAAGGTAAAACAGCATAAACAATGTCCCTATGTCAGTCTTCACTAAATAAAAACAGCATAAACAATGTCCCCTTGTCAGTCTTCACTTAATAAAAACAGCATAAACAATGTCCCCTTGTCAGTCTTCACTAAAAAAAACAGCATAAACAATACCCCTATGTCAGTCTTCACTAAATAAAAACATCATAAACAATGTCCCTATGTCAGTCTTCACTAAATAAAAACAGCATAAAAAATGTCCCCTTGTCAGTCTTCACTTAATAAAAACAGCATAAACAATGTCCCTATGTCAGTCTTCACTAAATAAAAACAGCATAAACAATGTCCCCATGTCAGTCTTCACTAAATAAAAACAGCATAAACAATATCCCTGTGTCAGTCTTCACTAAATAAAAACAGCATAAACAATATCCCTATGTCAGTCTTCACTAAAAAAAACAGCATAAACAATGTCCCTATGTCAGTCTTCACTAAATAAAAACAGCATAAACAATGCCAGTATGTCAGTCTTCACTAATTAAAAACAGCATAAACAATGTCAGTATGGCAGTCTTCACTAAATAAAAACAGCATAAACAATGTCAGTATGTCAGTCTTCACTAAATCAGTTTTTATCATTTCATATTCTGCTGGATCAATACAAATTTCATCCAGTCACTATCAATAGTGAACAAGTTGTCTTGTGCCAGATGTATCAAGTAACACAGGATTGATTTGCTTTCATGGGTAATCCAGCCAGATATCTTTAAAATTGGCAAAGTTATGTTATTTTTAAATGCACAAGTCATTTTGCTTTACAAATCCAAAGTTACTTAGTGTTGAGGACTCTATTGCCCCAAAGTTACTTAGTGATGAAAGGGTTAAACATACACCTTGTAATGTACATGTTACTTTTTTTAAATTATTGACTGACCATTTCTTTTTTTTTTTAAATTTTGCAGCATGGGCACATCTAATTTACTTGCATGTCTACTGTATCAGCCTGCCACAGAAATTGCATCAGTATTTGTATTTTTACTGATCCTTTGCTTAAATGGGCCAGAATAAAGGTCCACATGGAAGGAAGTAGTAAATTTTTGTTTAAGGCTAGACTGTAAATTTAAAAATTTGTCTTTTTTCCAGGGTTGTAGCTCTCCAGTTGTTGTGAAGTTCGCAGACACACAGAAAGAAAAGGAACAGAAGAAACTCCACCAGATGAACACGAATTTATGGGGAAACTTGGGACCTATCGGACCACAGTATCTTGCTGTAAACACCATTTTTTACTCTATAGACGAGAGGAGCATGTAGAATGGTCTGTTGTCTGTCCTTTCATTAGCACAAGTTTGTTATTGCTACACCTCCAAGACTACTTGAAGGATTGACTTAAAACACACTGATTCGGCCCGTGGTCTGGTGCTCAGTGCAAATGGTGCTGCTCAAGCACCATTTGAGCTGCCACATCAGCCATCTTGAAAATCGTATCACCGCTTCTTCTGAATGGATAGTCATATCATCATGGGGTTTCCACTTAAAGACTTCTTAAATCTTATTTGTAAAATGAAAATGGCAACGTTCTGGCATCCATTATAGCCACAAAGGCAGACATTTTGAAAATTTTGTTATCACTACTACTCCTGAATGGGTGGTTATATTAGCGTAGGGGTGACTTTTTTTGTGATGGTCCAAAATGAAAATGGTACTGATCTGAGCTCTCCTGTACAGCAACCACACCAGCCAAATTGAAGATGTTGCTTCTCCTAAGGTTTTAAGTCAAAGACTTCTCACGATGTCTATTATTTTATAAATGAAAATGGTGTAGATCTGCTGTCCAACAGACACCATCTTGAATATCTTATGATTTTTCTGTTTTAAAGCATAATTCTGCTTTTGCCCTTGTGAGACAAAATCAGTTTACTGACGTATTCCATTTTTTTAATGTCATCTCCTATCCGGTTTTGACAAATATGGTCTCTCCAGCCCTGTTCCAAAATAATCCTTGTAAAGTATTCCTTCCGTATATGATTTAACATATGATTGTTGTAAAGAGTATTCTGATTGGTCAAATTTTTCTACACATCCAATGAATCTTAATGCAATGGAAACTGATGGAAATGGAAAGATTGAAGCATGCTTGCAAAACATCGCATCTCGAGTTTTGAGGGAGAATAGGACATCCAAAAAGTTTGAATAAAGGTTTGAAAACTGAGTGGAAATGGGAATGGCTCCGGTGGAAACTCGACAGAAATATAGTTGGTTAGTTTATAAGAAAACTAAATGCCAGAGGATAGGTATTTTGTGATTTGCAAGAAAGTTGAATTATGTTAATCGCTGTTTTTAGACATTGAAGCAGCAGCTAGCTACGATGTCGTAGCCTCAACATGGCAGTATTCTATTCATACTAGAGCAACAGCCAGCAATCAGTAGAAGCTGCATACAGAGAAATTGAATCTCAGAAGTATAAATTACAACCAATACATGGAGGTGTTTGAAAGGAAAATAAAACATGTTGAGGAGAAAAAAAGAAGATTGAACACTGAGCCAAAAATGTCAGTGGTGACAAAATGGAAAGCAAAAGAAATTTTCATCAAGGCTGCAAAAAGAGCAAGGCTGGTAGATTAATATCAACATTTTGTCCAGTGGGGGAAGAGACAAGTGAATTTATGTGATTATTTATACATAGTTGATGTTTTTTGAGCTTATTTTACAGATCTTTTCTGAAAAGAGGAAAAGCAGAATACAATATTTGCAGCAAAAATTGACAAATTGTTGTGACTGAATTAATGTGTGAACAGTGACATGCACATGAAATAACTTGAGCAGTAATATTATTGAAGAAGAATTTTAATGTGACAATGAATAATGTGACATCTTCAAGTAAAATTATTAATTTTGGCAAGTATGTTAATTTTTCTAATGATTATTTTGTTATATATTATGATAATAAGGCCCACCAAGAGCAGTTTTTTATGATTGTAAAATACATTTTTGGCTTGACCCTGTGTCAGAGGCGCAACCTTTGAGATCCCCAACTACCCCTTCAGACATTTTTTTAATGGAATGCCCATGTTGCATCTGTAGCTTGTTATGGCCATTCCTTCTGAATGGAATATATCAAAAGGGGGGTTAACGGTCAAAAGGGGGGTTATATCACCTAAAGATTTGTTATGCTGTCTAGTTTCTCCTAAACTAGTATTGATTGTATTCCAGTGTGGCTGCCTTGGCAACCACATTTAAAAATTCATGTTATGTCTACTCCTGAATGGATGGCCATGTCATCATGGGGTTTCACAGTAAGACTTTCATAGTGTCTAGTTAGATGAAAATAAAAATGGTGCCAGTCTGAGTCCAATATGGCCACTACGACGGCCATCTTAAAGCGTCTGCATGATCCAACTGTTGATTATAGAATATTTTTTTTAAAAATGGCGTCCAGAAAGCAATGCATGTTTAAGATGAAAGAGAAAATAAGCTTCTAAAAATGTGTTAATAATCAACACAGAAAAATAAAAAGGAGTATTCAGATTCTTGTGAATAAAAGCTGGAAAGGATACAATTACGTTTATTGGAGATCACGTGCCAATTTGAGTATGTCTCGCCGCAGGAGATATGATTACCGTCGTCATGTGAAATAGAAAAGGAATTTCCAAGAATTACGTCAAGTTGAGAGATAGCAACAAGCCATTGAGTTGCATATGGTTTGGAACTAAAGTTTTTGCAACTGTACTTGTGGTAAACAAAGTCTATGAGAACTTTACAAACTTTTGAACATAATGTTTGTCATCGATGCGTCAAACTTTTAATTACATTTTCCAGCTTTACAATAGCAGTTATTGATATTTTGTTACACCTTACTGAAAACTGGTCAATCTTATGGAAGAAAATCAACTGCCTTACTGAGATGGACATGTCAGGGTTGGCAGGTCTGTAATGCCAACAAAAGCAAACCATCATTAGGATGTAGCATGGAAAGTGAGGATTCTTGGAGCAGGGTACAGAGATAACCGAGGAAAACCATTGAGATAAGCTGTTTTTGCTACAGACTAGTTTTTGGATGGATTACCATTTATTTTGGAAAATTTATTGCCAAATTCAGCAACTTGTTGTATCTAGTCAAGGGCTTAGGATGAAGTTCATTCCAGATCCTTTGTAAGTTGATGAACCTGGAAATCAAATGAGCAGTTAATGTAAATGTTGTACACTGCTATTTTCTCATATATTTACATTTTTCAATCACTGCATCCACTGATCCATTCATCTATCTGTCCAATAGGCCTGTACATCTCATGTTATTAAATGAATATACCAAACTTGATAAACCTGTCAATAAAAGACACTGAAAGGACTTTGAGTTAATGTGAAGATGTTTGCCATGAAAAAGTGAAAATGATCAAGGTGCAAGATATTGGTATGCTGAGCCAAGAAGTAATCTTAAGAGTGTTAAAATGAAGCCATCAGAATTTTTTTTCTCTTGCGTTGAGTCAGTTTTTACATGGGCAGTCTAACGTCCATGAGTAGATAACTCCACAGAAAAGAAAATGCTATAACTTAGGCAGGGAATGTGAACATTTGATTGGACAAGGAAAGATGTATGAAATTCACATGCCCTTGAGCAGGTAAAGTCTGAAAAGATTAAATGAATAATAATTCCAATTATAGCTTCTGTATTGTTTTTAAACCCTTTTTATTAAGACAGAAGGTTGTGCATGCAGGTATGGAGGAAATGCAAGTGAAGTATATTATGGATAGGCCCAGTGGGCTTATGGTCCAATTCTTTTCCATAGTGCACTGTCATTCATGTATCATCCATTCAGAATTTCTGTTTAGTTCTTCTCAAAAACCATATAATTTGACCAGATTTTACAAAGCATCCTAACTCTTTCAAATTGTTGAAATGATGTGGATCTACCATCAGATTTGTCTACCATTTCTTAACATGGATAACCCTTTAAAGGAATAGTTTCCAAAAATTGCTGACTGGAATTTGACCAGATTTGATGGAAAGCATCCTGGCATGATGGTCTTTCAGACTTGTTTGAATACTGTTGATCCACCATCAAACAGGGCCACCATTACTAAAAATAGAAAAACCGTCAGATCAAAACCAGCTGAACAGAATTTGACCTGATTTGACAGAAAGCACCCTGGCATTAAGAAGTTTTGAAATCGACCTGATTTGACAAAAAGCACCCTGGCATTAAGAATTTTTTAATTTGTTTATATGATGTAAATCCCCCATCAAACACATTGCCATCATTGCTAAAAATAGAAAAATTACTCCAATTGCTATGGCAACAAATAACCTAATTCTGTTGCTTTGCCACAAGACATCAAGCCAAACATTCTCCTGACAGTTTTAAGAGAACAACTTGCTTCACAATCAGCCTGCATATTAGGTGATGGCAGATCTTGATAAATGCTGTTTCACATTGGTAAATACTGTATTTTCATTATAAACTATCCGAGTAACATGGTTACATTTAGAAATCAAAATTTATTTGACGTAGCTATAAATTTCCATGAGATCCCAAAGTAAATAAAAAATGTTGTGCCATTTTCATAGCAGTTTCTATTGGATGATGGAGATTTGTAGTTAATTATGGTTAATTATGAATTTTTCATGAGGTGTGTAATGATGAAAAGCCTTCATCATTAACATTATATTGTAATTACTATCCCTCAGTTTTCTCTTGGGATAGGATCTAGCTAATGAGACACTTTCTGCGTCAATCACTCTCTGTTGACTTTGCTCAAACCTCATTTAATTAGGTCTGAAGAAAGAACTAGAGTCGAGTCAAAAAAATTTCCTGTTGTATAACCTTCATCTGATGTTAGAAAAAAAAACCCAGTTTATTGTGATCTACCATGTAATTTGATAAATATTTTTTTTTGTTTTGCTGGCCATACACCAGAAGAGCTTTAGGAAAGACTGTTTTCTATTGTCTGTTACCACAAGATGGTTATCATTACTCCTAAACTACTTGGAGGACTGCACTGAAACCTTATACACAATCATCCCAAGGTCTGCTTGGACATCCAGTATGGCTTCCACAGTGACCATCTTGAAAATCATGTTATTGCTGCTCCTATTGAATGGAAGTTCATACAGAAACATTTTCACTATTCTAAATTTGATTGAAAGCATCCTAATTTGAAAGTGTTTCACATTTTCACATTTGCTGTTAATTTAATGGAAAGCATCCTAGTGTGAAAGTGTTTCACATTTGCTATTAATTTGATGGAAAGCATCCTAGTGTGAAAGTGTTTCACATTTTCTGTTAATTTGATGGAAAGCGTCCTGGTTTGAAAATGTTTCACATTTTCACATTTGCTATTAATTTGATGGAAAGCTTCCTAGTTTGAAAGTGTTTCACATTTGCTATTAATTTGATGGAAAGCTTCCTAGTTTGAAAATGTTTCATTTGTTGAAATCATGCTGATCACTATCACTGTTTCTCAAAGTAGATGAGCATTTACACAACTTTATCACAAAATCTGCTCGACAAAATTTGACCATCGGAAAGTGCCACGGCATAGAGACCTTTCAGTATATGAGAAATGATGTGCCATGTAATATAGATGAACAACTCTAGAAACCTTAAAAGTTGTTTTTATAATGTATGCAATTGGCAGCATTGAAAGAGACTTCAGCAGAAAGCATCCTGAAGAACCAGATGTTTTGGCTATCTGCTCATGCATTGACTTTTGGATTTCAACATGGTGAGCAATCTTGGGTTTCTTTAATGTTGGACCTCGAATGATAAAGATTCTGATGGAACTTTATTTAGAAATCAGTTGTGTATTGCACACCATTGTTTACTCCTGCATTTAGGTCAGGGTCACTGCAAGTGAGAATGTCAATTCAACTGCTTGCTTCTTGGTTTGGGTTTAAGTTTGTTTAATGAAACTTTCTCCAAACATATATTGTGACAAGATGGTGTTACATACCATAGATATGCCCCTGCCTCAAGGTCAAGGTTATAGCAAGGAGAACAATTTTGTGACTTGTATCCTTGTCCAGAGTAGAGCATTTTAACCACTGAAGATCTAATAAAATTGTAATTGGTTACATATCATGACTAGATTGTGTGTTAACATAACATAGCTGTACCTGCTGACTCATACTGAGGGTAACAAATTTCAGCAGTGACCTCGATCAATGTAAAGGTATAACTTTTGAACATTGAAGTTTTTTTAATGAGAGTTTAGCCTATTGTATGTCTAGACTTCAAGGTACATAACCTGTTAACAGTCGCATTCCTTGCCTCAAGGACAAGATCATAACAAGGGTTAATGCAAGTCATTGGCCAGTTGCTACTTTATCTTGGCTGTCACTTACCAAGTCAGATATTTTGATGAAACTTTACCCATGCACACACTTTATCATGCACTGGTCAAGTCCCATTCTCAGAGGTCAAAATCTTTAGTAGAATAAAGGTCATATACATGTATACTTGGCTACATTTCACACTTCATTTTTTTTTCACGGCTTGCACATTAAGCTAGACTTTGACTTTGATGTTACTTTTTCACTTTGTTTATGCACATATAGTTGGCCAAAGTTTCTTGGATTCATGGATACATCCTGTTACATACAAGAATAGTCACTTTGAGCTTGATTTTACACTTCGTTGACTTAAGGTATTGTATTTTGGTCAATTTCTTATCTACATTTGGCCACAGAGCAGAAATTGTGACATTGATGTGTCTTGGTTGATAAACCAGCTTTCCACCAAAAGTAGGTCACTGATCAGTATTGATTAGAACATAGTTGTTGTGCAAGCTTCGGTGAACTTGTATGGAATTCTTGTATTCATATGGCATGAATCCTTATGTCATCATATAATTAAGTTGAGTCACATTTTCACTTTGAACTCTATTGGTTTATTTTCAGTTGCTTCAGCAGGCAGCCACAGGGAACTTGGGGATGTTTGCTGGTTTAGGAAATTTAGGAAATTTAGGTAGGTTAAGGAGAGTGGCAAGGGGTTGTCTCCCCTAACAATGAATTTATACACCTCCCCCCTTGCCTGAGGCATGTGTACTTAACAATATGTATTTGTGTACAAGACTGTATGTAGTTTTTAATAGTTAACTAAGATCTGCTGTTACACAATGTACTAGTAGATCAGAATCAGTTTTGTTACTTTATTCTCTGCAAATTTCGATCCTGACCCACTAGTTTTAAAGCTTCAGCAGAGGTTTGTTGTTTATAGTGAGATCAGATCTTGTAACAAATACTTTCTGCACACTATATGAGTTACACATGGAATTTGTTTGCAGTGTGATTTATGCATTTTATGAGTTTCTATCAGCATGGAGGAATGACATGTAATTATGATGGAAAACAGTTTCTTATAAAATGTACTTTAATAGGTGAGGATCTTCCATGGTGTAATGTACCTGATGATAGGGTTAATGCAGGTAAGGATCTTCCATGATGTAATGTACCTGATGATAGGGTTAATGCAGGTAAGAATCTTCATCCTGTAATGTACCTGATGATAGGGTTAATGCCAGTAAGAATCTTCCATCCTGTAATGTACCTGATGATAGGGTTAATGCAGGTAAGAATCTTCCATCCTGTAATGTACCTGATGATAGGGTTAATGCAGGTAAGAATCTTCCATCCTGTAATGTACCTGATGATAGGGTTAATGCAGGTAAGGATCTTCCATCATTTAATGCACCTGATGATAGGGTTAATGCTGTTTGTTTTAAATCCTGAGATAAACAAAACCATGCAGACTCTAATCTGCTGGTGTGATAAGTAACTACAGATCTTCAGCATTGGTAGCAGATTGCGAGTTTTAATGAGCAGTTGGAGATAAATGTAAAATTCTTTTTCCCCTCATTTCCTAACATCCCTTGTGAATTGGAATATTTATTTCCTCATTGCCAGTATGTTATCAGTATTAGCCAAGGATATCACAAATGAAAGGAAATTTTGGGCCTTTACTAACATGTCTGTTCTACTTGTGGTTATTTTATGTGAAGGTGTATTATATGCCCAAACGTTATTAAGAATACAAATTCCCAGGCCTGACATTTGAAAATTTGAATCAAAATCTCTACAGGAAAAATGCCAAAGTTTGGAAATTTCTTAAAGAACAAGTTGAACTATTTTTAATCAAAATCTCTCCAGGAAAAATGTCAATATTTTGTTTTTGAACATCTTATGTAAATAGCAAGTTTTGGTGAACCTGCCTCTCTAGAAGTTCAGTGTAATGATCTTTGTGTCCATTTGCTTGTCCATCCATTTTCATATCTGTCCTTCTGTTCATCCACACTCTTGATTAAGCTGGTTGTTTTTATTTTTTATTTTTATACATTTATTTTAGTACCATTTTATTATCGCCACTTTGGAATATAGTTTTAGTATGCACATGCCTTATGTTGCTAAAGAAATGCCCTGATTATCAAAGCTTGGGGTATGTGTTCAACATACAAGACATGGCCAGTTTGTTAGATTGGAAGTGGACTGATTAGGCATTCCACAGTGCCTAGCGTAAACCCATTTCAAAAGCTGTCTTAATAAACCTTTTGGATGGATGCCTAAACCAGCAATTTATGAAGAGCTCTCCTACCATTAACTTCCATAATGTAATTAGGAACACCTGTTAACTGCTGCAGAAATGGCTTGGTATTGAAGGAAGATGGTAATTGTAGTACAAGCCTTTTTTCTCAAGCACAAGTGTAATATTAACTTTATTGATGGTTTTTAATTAAATGTTCAAATAAAGTAACGTGTAAGAGAACTTGGTTTGCTGTAGGATAAAAGGTTTTGTATATAGATGTTGCTTTAACTTGGATGTTCTGATAGATTATGATTTTAGAACATCATAAGGAGATATGATTAGATAAACTTTGTGATTTTCTTCTTGTATTTCTTATTACATGATTATGTGCCAGTAGTAAGAGAAGGAATCCATGGTAAGACTTCAAACTAAGCTTAAATGACTTTATTAGACTGTGAAATTATTAGCAACATGGACCCTGACTGTCATCTATCCGTGCTTAGTCAGTGGACTAGGCCCACATTAACAGTGTATGATTTGAATGAAAAAGCCTGATTTACCTTGACCGTTGTCTTCTGGGACTTGTCCTCATCATTACACATCTGGAGTTGTTAAATAACACTTTTTTTGTGTTTTTAAAAAATACTGACTCAATGAGGGTTGACGAGCACTGTTGAGAATCAAGTGGTTTAAACTCTAGATCAAGATGGGAAGAAAAAAATAGCAGTTTTCACCTCCCCCTTTCCCAAATTTTCTGTCATAAGGGAAAGCAATTAGAATACCACTAATTCAATTAATAGTTGGTTTTGTTAAATTTCTATCATAGTTACAATGACACAAGATTATCCTGTGTCAGTTTGTTAACATCAGAGTGCTCACAGCGATCTCTATCATTATAGTTTTTGTTTTTGGGCCCAAATAGGAGAAAAGTGAAATTGTAGTATTGTCAATGTGGTGGTTTTTATTGCATGCATCTGACTGGGGTCAGTATGAAGGTCTTGATGGTCATATAACTCGTCACCATGATCAGCCTGTACAATGACATCATATTTGTCACCCAATGTCACAGAAGTGTAAATCACTTGTGGATTGTCTGCTTTAGCTGTAGATCTCGGCCAATTAACAACAATGATTGAAATGTTTGAAAGAAATTATAGATACTCTGAAAACCTGACAAGATAGATTGGTGGTTCTTTAGTGTCTTTAGAAGGGTCCCTGGATGACCAAGTTTAAAGCAAAAATTTCAAAAATGAAATCAAGCCACTTGAAAAGAGAGTAAGAAATAAATTTCGGTGGGAATGACAGGAGGGTGTAATAGGGTGTTTGTCAAACTACATTTGTAAAAAAACATATCTCTGGTTAGATATCAAGTCACTCAAAAAGGAGTGAAAATAAGTTTAAGTGGGAATTGCTGCAGGAAAAGAACCATAATAGAGTATTTTTCAGACTACATTTGAAAAATAAACATCTCGGGGGGGGGGGGGGGGGTAGGGGTCAAGTCACTCAAAAAGGGACTACAAAAAATTTTTAGTTCAAGTAGGAATGGCTGCAGGAAAAGGAATGTCATGTATTTTACAGACTAGATTTGTAATAAAGTATTTGTCAGACTAGATTTGTAATAAAGTACTTGTCAGACTAGATTTGTATTAAAGTATTTGTCAGACTAGATTTGTAATAAGTATTTGTCAGATTAGATTTGTAATAAAGTACTTGTCAGACTAGATTGGTAATAAAGTACTTGTCAGACTGACCACTCTGGTGGCCTAGTAGTTAGAGCGTTCACCTCAGATGTGGGAGGTCGTGGGTTCAATCCCCAGCTGAGTCATATCAAAGACTTTAAAAAATGGTACTTACAGCTACCTCGTTTGGCGCTCAGCATTAAGAGGTTAGTGTTAGGACTGGTCGGCCAGGTGTCAGGATAATGTGACTGGGTGGGATATCATTTTACATGTCTGCAGCATGATGCCCCAGTGCTAGACATCACTATAAACAGTCACACTGCAGACATCGTAGTGATACGACTGAAAAATTGTTAAAGCTACGTTAAAAATCCAAATCACACACACACACTTGTCAGACTAGATTTTTAATAAAGTATTTGTCAGATTAGATTTATAATAAAGTATTTGTGAGACTAGATTTGTATTAAAGTATTTGTCAGATTAGATTTAAGAAATAAATCAAGATACATGATGTGAACTGTGACAAACATCATATCCTGCTATAAATAGAGTAGTTCTACTTTCAAATTTGTTTCCATCTCTCTCAGACCAGGAACCTCTCTCAGACCATCTAGTATTGATTCCAGAAACTTGTAATCCAATGTGGGCTGTGATCAGCTTTCAGACTTTTTCAATTCAGGCTACTTGTAACTCTGCTATAAACAGTTTCTTGAAAATAAGATAGCATGTTAGAGGCAATGAAGCTGTTTGGATCAGTTGTTTGTCCTGGCAGCCCAGATTTCTCTCAACACTTGGTCCATGTGTTGCATTTTGGCTGTCACATACACCTGACCAGTTGTTATATTTGGCTGTTGTCTGAACACTTTGACCAAGTGTTTGCATTGCTGTTGCATAAACACTGACCAGTTGTTGCATATGGCTGTTACATAGACACCTTGACCAAGTGTTGTATCTGGCTGTTACATAGTCACTTTAACCAATTGTGGCATCTGACTGTTGCATAAACACTTTGACCAAGTGTTTATCTGGCTGGCTGTTACATAGACACTTTGACCAAGTGTTGTATCTGGCTGTTACATAGACACTTTGACCAAGTGTTGTATCTGGCTGTGACATAGACACTTTGACCAAGTGTTGTATCTGTCTGTTACATAGACACTATGACCAAGTGTTGTATCTGGCTGTTGCATAGACACTTTGACCAAGTGTTGTATCTGGCTGTTACATAGACACTATGACCATGTTGTATCTGGCTGTTACATAGACACTTTGACCAAGTGTTGTATCTGGCTGTTACATAGACACTTTAACCAAGTGTTGTATCTGGCTGTTGCATAGACACTTTGACCAAGTGTTGTATCTGGCTGTTACATAGACACTTTAACCAAGTGTTGTATCTGGCTGTTGCATAGACACTTTGACCAAGTGTTGTATCTGGCTGTTACATAGACACTTTGACCAAGCGTTCTATCTGGCTGTTACATTGACACTTTAACCAAGTGTTGTATCTGGCTGTTGCATAGACACTTTGACCAAGTGTTGTATCTGGCTGTTACATAGACACTTTGACCAAGTATTGTATCTGGCTGTTACATAGACACTTTGACCATGTTGTATCTGGCTGTTACATAGACACTTTGACCAAGTGTTGTATCTGGCTGTTACATAGACACTTTGACCAAGTGTTGTATCTGGCTGTTGCATAGACACTTTGACCAAGTGTTGTATCTGGCTGTTACATAGACACTTTGACCAAGCGTTGTATCTGGCTGTTACATAGACACTTTGACCAAGTATTGTATTTGGATGTTGCTTAAAGCTACCACTATGAAGCCTCAAGTATTCTGCCTGCTAGGGGCATGGAATAGTGAGATTCATAAATACCAACAAATTTTTTATTTTTGTATTGAGCTCATTTTCACTGACACACAGTGTTTACCTCAAATGCAGGAGGTCACAAGTTTGAGCCATGCCAGGTGCTCAGCATTGAGTGATTAGTATTAGGACTGGGCAGCCTGGTGTCAGGATAATGTGACTGGGTGGGGCATCATGCAAGACGTCTGCAGCATGATGCACCAGTGCTAGACATCACTATAAACTGCCACACTGCAGACATTGTAGCAATAGGACTGATTTTTTTTAAAGCCGTGAAAAAATCCAAATCACACATATTTTCAGTCAATTTTGTGTAAATTTATGAAAACGATTTTTTCATGGTCCATACTACTCTTTTTGGTCAGAAGTAGGTCACAATGACCTACTGTTCATGCTCCATTGATTATTTTTTATTTTGGTTTGGTTTTCAATTCAAGTCTGTTTCTCTGACACTGTTATATGTACAATCATAAACTTTATTTCTACATAGAAGGATATTGCTCACTACCAGCAGAAGTAGGGCATAGTGATCCCTTCATTGTCTAGTAACTTTCAAGTTTCATGTTTTTAATAATGTAACAAACAATGTAGTTCTCAAGTGGAGGAATACATTTTTGTGCCTGGTCATGCATTTCAGTAAGTTGACAAGGCAAAGGATACATTACAAGGTTAAAGTATAGGGATAAATTACGGTATACACTCTAATTTCACATTTTTTCATTGTGCTATAAAAAAATGGGGTCTGTACCACTCGAGCTCAGTCCCCTTCTTTTAATAATAAGCTAGATGATGCCCCTTTTCTATTTAGAGAATTCAAACCAAAATAGATCAAAATTGACCTAGTATTTTCTTGAAATTAAAGAAGTTTTCCCAGAGTGAGGCTTTGTAATTTGCCATATTTTATGCAATAATCCGTGCATGATGACAAGCCCACTTAATATTGATGAATAATTTTCATTATCTACTAAAGTTATATTGGATAATATGGTCACCTCCTACTTTTTGAAAAATGTATTGGGCTGGTCCCCCAGGCCTTATCATGGGAGGAATTTATTAGGCTGGTCTCCAGGCTTTATCATGAGAGAAATTTATTAGGTTAGCCTTCTGGCCTTATCATAGAAGGTATTTATTAGGTTGGTCTTCTGGCCTTATCATGGGAGGTATTTAGAGGTATTTATTAGTTTGGTCTTCTGGCCTTATCATGAGAGGTATTTATTAGGCTGGTGTCCTGGCCTTATCATGGGAGGTATTTATTAGGTTGGTCTTCTGGCCTTATCATGGGAGGTATTTATTAGGTTGGTCTTCTGGCCTTATCATGGGAGGTATTAGGTTGGTCTTCTGGCCTTATCATGGGAGGTATTTATTAGGCTGGTCTTCTGGCCTTATCATGGAGGTATTTATTAGGTTGGTCTTCTGGCCTTATCATGGGAGGTATTTATTAGGCTGGCATCTCGGTCATGTGAGAAAGAGGTGCTGGTCTGACAAGTTTACATCTTGATCTGAGTTTCAAACTCTTGATAAAGCCACCTTTTACAAAAGAATTTATTTTCAGTATTCAAGAAGCAGACAGCATGTGCTGAATTATATGCATTTTAGTGATGTTTATAACTCTTAGAATCTCAAGAATGGATTCAAGGCATTTTTGTCATAATAATTGTAGGCAAGGTTATGATTGAAAAAATTCAGATATGTTAGTTTCTACTGGAAACGCATATCCCTTGGACATAATATGCACCTAATATTGCAAAGCCTCATATATCATTGTAGAACCTGCCTCTTTGATGGAAAAATTATAAAGTGTCATATATATACAAAATTTAATTGCCTATTTTGTGGAGTCCACCTTCCTAAAGGCTCGAGGTAGTGATTACCATGGCATACATGTGTCCATCCACAGATCCTTCCATTTCCTTTATTAACCTTGATGTTTGAAGCTCTACTGGTCATAGATGAGAAGAGCTTGTGGGATGGCCCATCATCTAGTGTCTATTGTATGTCATCTGACATTGATACAATTTTGTTATTGATAGTCCTAGTAAAACTACTTGGAAGATTACTATGAAACTTTGCACATACATTCACCCTAAGGTCTTCTTGTTCCTAAACAAAAATGCCGCTGCTCAGATGTCCAGTATGGCCACCATAGCAGGCATTATGAAAAATTGCTTCTTCTCCAGAATGGATGTTCATATAAGAATGGGGTTTTAACTTGAAGATTTCTTAGGATGTCTGGCCAGTCCTAATTGATTATAGTGCTATCTGATGTCCTATATAGCTGCCACAGTTGCGGCTTTGAAATTTGTTCTTGCTGAAAATAATTTCAAAGAGAGTTTCAAAACTTGGCAGTTGAAAAAATGAAATGGTGTTATCTTTATTTCCTCGAAATTCATTTTGGCCAGTAGAGTGTCAGTGCCTTTAAGGAACTCTTGTTTGCTTTCCTTTTATTTCAAAACCATATTATTCCACCCTTATCATAGTTTGGGGGCAGGCACAAAATGCATGCTGTGGTCAGGTTCTTTGGTTGAAGAAGTGAGCATGTGTGCACATGTTTAACCAACATAATTGTAATTATTCCTGAGGTGTAATACATGGCAGTCAAGGAATACAAATATTGCCTATGCAACAAACTAATAATTATATGTAAAACCTATTACATTGACCTCTCTAATTTTTTTAAATGGAAATTTCACCTACACTATGAAATTGTTAGCCATATACAGTTTTAAGTTTTAATAAGCCAATACAAACCATTCCCATCAAAATAATGATTTAAGCCAAATGTGAGAGAAATAACATGAATTAAATGAATTTTTTATAACATTTCCTTAATTTTGTTTTACAAGTTTACATTGAAGTTATTTTATGAGGACTAGACCATTTTAAAACTTATTTTCCTGATTGTTTTGTCTCGACAAAATAGTGTTAGGAAACCAGTAATATATCTGAACTGATGGGGAAAACATCTATATGGACAGAAATGTTCATGTGAATGAATATGTTTCCATGTTTTAGAGATATATTACAAATAACCAACACTGAAGGATATTTATTGGGCATGCCCCTATATAGTAAAAGCAATTGTATATTCAAACATATTACAGAAAGGTGGTTTGGAATAAATGACATTAAAATCAAGGCCACTTATTAATTCACATGCATGATTTATGGTGATTAATGGGACTAGAAAAAAGCAACTCTTAAGCCCATCATATTCTATACAGTGGGCATTAACCATATTTATCCATTTCTAATGAATTTTATTTGCACTTGAATACTTTTGGGTAATTGTATAAATTAAAATAAAATAAAACAAATTTAATCTTCGGTTTTATACCAAGAAGGTGGTCTTGATTTCACCCATTTACATGAGAAATTAAAACTTTGCCCTTACACATCATGAATTTTACACGGCTCTGTTTAAATTAAAACTTTGCCCATGCACATCATGAATTTTGTTTCAGTCTAGTGACTTCAATTTCCATATCAAATGAGATCTGCCGATAATCAACGAGGTGATCTTGCATCTGATTGGCTGAGCTTGTTACATCTCAATACAATATATTTCTTGTTTTACTTCAATAATTGAATATTGGCAGGTCTCACTTGATACAGAACTTGCAAAAAGCATGATGATATAAGCTTTGCCAAGTTAGAGCACAATTCATCTGAATTTGGACTCCAAGAGTGGAGACAAGCTAAGCTAATAGGATACAAGACAACATGGTAAATATTTGAAGATCTGGCTCATTATCATTCTCATCCAACATCTGATGTTGTAATACTATTTCACACTTTGATCATAATCGGATCATAGTGCTGAAATGCTGACAATATTTATATCCCATCAAAATCATTTTGAGCTTGAGCTTTAACTTTTTGGAAATAATGTTGGTAAAATCTGCATGATACAAAGGTTGGGAAGTAGTTTTCACAGCTCTGTGTTCTTACAATATTACATATGCCACCTTTGTGAAACGGCCAGTGGCCAAGTTATGTAAGCCAGGTGAGTGATATCCTACACACTTGGGCCTCTTGTTTTTGTTGACAGGTCTTAATGCCTTGAATTTACAGCCGATATTAGCTGCCCTGGCTGCAGCCAACAATAATCCAGGTATTCTCAACATATCTGTTCTTGTACATTTTTGTTTCTTTCCTTTTCTGGTGACCATCTGTAGCACAGAATGCCGTGTACTTTATTACCTGTTGATATGTCTGGAGTAGTCCCCAAGTCACCAGGCTTGCCTGTGTTGTTTCTTTTTATTTTTTCTATGCAGTTCTAGTGTAATCAACCTGGCAAAGGAAGATCATCACTTTAGTATTTCTCTGTTTTTAGTTTTCTAATCTTTGTGATCTTTGATTTTACAAATATATTAGCTTTTATGCATTTAAGCTCAATACTCTATAATTAGCATGCGTGGATTCTCCACTTTTAGAAAACCATGGATTTGTAGTTTCCTGTCAATTGTTGTTGATGTTGGAGTGGATTATTATCAGGTTATTCCATGGGAAACTTTGTTACAGACAGCGAGAAAATAAGCACAAGTGTCTGCACTTGTTGGACGACACACATGGACATTACTTTTCTTATCTCAAGATACAACAGGAAATATGTGGTTACCTTCACTAACTTTTGATTTGTGTTAATCTGACCTACATTCTCTGTCTGGTTGTAGAAAAATATGATTTGGGGGTGGGGGAGCTTTATACGTAGAAAAATATGATTTGGGGATGGGGAAACTTTTTATGTAGAAAAATATGATTTGAGGATGGGGGGAGCTTTATATGCAATGGCATGTAGTAATTTTAGAATCACTATTAGAAGGCAGGCCTGGTACAAGGGGTCACTTTCAGAAAATCTTTTTCACTTGCATCATTTGGCTTGGAAATGTAAGATTGTTGGAAATTTTCTTTAATGGCTAATATTAAACTTTGCCTTCTCATTTAGTTTGTAGACATTTCCCCTTCTAAAACCCATCTAGTTCATATTGTTCTCCTTTTTTGCATTTTAAATTTTTTTTATTTCTCTGTTCCAAGTTGACTTAAAAATTTAACAAAAAAATAAATATTGGTTTGCCTCTAATATATGAAAGGAAATGTTGCCTCTACTGGTCTGGAGAGTGTATGTGATTGTCTGTTATCCATCCAACCATCCATATGTCTGTTTACACAGGTTATTGTTACTCCCCTTGGTCTAGTTTGTCGTAAATGAAATTAGTGCCACTCCGAGATCCAATAGAGCTGCTAAATTCTTGTAATTGCTACTCCATGGATAATCATGTCATTCATGGGTTTTCACCAGAAGACTTGTTTTGATGCCTAATTGGTTCTCAATGAAAATGGTACTAATCTGATGTCCACTATGGGCACCAATGTAGCCATCTTGAAAATCCTGTTACTGCTACTTCTACTCAGTGGATGGATTTTTAGTTATGACTTCTTATAATGTTTGATTTGTCATGAATGAAAGTGGTGTTGCTCACACATCCATGGCTGCCACAGCAGCTGTCTTGAAATGGGGTATTGCTGCTATTGAATGAATGATATATAAACATGGGTTTATTACAGAAAGACTGCTTGTAATGCCTAGCTGAAATGCTTATCTTGAAAATCTTTCTGTCAGTACTTCCAATGAATGTCCATTTCAGCAGTTTTTTATATATATATATACTAAATAACTTCTTTTATATCTACTTGGTCCTAATTGAAAATGGTTTTGATCTGTCTCTTGATAGGGTGTCCATTGTAGCCATCTTGAAAATGTTATCATTGGTCCTCCAAAGCAGAAAGCATATCAATGTGGGGTTTTCTCCAATAGTCTCCTTATGATGTCTTATTTGACCTACATTAAAATGGTACTGATCTGAACTCCAATATGGCCACCATGATAGCCATCTAGAAAAGCATGTTAGTGTTAGGGGAAGTCAGTTCTTGGGATGTCTCCTTGGTCCTAAAACAAAATGATCAAATCAGAAAGGTGTTATCAACACCTGTTTTCACCAGCAGACTCCTTATGGTATCTTGTTAGTCCTAAAATGAATTAGTACTGATCTGACCTCCAGTATGGTCACCTGACTTTCCCTATAAGAGTATTGCTAACATGGCTTTATAGATGGTCATCATTGCCATTTAGAAAGTCATGTTAGTGTTACTCTTAAAGGTAAAGTCGGTTCTTGTGTCTCATTGGTCCTAAAACAAAATGATTTCTGACGGACTCACTACCATGGCGTCCATCTTTCAAAGTTTGTTATCTACTCCAAAATTGATGGCTATAGCAGCATGGAATTTTTGCAAGTAGATGATACCTAATTGGTCATGAATGAAAATAATTCCAATCATACATCCAGTATGGTTACTACACCCGCTGTCTTGAAAATTTTGTCTCTACTCCTCCTGAATGGATTGGCATATTAACGTGCTTTTTTTACCAAGACTTCTGATGATGTCTAATTGGTAAGACATACAGTATGTCCACCACAACAGCTAATTTGAAAATCTTGTTATTGCTGAAGAACACTGGGGATGGTTTGAACATTCAACAGTTGAAAGGAAGATATGGTCTTTTCTTGAGTTCCTGGAAATTCTTTTTGGCCAGTAAAGAGATTCTTGTTATTCCTCAGGATGGTGGTCAGTTGAAAATTAGTATGTTTATAGTTGGCCTGTCTTCATGTACTTCAGTGGACAACTATGGTTTTGTTTTCTTTGTTTTTGATTTTCTTAGCACTAGTAATTGAACAGCACTTAGCCGTGGTTTGGCCATGAGGTGGGGGGGGGGGGGCATATCAGAATGTTGCTTGAAACTGTTCATTTTAGGAGTATAGTGTATGGTTGTACCTTTATGAAACTGTTCATTTTAGAGTATAGTGTATGGTTGTACCTTTATCCAACTGTTGTTTGTTGAGTGTGATTTACATTGTGTTTGTATAGGCCTGCTTTTGTAGTGTGCAATATTCACTTTCATTAAGTCTGTTTTGATGGACATTTGGGGAAAATATTTCTGCTACTAACGGATGTTTGCAGATTCTGCAGACAGAGCTGTATATTGTAGGCGTAGATCTATCAGTAGCTTGCAGTGTTGTCAGGATGGTGCTTGATTACATCAGATGCTTCTGTCTTATGATATATGTTAATAATTCGTTTTAATTACTTCATCGTGCAACTATATATTTTAATTCACTGCCTTTCTGTTTTCTCTTCCAACAGTTTCAGCTTCTGACATTGTCACAAACTTTCATTGGTATGCAGATGATATCTTGTACAATTCCTATTATATATTTGTATGCAGAATCTATCTTGTACAAGTCCTTTTTATATATTGGTATGCCGAAACTATCTTGTACAAGTCCTTTTTATGTATTGGTATGCAGAAACTGTCTTGTACAAGTCTTTTATATGTTGGTATGCAGAAACTATCTTGTACAAGTCCCTTTTTATGTATTGGTATACAGCTCCTAGCTTGTACAAGTCTTTTTTATATATTGGTATGAAAAAAGCTATCTTATACAAGTCCTTTTTATATATTGGTATGAAGAAACTGTCTTGTACAAGTCCCATTTTATGTATTGGTATACAGCTCCTAGCTTTTACAAGTCTTTTTTATATATTGGTATGAAGAAACTATCTTATACAAGTCCTTTTTATATATTGGTATGAAGAAACTGTTATACAAGTCTTTTTTATATATTGGTATGAAGAAACTATCTTGTACAAGTCCTTTTTATATGTTGGTATGAACAAACTAACTTGTACAAGTCCTTTTTGTATATCATTCTTTCACATCTTGGTGATCATTTTCAACATTTTTTCCTCTTGGGTTATTATGTCAATGTGTATTGGATACTGGTAAATATAATATGGAGTCAATGTGAATTGGATACTGGTAAATATAATATGGGGTCAATGTGTATTGGATACTAGTAGATATAATATAGGACCAATATTATTAGAATTATTTGGAACCTTTATATAATCCCTTGTAAATTGGGTCCAACTGCAAACAACAATGTGACAGCAGGTTAGGATCAGTGTTGTGTTGTCTATTGATTACTCCTAGCATGGAACCAGACCAGCCAGCTAAGTATGTAATGGTGGATCTGGATCATTGCAGTTGGTCTAATCCTCTTCTTGTGAGTGTGTTTTGTAATTACATTTCCTGTAGCCTATTTTCTAGCTTTTTTCCCATTTAATAACCTTTAATTAGATCCTTGTATAGCTAGCATTGTTGTACATCCTACCTTTATAAATAGCTATAATTCATAATTTTAATTTTAAAAAAAAGAAAAATGGAATAAAACCGAATTCACGGTACAGAAAAAGTAAGAATATCTTTGATTTGACCATGAGTGTTTTATTTGTCTTTCTTTAATCATTAAAAAAAATCAACATTTATACATAAGCAGGTTTATTTACGTATAAATAGAATTGGATGTGTTATTTCATTATGTCAGTTAAAGATATGAAAGAGAAATGAATGCATTTCTAAAGTAGAATAGGATAATATTACAAAGAAAAATGCCATTAATGCTTGGAGCCCGGAAGTGTTGCTGTCAGTCTGTTTGCCCATCCACTGTTGTAACCACCAAAGCTCTGCAACCCGTAGAAGCAATTGGATGACATTTGGAAGACAAATTGCCGACGATGTGCCTTTTAAAGATATCATATTTTCATGTCCAGTTTTGATGGAGTCACTGCCGTCTTTTTTTTTCAGTTTTAAATCTCTGCAGGAACTATTCAGTATGGCGTTTGCATTGCCTCATAGATGTATATATGACTTGTCTTGTGGGTTTGTCTCATCAACTCCATTACTGATGAACATGTGGGCTTTAGCAGTAATTTATAACCTGTCTTCACATAGGATATTACCTGTAACCATTGTAGCTTACGAACCATTGGACATATTTTTTAATGCAGTATTGTTGAACCTGTACGCCATTTTAATTTGACCACAAGTCTCACTGAGATTTCTAAATTATGGACTTGTGGATTAATAGACAAAATTACAATAATATTATCATTGCACCCAGGTCTTGAAACTAGTTTTTCCATGTGTGATGTGTAGTTCATATTGGATTGAGTAGAGTTGGTCAGGGAACCAGGCTCGGTTTTAGAGTGGAACCTCAGATGCTTTAAAAATTGCATATTTCATGCATAACACCTGTGTGATTAAGCTGGTGGTTATAGCATTTTCTAGAAGTGGCATTTTGTTAACAAAAGAACTTTGAAGATGAAAAGAACAGTTAGTGTCTTAAAATGTTCAGACTGTCAGGATAATAGAAGTATGATAAGGAATACACAGATGTTTAGAAAAAAAAGCAACATAGGCAACAGTCATGTTTACTGGACATAATGTATTGTTTTGATCATGTCTCATGATTACTGGACTTCATGTGTTGATTTGGTATTAGCTCATGATTAATGGACTTCATGTTGTGTTGTTTTAATTGTCTCATGATTACTGGACTTCATGTTGTGTTGAATTGATTTTGTCTCATGATTACTGGACTTCATGTGTTGTTTTGATCGTGTCTCATGATTGCTGGATTTCATGTTGTATTGATTTGATTTTGTCTCATGATTACTGGACTTCACATTGTGTTATTTTGATCATGTCTCATGACTAATGGACTTCTTGTGTTAATTTGATTTTATCTCATGATTACTGGACTTCATGTTGTCTTATTTTGATCATTTCTCATGATTGCTGGATTTCGTGTTGATTTGATTTTGTCTCATGATTACTGGACTAAATGTTGTGTTTTAATCATGTCTCATGACTAATGGACTTCATGTGTTGATTTGATTTTATCTCATGATTACTAGACTTCATGTTGTGTTGATTTGACCATGTCTGATGATTACTGGACTTAATGTGTTGATTTGATTTTATCTCATGATTAATGTACTTCACATTGTGTTGTTTTGATCATGTCTTATGATTACTGGACTTCATGTTGAGTTGTTTTGGCCATGTCTCATGAATACTGGACTTAATGTTTTGATTTGATCATGTCTCATGACAGGAGAGATGATTGCCATCACCACTTGAAAAGAAAATGACACCAACCCCCACCTCACCCCAACCCCCAAGATTGCATCAATTTAAGAGATCTAGGAAGAAACCGTTGAGCTCCATGAGGTTTTAAGTAGCACTTTTTGAATCATTACTGGAGGTAATTAAGATCTAAGTGTATTTTATTTTTTAGTTCAACATAATGTTTTTCTACTTGAGCCTTGGATCACTTTTCTATTGCAAAACAGTAGTACATGAAATTTTGTTACACCTTGCTGAAAATTGGTATAAATTATTGACAAAGTTTGCTCTGGGTGGCAGGTCTCTGTGGTATAAACATTGTTTCAGAGACCTAAATGTGACATTTTGGGGGCTTTTTTTCTTGTTGACTCCATTTCAGAGTTCTAACTGTTAATCATTTCATAAGATGGGTTTTTGCTTGTAATCATCTTAACATTGAAAATATCAGATGTAGTTTGGTACAAACATTACTTACAGGTGTCTTTTACAATTTTTTGTCTCTGCTTCATTTTGGAGCACCTTGCTGAGCTTATTCTTGTGATCAAATGGAAACTTGAGGGTTGTTGGAAACATGGAATGTTGTTTGTAATCAACATAGCTCAAAGATCAGGTAACATATTCTCATGTAATGTGATGAAAATTTTGTCTCTTGACACCAAGATGCATGTTTTTGGGGTTTTGTTTTGTATGCACTATTTTGGATGGAGTTGTGGTCTTATGTAAGTCTATCATTACCAGGGACATTGCTTATAATCAGCAATGTAAAGAACCGTTCAACAAATTCTGATGAGTTGATGTGACTGCTACTTTGTAGACCTCTTTGTCCTGTCTAGTCCATTTTGAAGTGAGTTATGGCCCTTGCTGATAACATTACATCTTTATCTTTACATGGGATGTTGCATGTATTGATAAGACAACTCTTGTAAATCTTCTCCATACTTTGGTTTTCTGGTATGAATTGGTCTGTTTAAGGCCTTCTACAACAAACAAAAAAACTTGTATGGGGGCACCTTTTGTGATGAACCCATTTGTAATGGATCTAGTTCTTACTGATAAATTATGTTCACTTTCAAAACCAGTTTTCTTTTAGCAAGATGTGTGTATGTGTGTGTGTACATAATACAACATGTCATTTGTGCAAGATGGACATTAAAATTACACAGTGATCAGGGGAGTGTTACTGTTACAGACATTTGAAGTTGAGATGGAGAGGAAGTGTATAACATTGAAAAGCACGAGAGCATGCCAAATTTGGATGGACTTTGTGCAATCCTAGTTGCTTGTAAATTAGTGTAACTAACAGACTGATTAGATCTTACAGAAATGCATATGAAACACATTTGTATAATTGTAGACCTATGTTGAGAACAATATGAAGATGCATGTCAGTATGATGTTTATTGTTTAATAAAACTTCATATGAAACAAAGGTCTATAATTGTTTTATTACATGATTTAGTACACAAAGGGCTATAACTTTTATTACATGATTTAGTACACAAAGGGTTATAACTTTTACATGATTTAGTACAGAAAGGGTTATAAATTGTATTAAGGATTTAGTACACAATTTTGAAATTTAACTATATTTCTCTCAGAAAAGTGTAAAGTTGTTCAGCTTTATCATGCAGTAAAATATAAGTTGTGACAGCAAGTAAAAGTAAATGGTCATGTCGGTAAAATTGGATGAATAGGTTAAAAAAATCAATGACATTGTATCATCTTGCTTTAATACAGCATCTGTTACTGGTATCATGTAATAATAATTTGTATTTGCTAAGGACTCACATGTTTCACACATTATGTTCCAGAGAGAACTGCATTGCCAAGAAATGTGTAGAGTATTAATGAAATAAAGAGATTTAGTACGCTTAGGTTGATACATTTTTGTTATACTTAATGGTGGTATAGTCTTTGTAATTCTTGACATGAGTGTAATGCAGAATAAACCTAGGCAGATATTTTTAGCATAGTTGCGACATGATGATAGTTATAATCGATGCCTTGGTATTTCCCCTGACAGGCCTTTTAGCAGCCCTGGCCGGGCTTGGATCTTTAAATTCCACCAATAATTGTTCTTCGCCACCTGCCAACAGTGGCGGTAATAGCAACACCAACTCCCAGTCAGGTATACATACTTGTTGTCGGCCCTGCCCACGCAAGTCAGATGACAACACTAACATACAGCTCTTGTCAACTGCATTTTGGGTGTTTCATTGATATTCTTTCAGCTGCATTTTGGGTGTTCCATTGATTTACTGTCAGCTTTGAAACTTCATGTGCTACTCATGTTTGAATATTTTGCGAA
This sequence comes from Sinohyriopsis cumingii, assembly GCA_028554795.2. Lineage (NCBI taxonomy): Eukaryota > Metazoa > Mollusca > Bivalvia > Unionida > Unionidae > Sinohyriopsis > Sinohyriopsis cumingii. Next base: position 7,958,550 of record CM068835.1, read on the forward strand.
TGAAAGTAAATTGCTTATCGCTACAAAGCGTTTTAATAAATTTAGTTTGTTTTTGGAGAAATGTAGAACTAAATTAAGATAAATATTTCTGGGTTTAAGGGAATAGGCTGTCTTTCCTGAATAGTATATTATGTATTTCAATTAAGTTTTTATTTTAAAATAGACTGCTAATTAATAATTTGGTTCTTAAGGACAATAACAACATTGATCAATAATAAACAGTATTTTTTTCTCAGTCAAATCATTACATAACAGCCATGAGTAATAATAAATGATCTTGCTCATCTCCTCATGTTTAAGCATGCCAATGTAAAATGTAATTTAATTCAGCTGTACAGTTCTACTTCACAACAACATGCTGTTTCATATCATTGCAAACTGTATTCAAGATAAGATTATCATATTTTATGTTATTGCAAATATGATAGGTTATTTTTTTTAAATGGTAATTTAATTAGAATAATAACTAGTACAATTTAATTTGTAAATAGCTTCCAAATCACCACATGGGAGACACTGTGACTGTATGTTAGCTGTGTCAGAAATCTGATGCTGCGTAATGGCAGGGTGGTGTGTTTACCGATACTTCATTTATATGCTGCTATTGTTTATTGTCTGCCCAATTATTGTATGGCTAGCTCTCGCTGTATATTTTTTTTTCTATATATGTTGCATGGTTCTAAATTGTGTTTTCACATTTTCATTGCTTTTTTGTAGTTGTCTTTACCAACCTTTACATGCTTGACTGACCATCCCAGTTCACTATTTAATGCCAGATTTACACAAGTAGAAATTTTCTATATATTTGTACTATAAAGACAAAATATGGTATATTCTAGCATGATCTCATACTAGTATGAACGCGTACAGTAAAGTAGTATTCTGTGCATTTGTGCTATGAAGACAAGGAAAACTTGATAGTATCTTCTGGTATGAACTCGTACTAAAATTCATAATATATTTCCCTTCTGCACCTGAACTATGCCAGCATGTTTTTAGCAAGAATGACAAATTGTATGAAAGAGCTGTTCTTTAATAATTACTGTGCATATGAACCCCTGACTTGTTCAATGACATCTTTGTAAACAGATTGGTTATTTACAGAAATTCAGAATGGAAATAAATTCAGAATGGCAACTAGGCTTAGAAACACCTTGAAGTGAGATTGCAATTCTGACAGGGTTCTCTGACAAGCCTGAACAAGTCTTGTAGAATGTAATTTTCTTTGAACCAGACTGTTTCAGTCAATTCAGTGCTGAATCATCACATTTCTGCAAAAACTAGTACGTGTTGGCTTATTTTGGATATGTATTTTTGTATTTTCAAACAAAATCAAGTGGCTTTTATCTAGATTTCTAAAAAATACAAATATTACGGGTGTTGTGTACAAGTCTTTCTTTGACATCGGAGTTGATCTGAAATTATTTGAAGACTGCCGAGTAGCCATCTTGTGGCATGCATGGGCTTTACATTCATTTGTTTTTCAAATGATTGTTTTTTCTCAGTTTTGCATGATTGTGATGTGTTAATATATGACTTGCATCCAACTTGGCTTTTTATTGTTATAAATTTCTTTATTTTATTGCATAGATTTTGTTTATTTTTGCATTTTTCATGTATGTATATATGATTGTATGTATTCATGTAGCACAGCATTTGGTTCATATATTCTAACTACACATTATTTGCAATAGGATTTGCATTCTGTTGAGCAAAATAACACAAAAACTAACCAATTACAATAACATTATACAAATAACATGAATTAGTTCTGAAAAGTTTATGAAGCCAAAATGTTGCCCCCTTGCTAATAATTCTTGAAGTTTGATGTTCATTTGCTAGATCTTCTATAGAATTGTATTGATCCTGCCTTGGCAGTAGTTTGACATAGCGATCACTATGACGACCATGTGCATGTTCATCTCCACTCTAGATTTTAACCTCAAAATGCAAACTTGTTCATTTTTGGTCATAGTGTCTTGTTTTTTTGGGGGGGAGGGTTGTTTCTTGGTGTTTTTTTATTATATGTGGATGCATCTTGAAGTATAAAACACAAATTTACTTGGCTGTTTCCATCTATGATAATAGTTTTTCTTCACTTGAATGTTTCCGTGTTATTGTAGCAGAGATCTGATCTTTATTCATCTGTAGATAATGATCAGACGGAACTGACAAAAACCAAATCTTACTTAAGCATGCATATCAGTTGTTATGAAATGACAGTTCGACTTGAATAGCCTTGTATTTGCTTTTGTTGTCCAGACACTAAAGTCACATGCAAGTATTGAACCTTTCCCCATTGATGCTATAATTTAAAAAAACACAACTTAAAATGCCAACTTGTCCATTGAAGATAGAGATTAATATCCTTCATTTGATTCTAAATTTCATTTCATTCAAGAGAAAAGCTTTATTTTGAACAAAAATGTGTTATATCACATTTTGTAAAAGCATTGCCGAAACGGTTTTAGTGTACATGTATTCCAGTTCTTAATGACCACTGTTTGACCAAGTAGGCATCAGCGTTTGATGTGATGCTACTAAAAGCTGTGCTACATTTGTACACTTTATCACCGTTGTCAAGTAGTCACTTTATTTCAGCTTTTTGACTATGCATGCAGGGTTGTCTCCCTTCCACCATAAATGCCAATCTGTGTGGGAACATTTTTTTTGTGTCACCTGCCTAGTTAAACATTTACACTGGCAGTCACTGTGTCAATCATATGACAGATTTACACTGGCAGTCACTGTGTCAATCAGTTATATGAGCTTCTTAAGTGTTTTGTCTTTTTCTAGAATGTATAAAAAGGAAATAAACTTTTGTATCGACAAATGTAAACTAGCACAGCAAATATTTGTTACACCGATCTCTACTATTGTGGTTAGGTCACTAATTTTTATATAATTATTGAATCTCTTATTTTAAGTTGAATTTTATCGTTAGTGTTTTACTTTAATAATATCAGCATAAAAGTATATTTCATTTATCTTCCATTTCTTAATCAGAAATTGTTCCTCCAACTTTCTTCTATAAACATTTTTCAGGGGATGAAAAGTGAACTGGAACATTATAAAGAACTAGTTTTATGTAGGATAGGAAGAATTTACTATTGATTTCCAGGAAGCTATGCAGGTGGCATGTGAATTTATATTTTTGTTTTATTTATCGTTTTTTTCTTTTGTTTTCTTCACTACAATAGCGTAGCATGCCATTTATATACTGTATTGACTCTTTACATTTTATTTTGTTTCCATAATGAAAGTAACTAAGATGAGTTTTTGTTTGTTTTCATGTAATACAATAAGTCTAAAGGAATTAAGCCTGGTAGAAATGGAAATATACCATATTCATTCTAATTTAGACGCCCTTTTAAGACTAATTAAGGAATTAAGCCTGGTAGAAATGGAAATATACCATATTCATTCTAATTTAGACGCCCTTTTAAGACTAATTAAGGAATTAAGCCTGGTAGACATGGAAATATACCATATTCATTCTAATTTAGACGCCCTTTTAAGACTAATTCAAATTTGGGAGCACAAAGTTTATTTTATTAGGTTTAAATTTTGGTGGCACCAGCTTTCGAAAATTCAGCTTTCAGAAATCAGTGAGTACCATTTTTGAGGTGCTAAAAATTTTGACTGCATATAAATACATTACTTCACTATTAATAGATTGTAAACCTAGCTTCTGACGATGATTGTTTGTGGTTTTCATGTATCCATCCTGTTTCACGTTCAGTGCACTCGCAACAATGCCATTCAAGTTTCTGTCACCACCCTAATACTTCACAACAATGCTATCCAAGTTTCCTGTCACCATCACATTACCTTACAACAATGCCATCCAAGTTTCCAGTCACCATCACAATACTTCACAAGAATGCCATCCAAGTTTCCTGTCACCATCACATTACCTTACAACAATGCCATCCAAGTTTCCTGTCACCATCACAATAGTTCACAAGAATGCCATCCAAGTTTCCTGTCACCATCACAATTACAGTAATGATTGAATAACTCAAGAAGAGCTTTTCATTTATCACAGCTGGATTTGAAGGATAATATTCATTTTTTTCATCACTGAAGTGTCATGGGTGCTTACTGTCTGTCATTCCAAGGCATGAACTTAACAGAGATATCAAGTAAATCTAAATGGTTAGGACAATGGACAGAAGGCACATGTTGCTAGATGTCAATCTGCATAAAGGTTAGGACAATGGACAGAAGGCACATGCTGCCAGATGTCATTCTAAATAATGGTTAGGACAATGGACAGAATGTACATGCTGCAAGATGTCACTCTAAATAATGGTTAGGACAATGGACAGAATGTACATGCTGCAAGATGTCACTCTAAATAATGGTTAGGACAATGGACAGAAGGTACATGTTGCCAGATGTCAATCTAAATAATGGTTAGGACAATGGACAGAAGGCACATGTTGCTAGATGTCATTCTAAATAATGGTTAGGACAATGGACAGAAGGCACATGCTGCCAGATGTCATTCTAAATAATGGTTAGGACAATGGACAGAATGTACATGCTGCAAGATGTCACTCTAAATAATGGTTAGGACAATGGACAGAAGGTACATGTTGCTAGACGTCAATCTAAATAATGGTTAGGACAATGGACAGAAGGCACATGCTGCCAGATGTCATTCTAAATAATGGTTAGGACAATGGACAGAATGTACATGCTGCAAGATGTCACTCTAAATAATGGTTAGGACAATGGACAGAAGGTACATGTTGCTAGACGTCAATCTAAATAATGGTTAGGACAATGGACAGAAGGCACATGTTGCTAGATGTCATTCTAAATAATGGTTAGGACAATGGACAGAATGTACATGCTGCAAGATGTCACTCTAAATAATGGTTAGGACAATGGACAGAAGGTACATGTTGCTAGATGTCATTCTAAATAATGGTTAGGACAATGGACAGAATGTACATGCTGCTAGATGTCATTCTAAATAATGGTTAGGACAATGGACAGAAGGTACATGTTGCCAGATCTCACTCTAAATAATGGTTAGGACAATGGACAGAAGGCACATGTTGCTGGATGTCAATCTAAATAATGGTTAGGACAATGGACGGAAGGCACATGCTGCCAGATGTCAATCAAAATAATGGTTAGGACAATGGACAGAATGTACATGTTGCTAGATGTCATTCTAAATAATGGTTAGGACAATGGACAGAAGGTACATGTTGCTAGATGTCAATCTAAATAATGGTTAGGACAATGGACAGAAGGTACATGTTGCTAGATGTCAATCTAAATAATGGTTAGGACAATGGACAGAAGGCACATGCTGCCAGATGTCAATCTAAATAATGGTTAGGACAATGGACAGAAGGCACATATTGCTAGATGTCATTCTAAATAATGGTTAGGACAATGGACAGAAGGCACATGTTGCTAGATGTCAATCTAAATAATGGTTAGGACAATGGACAGAATGTACATGCTGCAAGATGTCATTCTAAATAATGGTTAGGACAATGGACAGAAGGTACATGTTGCTAGATGTCAATCTAAATAATGGTTAGGACAATGGACAGAAGGCACATGTTGCTAGATGTCAATCTAAATAATGGTTAGGACAGTGGACAGAATGTACATGCTGCTAGATGTCACTCTAAATAATGGTTAGGACAATGGACGGAAGGCACAGGCTGCCAGATGTCAATCAAAATAATGGTTAGGACAATGGACAGAAGGCACATGTTGCTAGATGTCAATCTAAATAATGGTTAGGACAATGGACAGAATGTACATGTTGCTAGATGTCAATCTAAATAATGGTTAGGACAGTGGACAGAAGGTACATGTTGCTAGATGTCAATCTAAATAATGGTTAGGACAATGGACAGAAGGCACATGTTGCTAGATGTCAATCTAAATAATGGTTAGGACAATGGACAGAAGGCACATATTGCTAGATGTCATTCTAAATAATGGTTAGGACAATGGACAGAATGTACATGTTGCTAGATGTCACTCTAAATAATGGTTAGGACAATGGACAGAAGGCACATGTTGCTAGATGTCAATCTAAATAATGGTTAGGACAATGGACAGAAGGTACATGTTGCTAGATGTCAATCTAAATAATGGTTAGGACAATGGACAGAATGTACATGTTGCTAGATGTCACTCTAAATAATGGTTAGGACAATGGACAGAAGGCACATGTTGCTAGATGTCAATCTAAATAATGGTTAGGACAATGGACAGAAGGTACATGCTGCAAGATGTCACTCTAAATAATGGTTAGGACAATGGACAGAAGGTACATGTTGCTAGATGTCAATCTAAATAATGGTTAGGACAATGGACAGAATGTACATGTTGCTAGATGTCAATCTAAATAATGGTTAGGACAATGGACGGAAGGCACATGCTGCCAGATGTCAATCAAAATAATGGTTAGGACAATGGACAGAAGGCACATGTTGCCAGATGTTACTCTAAATAATGGTTAGGACAATGGACAGAAGGCACATGCTGCCAGATGTCAATCTAAATAATGGTTAGGACAATGGACAGAATGTACATGCTGCAAGATGTCACTCAAAATAATGGTTAGGCAGTGGACAGAAGGCACATGTTGCTAGATGTCAATCTAAATAATGGTTAGGACAATGGACAGAAGGCACATGTTGCAAGATGTCACTCTAAATAATGGTTAGGACAATGGACAGAAGGTACATGTTGCTAGATGTCAATCTAAATAATGGTTAGGACAATGGACAGAAGGCACATGCTGCCAGATGTCAATCTAAATAATGGTTAGGACAATGGACAGAAGGTACATGTTGCTAGATGTCAATCTAAATAATGATTAGGACAATGGACAGAAGGTACATGTTGCTAGACGTCAATCTAAATAATGGTTAGGACAATGGACAGAAGGTACATGTTGCTAGATGTCAATCTAAATAATGGTTAGGACAGTGGACAGAAGGTACATATTGCTAGATGTCATTCTAAATAATGGTTAGGACAATGGACAGAATGTACATGCTGCAAGATGTCACTCTAAATAATGGTTAGGACAATGGACAGAATGTACATGTTGCTAGATGTCAATCTAAATAATGGTTAGGACAGTGGACAGAAGGCACATGTTGCTAGATGTCAATCTAAATAATGGTTAGGACAATAGACAGAAGGCACATGTTGCTAGATGTCAATCTAATGGTTAGGCAGTGGACAGAAGGCACATGCTGCCAGATGTCAATCTAAATAATGGTTAGGACAATGGAGCTGATTTCTTGCCAAGGTACCTGGTATCAAATGAGGTATAAAACAAATTCCCTTCAAATTCATATTTGAGTATTTTAAAATTTAAAACTATATAAAATAAGCATCAAATTACTGAGTATTTCATGTTAAATATTATTCCCAGTTTTATTTGTCTGTGACCAGCTTGAAAAAGCATGCTAGTGTACAAAATGTTTTTTAAGATTTTAATGTTAATTGTCAAAAGCTCAAAATCCTTTTTCAGGGTGTTATAATATAGTTAGAGAAGGGGTCAGCATTATTGGTAAATCAGTCCGATGCATTATTGGTAAATCCAATGCATTGTTGGTAAATCAGTCTGATGCATTGTTGGTAAAACAGTCCGATGCATTGTTGGTAAATCAGTCCGATGCATTGTTGGTAAAACAGTCCGATGCATTATTGGTAAGTCAGTTTGATGCATTAATATTAAATCAGTCCAATGCATTATTGGTAAATCCAATGCATTGTTGGTAAATCAGTCCAATGCATGCTGGTAAATCAGTCTGATGTATAAAATAATTTAATTGAAAGGCAAAAATTCTAAATTAAATGGTGGTAATAAATATTATATTACATTTTACATACCACAGTTAAAAATTGGTTAAACATGATTACTTAATAATTTTAATTTTGAGTTTGCAAGAAGTATTTATTAAAATTTATCATGAGTAAAAACAAACATGTATCTGTTAGAAGAATTCTCATTAAAAATATTTATCTGTATCAGATTGTCAGTTGATCAAAAATAAGTGTTCTGATTGACCAAGCTGATTTATAATGAAAGTTAGATAAAAATAAGAACTTTACCCTCACGTTTTTAATTTTTCTTATCACAATGGTAGACCCTAGAGGCACTCTAAAATCTGAGCTACAGACTTCTTCACATAGAGAGATTCAAAATGATTCACACAGGACATTACTAATCAACAATGCAGGTGTTCTTTATATACAGGTAGAATACTTTGATGAATACATGGGGCCTGATGAACAAGGTTTTCATGCTCAGATGGTTGTTATATCCATGTGGTCATTAGAGCAGGTTTGATTATATACGCATATTTAAAATTGATAAAGATCCTTTAGTATCATGTATACTCCTCAATTGAGTCAAAATGCTGACAACATAGAACCTGACCTACTGTTGAAAAATATGCCAGCAAATTAGGTTCTGTGTTGTCTGTTGTACTGGTTGCATAGACCCAGACCTGCCAGTACATAATGCAATGCCATATCTGGTCTATGCAGTTGGATTCGATTTACAAATGAGTATATTCAATAAATTAAATGTCTTGTTTGGTTAATCTTCATTAATTTTCAGGAACACAAGTAGAGTGAAACAAAACACTGAACTGTAAACATATGGGGGGTGGCAGGAGAAGCTTGTTTATGCACGGGTAGTTCTGATACCAGAATCAAGATTGATAAAGATTGGTTACTTATGTTTTACAGGAGATGCAACTAATAATCTGCACCTTCAGAATTTGCAAGGCCTGGCAGCTCTCGCATCTTTAGGTTCTCCAGGTGAGGTTTTTGTAATCGGTTTTTGTGTACTGAAAAATGGTGTGTGTGTGTGTGTGTGTGTGTGCATGTGATAATGGCACTTTTAACACAGTATGCCAAGGAATGCATTCCAATTGCCCTTTCCACTAACACACTGAGGCAACAGACCTGGACTGGTTTGGTCTGGTATCAAAGCTTGGATTACGAGGTCTACTGAGCTACCTCGGCTCTCAACCCTGCTGTTTTATAAGAGAATCACTACAATGCATCTGTCACTTCCATTTCAACTTAATATTTTGGCACTTTGACCCGGGTAGATTTGAATTGTGTTGTTTCAACCAGGGATGAGGGTGTTTTTCACACAAATGGAGTAATTTGACCTTTCTTTCCAGGGTTCATTATTATTTAACAAATCATATCCAGTTATCAATTTCTTTTCACCTCTTTCCACCAGAGTTTTTGGACAAACCTGTCCCACATGCCAAAGTTTGTCACTTTCGCCCAGTTTCTGTGATTTATTCAACATTGCATAAGATACATCCATCACAAAAGAGACATTATCTATTGTGCTCCTTCTCATTATCAGCTTTGTCAACCGTGCAGTGCAGTGTGTATAATTAAGTTGCATTGCATCCTTAAATTTGACTATCATCTTGTTCTGAACGATAGCGGAGATGATTCTTCCTACTTTCTTATCCAGTAATTGTCATTAGCATAGGACTACCTCTTTGTGTATCCTGTAATTGACCATTATCATTGGATTACCTCTTTGTATATCCAGTAATTGTCATTAGCATAGGATTACCTCTTTGTGTATCCTGTAATTGACCATTAACATAGGACTACTTCTCTGTGTATCCTGTAATTGACCATTAACATTGGATTACCTCTTTGTGTATCCTGTAATTGACCATTAACATTGGATTACCTCTTTGTGTATCCTGTAATTGACCATTAACATAGGACTACTTCTCTGTGTATCCAGTAATTGTCATTAACATAGGATCACCTCTGTGTATCCTGTAATTGACCATTAACATAAGATTACCTCTCTGTGTATCCTGTAATTGACCATTAACATTGGATTACCTCTTTGTGTATCCTGTAATTGACCATTAACATTGGATTACCTCTTTGTGTATCCTGTAATTGACCATTAACATTGGATTACCTCTTTGTGTAGCCTGTAATTGACTATTAACATTGGATTACCTCTTTGTGTAGCCTGTAATTGACTATTAACACTGGATTACCTCTGTGTTTTGTGTAGCCTGTAATTGACTATTAACATTGGATTACCTCTTTGTGTAGCCTGTAATTGACTATTAACATTGGATTACCTCTGTGTTTTGTGTAGCCTGTAATTAATTGACTATTAACATTGGATTACCTCTTTGTGTAGCCTGTAATTGACCATTAACATAGGATTACATGTTTCTCTAATCTGCCATTACCATAAGATTACCTGTGCTTAGGTGCACAAATCTGATGCCTCATCAACCTGCCTAATATAAACCTTCATATCAATAAGAGCACGGCCAGAAAGGTTTATATTATGGATAGCTATAATAAATCAAAATAAAAGAACCTTCATGTTTCCTGACAAGTCAATTGAAGCTCATAGCCAGAGTAGTTTATACACCACAGGCTGAAGTTCACACGTGCATTTTTCACGACCAAAGGTCAATTTTAATGCATAGTGATGCTCACGGTGCAAATGCATGCACTTGTGTAATAATTTGCAAAATCATTTTGTGTGTTAATCAGCTTAATGGAATTCAAAATAGGTGCCATCCAGGCTATTTTTGAGATATTCAACTGACAGTGGACCCAGCTTGTCTACTTTTGTGGGTAGTTAGCACCGCTTCCTGGCCAGCTATTGGTATTTCCCTTTGTAGGTGATGTGAAATAATTATGAAAGGTACATAACAACCTGAGCTGAAATAAACTAATTCACAAATGTACTCATGTCTTTAATTATTAAACAGTAACAAGACAGAAGTTATGAAATTTGAAAGGGGCCAGTTCATAAATATATATGCAGCTACCTTGTGTTGAAGGTTACAGTATATTTCATCATCTGACGGCATTACTGAAAGTGCTGTCTACTGGATTTAAAATTTGTAAAAGATTGTAAATCAATAAAATGAATTGGAGAACTTCTTTAATGGTGTTACTAATCTTTTCACAATTCACTCTCATTTTCTCAGGAGCCCTAAATGCCTTAGGAATGCAGAACCTGGCAACTTTAAATCAACTGTCTGGTGTCTCAAGCGGTCCCGGTGGCTCTGGTAGTATGTATATGTAGATCTGCATGTATAATGATTGACAGTTTAGTCTGTACACCTGTTGATTTCACATGTGGATTTATTAAGCAGACATCCTAGTCTTGTAACTTAGTCCTATGTTGTGTATGATAAAAATATAACTTAGTCCTAAATAGTGTATAGCAGAGATTTGGAAAATTTGTCTAACTGCATGCTGAAATATTGCACTCGGCTTTAAACAGTATCATGGGTAGAACAATTGATAATACAGGGACTGGTGTATTTTAGAATAACGAAGTACCAGTATCGACACACAAACAAAACAGGTGTGAGAAGATCTATTTAGCTAACTAGGTCATATGACCAAATAGGCTTATGGTATGACATTGTAGCCATTGTGTTTTGTGTATCATTCAGCTGTCAAGAATTGCTCATTACTACTGCAGAGTCAAAATTTCTATTGGATTTTTATTAGCTCTACTGATCACAGAACAGGAGACCTTGAGGGATAGTCTGTTGTCCATCCATCACACACACCATGTCGTGGTGTAGTTGGTCCTATGGTGGCAATCAGACATCCAGTATGGTCATGTCAACATGGGTTTTTCACTAAAAGACTAATGTCTAGTTGGTCCTATGGTGGCAATCAGACATCCAGTATGGTCATGTCAACATGGGTTTTTCACTAAAAGACTAATGTCTAGTTGGTCCCGTTTAAAAATGGTGCTGATCTGAGGCCCGATATGACCACCACATCTGCCGTCTTGAAAATCTGTTAACTTTCATCCCGAACAGAAAGTCATATTGATATGGGGTTTTCACCGAAAAATTTCATTAGGTATCTATTTCGTCCTAAATAGAAAGTATGCCAATTAATTGTCCACTATGGCTTCGCATACAATTTTAATTGCTACTCCTCCTGAATTAATGAGTGGTCATATCAATACATTGTTTACACTAATAGACTTCTTATGGTAACTGGTTGATCCTAAATGAAAATGGTGCTGATCTAATGTCCAGTATGACCGTTAAGGGCAGCCATATTGGAAATCTTGTCACTACATCTGAATGAAAAGTCATATTGCCAATAGGTTTTTTTCATGAGATAGCTTCTTAAAATGTCTACTTGGACTTGTAGAAAAATCATGCTCCTTGCTTATCCAATATGGCAACCACTGTGGCCATTTTGAAATTCTTGTTATTACTACCATGCTTGAGTTTAGGGTTGTATAAATAGGTTTATCTCTGATAGACTTGATATGATGTGTCAGGTTGGTCCTAAAATGTCACCACCAGTGGCCATGATGAAAATTTTATAATCACTACTTCTGAATGAATGGTAATATCAACTTGTGGTTTCCATTGAAAGATGTCTTGCGATATGTGGTTATGATGCTGATCTGAACTCCAGTGTGGCTGCCACTGTCTTGAAGATATTGTTATTGCTACTTTAACTATGTGTTGGTTCATACAGACTTCCACCAAAATACTTTATTATGATCTTGATTTGGTCCTAAATGGAAATAGTTCCAATCTGATATTTAATATGGCAACCATGGTGGCCATCTTGAAAATCTTATTTACTGTTACAAAGTCATATCAACACAATGTGAGATCTAAATTAAAATGGTCTTGATCTGACAACCATCTTGAAAATGTTGTTATTGCATTTTTGAATGGAAAGTCATTTTTTTAAACTCTCTTACCCTGTGTGCCATGTTTACACATCAGAAGGTAGTACCCTACATCCGAGCTCTGTACCATCAACACCAAAGTGGGTGGAATTACAGAAGAGTAGACAGCTGTAGCTCTACAATGATGCCAGATAATTTAGACTTTCTACTCAAATTACAGATTATATTGGGAAAAATTTGATACTCATGTATTTCTAGCCCAAAATGTATGTTTTTTGGAACCGGATGTTTGTGTCTGGATTTTAGACTCTCTGGTCTGAGATCTAAAGCAGACTGTTCCAAACTGCACATGGACAGGCACACCTTTTAAAAAAGGTAGGATAAGTTTGAGATTTGGATCAGTAAATGGCCAGGACACAAAAATCATTAGTTTTCTGTACATGTGCTAGTCTGTATCCAATCAAAAACATCTTTTATATGCATAGGTTTCCAGCTAAACAAAGATGTCTTGGAAGAAGATGTGTATGGATGTATTCAGAAGTACCTTATCAGTTCTAAATATAAAAAATGGTCCCCATTCATGTCTCCAGTATGGCTTTGACAAGGGTTGTCTTGACAGTCTCATGGGCACTATTCTCCCTGAATGAATGGTTATATTGGCATTAGATTTTCACCAAAAAGACCATGTCTGCTTTGTATGAAATGACACTGGTTCCAGTTGGACATGCAGTAGGTCCACCTCAGCAACTGATTTTAAAATATGTTTTTGCTGAAGAATATCCAGCATGGTTCAACACTCAGCAGTTAAAAGGAAGGAAAGGTCTCATCTCAAATTGCATTCGAGGGACACTGTTAAACTTAGTTTGTGTCACCAAATTCTCCCAAAATCTAGAAAATGAGTGAGTCCCACACACATTTATGAGGTGTGCCTTGTTGGGTAAGCTTGTTCCAGTTTGGACTCATTTCTGGTCTGATATTGATCAAACTTGGAATATAGGCTTATATCAAGTCTGAGACAGTTTCAATAATGAGCTAGATACAGTCGTATTAATCCAGTTTTTATTAGACTTGAAATATAGGCTTAAATCATCAAAATGTTAGGTGAATTCAGTAATGAGTGAGACCCAAGCATATTAAGGATGTTTTCTTACAACAGATCTGACAGAAATTGTTGCCACTCTGGCAGTCATTTTAAATCTGATTTTATTTAAATTTGGTATATATGCTTATTTCATAAAGATCTCTTTTGAGTAATGAGTGAGGTCCATGAGGTGATCTTGCATCTGATTATGCTTTTATCACTCGCAAGTTCTTTATTTCTTCTTTCTAATTCTGATTAAACTTGGAATACTTGCTTACTTCATCAAGAGCTTTCAATAAGGAGCTAGATCCATACATGTTAATGCAGAGTTCTTTAAAATTCTTGGGGATGATTCTTTGATAATATTTTGATTAAACTCCGAATAAGATTAATACCCCTCATGAGTCTGATGATGATCAAGACCTACACATATTAATGAGGTTCTTTTGCATCTGATTGGCTGAACTTGTTACCCCTATAGAGACTACATTTTTGATCTAGTTCATAAACTTGGTAAAATAACCTGAAATTGAGATTTTAGGCAGCACCAATTTTGAAGAAGATCCATGTATGTTTGTAAGTGATCAAATTATCAGATTTCCAAAATGCTCCAGAAAGAACATGTTTCTTTTTAAAACCATGTCAAAGTTGATAACAATAATGTTGGCAGAGAATTATTTCTGCAGTATTTGCTAAATATAGATTTCTTAAATATTTGGAAGCAAGTTTGATGTGCTTGGTAAAATAAAGTTGATGTTAATGCCATGTTAAAAGTGCCCGAAACATCCGTCATTTTTATGTTTTCATATGTATTGTGCATTTTGTTTCTTGGCATTTCATGTATTCACTGCCATTACTCTCAAATTTGTTGAAATTTTTATATTTTCAACTTTTGATATATAAAAAAATTATGTTCATGTGAAAGCCACAAGACTCGGTGGAACAGGAAGTAAAGAAAGTAAACTCAGTTTTAAAAAGATTACTTTGATTTTGGCTTGAGACTATGCATCACGATTATTGGAAAATTATTGATATTAAATCTGATAAAATAGGTAAAATTGACATGATGCAGACCTGCCAATAAAATGTATTGAAACGACCCATAAATGACAGTCTTATGAAACAATTGCACAAATTATGAAAATCCAATCCTTGCAGTTAAATCTAGTTATTGGCCTGTCATGGTCTGGTCCTGATCAGGGTTTTGAACTCTGTGGTGTTGGTTGGGGAACACAACTCGCTGTAAAGAGGGTACCTCAGACGCTTGACTGTACCTGTGTTGAACTCTGTGGTGTTAGTTGGGGAACACAACTAGCTGTACAGAGGGTACCTCAGATGCTTGACTCTGCCTGTGTTGTTAATGCAAGATGTCCACATTATCAGGATTGTGTTTTTAGGTTATTGCATATTCTGGAAATATCCAGCAATTAAGAACATGTTGAAGGTGATGAGTACAATCACCATTTTAAAAGCCCAACAATTGGTATTAGATATTAGTCAGATTCCTGGCCATGTTCGGAACATTGTAGGAAAGGCAATAATTGCATTTTTCAGAGAATGTTGTGTCCGTTTGAACATTGTAGGAAAGGCAATAATTGCATTTTTCAGAGAATCTTGTGTCCGTTTGAACATTGTAGGAAAGGCAATAATTGCATTTTTCAGAGAATGTTGTGTCAGTTTGAACATTGTAGGAAAGGCAATAATTGCATTTTTCAGAGAATGTTGTGTCAGTTTGAATATTGTACGTGTTTGGAGTTAATTGCTGCTGCCACAAAATTTTTGAAATTTCAAACTATAAAGATTACATCAGATTAAGAAATATTGCAGGAAGTAATTGACCTCCATGGGATTTTCAATTACAGCAACAGAGCTGGTGGTCATTAAGGCCGAAGTTACGAACACTTTAGTTGAACACAAGTTTGCTTTTGTTGAATCACGGAACTTTAAAAGTGTATGGTTTTCACATCAATAATGGCAGTGCTTGATATTTCATTACATCTAACTGAAAATTTATTTAAAACATGGAAATTATTGGCAGCTTTACTGGAAGATTTCTAGAAGGTGGGACAGTCGGCATAATATAAAGTTTAGCAGATAGTTTTTATAACGTTCTGTTCTTACGACAAAAGCCTGCCTAACGAAATGGTCAGCTGTTACGTAAGCCCGATATTGTCTGCTGCTTGTTTCTGTGATTTTTACATCATTTAATTTATGAAGTTTTAAGAAAACTTGATGAAACACGTATTTACATGAAATTAAAGTAAACTTTTGCATACAGCTCCATCAGGTTTTATTCTATAATTAGAAATGTTAAACTCATGAGGTTTTATTCCTTAATTAGAAATGTTAAACTCAACATGAAATTTAATTGTAATTTCAGCCATCAGTGAAAAAAAAAATGTTAAAATGGTTCACAGATAACAGCTGAAAGAAAAGGAAATTTAGCAGAATATTTCTGTTGTTAATGGCACCAGTTGTCCTATAATTTAAACAGGCCATCCAACTATGTAGATATTTGGATCCACCCACACCATTTTTGATTGTAAATTTGTCCCTCTCATCATCCATTCTTCTGCCTGTCCATCATACTTTTGTTGCCGTACAATTAGATTTCAACCTAATTTGGTGTGTTGCTTCATATTGCTGTGACTTTGTCAGTTACACTGCATGATTGCTCACACTTTGTTGATTTTAGTTTACTTTTGGGCTGTCATTGTCAGAAATCAGTTAGCATGATTTAAAATATCAAAGTATTTATACATTTTTTTATAAATCAATCAGGAATGATATAAAATTAGAAAACATTTTTAGATATCTTTTGAATCGGTCAGAAATAATATAAAATATCAAAACATTTTACATTTCTTTTAAGTCGATAAGGTATGATGTACAGTGTCAGAACATTTTAAGTGTGGAACATGTACATACAATCAAGTACAGGCGTTTTTTGTACTACTTCATGACTGTCACAATCTTTACATGATGACTAAGACAGGACATTACCTTCAATTTCATTTCTGATATTGTTGAAAACATGAAAATCCCTTTTTGGCGAGCCTGCCATTTATATGGCTAGAAAGTAAAAGATGTTAACATTGAGCTTAATAGAAGAAATTTTTATCACCATCCATAATGACAGTTATGAATGGATTTATGGACAGACACACAGACATGCCAAAGTGATCACTATGTCAGACTTCCACCGGTGCTCTTATGAAAACAAGAACAATAGCAAAAATAAAATCCACACTTTTAGTAGGGAGATTACAAGTGAAATCGTTTGTAGTTGATGACTTTACAACAAAAAAGGGATAATATTGAGGTACACAGTTACAGTGGACAAAATGACACTTGGTTTAATGGCTGTTAGGGGTGAAGGAGCTGTGGAGGAATATTATTGGAGGCCAAGAGCCAGGGATTTGTGCAGCAGGTTTCTTTTTTCAGATTTCTTCATACTTAACAGATGTTGCCCCAGCCTGAAAAATGACAAAAGATGACTGAACACAAATCTTTACTTGTACATCGTATGACTATTGATTTGAAAATTGTACTTTTCACCATTGCTACCTGTATCCTTTAAAAAAATTTCCGACAGGTATACATTTTGTAATCTGCGGGATATTACAAAACACGAAATCTTCCAGAGTTTAGACACATCAGATAAGATTCTGTATCATTAGTTTATATGTTTAATAAATTTAATACTAGATAAATTTAATCGTTGGCACCATTACAAGACCATTTACCCTCTGTCTCTTCCCAACAGTTTTCTCCCACTCCCAGAAACTTCATGGATCAATGGGTAAGAATTGTTTTCTGCCACACAACAAACCTTCAAATTGTTACCACCCTATAGCACAGCAAAGGAGGTAAATCATCATGGCAAGGGAGAAAAATTGTACTCCGTGAATGTGTTATGAAAGAATACACTAAGTTGCTAAAGGATGCCTCATGGGATATCTTGCCTCTTTATTGTCTTCAAGTTCTAAAACAAGAACAGACTTCTTGTACACTTGTATTGCAAATAGGAGCTGTTTCGAAAAATTGAAAGGAAGCAAACAAGAATGTACATATACCGTATACCATATGTACTTGCTTATAAGTTAAACTGCAGAGACCCAGATCTTGGATCGCATAATTTAGCCAGTATGTCTGGGTGTATGCAGTTATTAGTAGTAATCAATAGAATAAACAACATAGAGCCTGATCTGCCTGGCAGACCTGCTACATGCATATCAGGGTCTGTGTTGTGGCAAACCTGCTACATGCATATCAGGGTCTGTGTTGTGGCAAACCTACTACATGCATATCAGGGTCTGTGTTGTGGCAAACTTGCTACATGCATGTCAGGGTCTGTGTTGTGGCAAACCTGCTACATGCATATCAGGGTATGTGTTGTTTGCAATTGAACTTGACATATAAGGAAGTACATACAGTACATATTCATTTTATTTGATGTAATAGTAAATAATACTTTGGAGATGTATTCTAATTTTGTTAGTTGGCAAGGCTGTGTAGGCAGAGTAAGGGTAACTCAAAGCTTACGTAAAAGCTGGAAGGACACTTAATATCTCCCTTGCTGCTGATTATTTTTGGGTTTGTTTCCAAGTTTTGTTTTCTTGTGTGTCTGTAATTCAGTAGCTATTTAAAGAGATCAGGGGACAAGTAGAGTATGTTGTGTAAAATGATGTTACATAAAAGTTGCAAATTTTTAAACACATTCCAGTAAAGCCAAATAGATGTTATCTTTTGCAGTAACATACTTTGCTTTGACATTTTAATGGTAAAATAATGGAGATTCTAGTCTGATGGCCTTTTTATGTACAGATCCTGGTCTGCCTCTTGTTTTAGTAAGATCCTGCGTAAATGAATATCATGTCTGGAAAGACCACCCTTCTGCCTAAAAATCATGGTTGCTTACTTCCTATGATCTTCAATGACAGGTCATCAGACTGTTTAATCAATAAATCTGTGCAATAAAATGGCCAAATAGGGCATATGCAATAAAATGGCCAGATAGGGCATATGCAGTAAAATGCCCAAGTAGGGCATATGCAATAAAATGCCCAGATAGGGCATATGCAATAAAATGCCCAAGTAGGGCATACGCAATAAAATGCCCAGATAGGGCATATGCAGTAAAATGCCCAGATAGGGCATATGCAATAAAATGGCCAGAAAGGGCATATGCAGTAAAATGCCCAAGTAGGGCATATGCAAAAAAATGATTAGTTAGGTTACATGCAGTAAGGGCCAAAATGAGGCATATGCAATAAAATGCCCAGATAGGGCATATGCAATAAATTTGCAAGTAGGGTATATGCAATAAAATGCCTAGTTATGTTTAATGTAACAAATTGCCCAATTTAGATATATGCGGTAAAATGCTACATTAGGTTATATGTAATAAAATGCCCAATTAGGGAGTATGCAGTAACATGCCAAAGCTTCAGATCCATCCAGGTTAAACAATATTTGCACCAGATCTAAGCAAAGTGGGCACCAATGGTGCTGTGATATTGTATTTTCTGCACGGATAGAAGTGCACTCATAGTTCGAATGTAGCGTATGAGAAATGGAGGGTTTGGTTTAGTTGCATCAGTTATATAGGCCAAGTATCTAGCCAATATTTTGTTAATAAGTTTTTAAATGTATACTTTAAAGTGCTGAAAAATATCACATCTTACCAGGAGTAGAGTTTACTCCCTTCCTTAGCACATAAAGTGAAAGTTAACAGAGAATTTCTCTTTGTCTTGTCTGGTTCAGCATTTTTAACTTGATTTTATGCATTGTTGTGCTGTGATATTGTTTTTATTTGATTTTATGCATTGCTATGCTGTGATATTGTTTTAATTTGATTTGTTTAATCATTGTGTTGCATTTCTCTTGGGTCTTTATTACCAGAAAATAAGATCTTGGTAGTACTCTTTGCCAGCAACAGTGTGGACATGAATATTTTGTGTTTAAGGTTTTTTTTTAAGTCAAGATATCGGAGTACATAATATTGTTCATAGGTGAGACTTGTCACAAGCAAAAATGCTTGTTAAATATTGATACAACACTGAAAACAATGGCATAAATATTTGAGAAAATCATTGTAAAACTTTTTGTTACCATTTTGGCTCTTTATATTCTGTGAATTATACTGTTTATAATGCAAGGCTTGTCCAAATGGTTACAGTGCCAGCATTGTCTTAATCCAAATGGTTACAGTGCCAGCATTGTCTTAATCCAAATGTTTACAATGCCAGCATTGTATTAATCCAAATTTTTACAATGCCAGCATTGTATTAATCCAAATTTTTACAATGCCAGCATTGTATTAATCCAAATGTTTACAATGTCAGCATTGTATTAATCCAAAGGTTTACAGTGCCTGCATTGTCTTAATCCAAAGGTTTACAGTGCCTGCATTGTCTTAATAATAAAGTTTACAGTGCCTGCATTGTCTTAATAATAAAGTTTACAGTGCCTGCATTGTCTTAATAATAAAGTTTACAGTGCCTGCATTGGCTTAATAATAAAGTTTACAGTGCCTGCATTGTCTTGATAATAAAGTTTACAGTGCCTGCATTGTCTTAATAATAATGTTTACACAGTGCCTGCATTCTCTTAATAATAAAGTTTACAATGTGCATTGTCTTGATAATAAAGTTTACAGTGCCTGCATTGTCTTAATAATAAAGTTTACAGTGCCTGCATTGTCTTAATAATAATGTTTACACAGTGCCTGCATTGGCTTAATAATAAAGTTTACAGGGCCTGCATTGTCTTAATAATATTTTTGTTGTTGTTTTGGGGTTTAATGCCATTTTTCAGCATACGATAGGCTATGTATGGCAGCCAGTATTAATGGTAGAGGAAGAGCCCAGGGAAAACCCTGGAAGAACCACTGACCCATGAGAAGCTACTTCTCACATACCCACATTGGCCAAATCCTAGACTCGAACCCATGCAGACAGAGGTGAGATGGCAGTGATCCGTAACAGAGAACGCTTTAGACCACTTGGCCACTCGGGGCCCTGTCTTAATAATAATGTTTACAGTGCCCTGCATTGTCTTAATAATAAAGTTTTAGTGCCTGTATTGTCTTAATAATAATGTTTACAGTGCCTGCATTGTCTTATTCCTAGGTTTACAATGCTATCATCATCTTAATCCTAGGTTTACAATGCCTGCATTGTCTTAATCATAAGGTTTACAATGTCAGCAATGTCTTAATCCAAAGGTTTACAGTGCCAGCATTGTCTTAATCCAAAGGTTTACAATGCAAGCATTGTCTTAATCCCAAGGTTTACGATGTCAGCAATGTCTTAATCCTAAGGTTTACAGTGCCAGCATTGTCTTAATCCTAAGGTTTACAGTGCCTGCATTGTCTTAATAACAAAGTTTACAGTGCCTGCATTGTCTTAATCCTAGGTTTACAATGCCAGCATTGTCTTAATCCTAAGGTTTACAGTGCCAGCTTTGTCTTAATCCAAAGGTTTACAGTGCCTGCATTGTCTTAATCCTAGGTTTACAATGCCAGCATTGTCTTAGTCCTAAGGTTTACAGTGCCAGCTTCATCTTAATCCAAATGTTTACAATACCAGCATTGTCTTAATCCTAGGTTTACAATGTCAGCATTGTCTTAATCCTAAGGTTTACAATGCCAGCTTCATCTTAATCCAAAGGTTTACAGTGTCAGCATTATCTTAATCCAGAGATTTACAGTGTTAGTATTGTCTTTATCCAATGGTTCACAATGCCAGCATCGTCTTAATCCTAACATTTTTTATTCCAAAATTGTCTTAATTCTAAGGTTTATAATGCCAGCATTATCTTAATCATAATGTGTACAGGAAACAGAGGTATATAACCTGCCATGACAGTCTCTTGTCAGTCGGACTACGTTTGGGTCAATCTATTCCAGTTTTTGATTTAGATCCTTTTTCAAGCATAGGGGTGGGGTAATTGGTGTATCATGGCTGTGTGGTGTCCCTCGGTCTACATGAGGATCCTTCCATTCTGTTATTCATTTACGTCCATTTTCAAGCAGTGTGGTGGGGCAATTTGTGCTCCATGAACATATTGCTTATTAAACTTCAGAGATAAAAATAAATTCTAATTTGATCTTTTACTTCATATTATTTTCACGTTGGATAACTAAAATGTCCTGTTTTCTTTTCTTTTTTTTTCAATTACCTGTCCAAATAAACCAGACAGTGTTATTTGTCCTTATAGGTAGAAAAGATTTAATTTATAACTTGGAGGTCACAATTATTGATACAAGAGTGAACATTATTTTCCCTGAATTTGTGATTATAAAATGTCATTGTTTCATGGAAACAGCCACAAGAAGTGCAAGTCATTTTGGGTTTCAGGTATCTCTGAGTTTTCTGTCTTTGAACTTGGGCAAGTTTGTAATAAACTTCACTGTTGCAAATGTCTGTATCATTATGTTTTGGACAATTTGTAATAAACTTGACTGTTGCAGATGTCTGTATCATTATGTTGCCTTTCTGTCTTAGCAGACATTAACTTTTTTTTGACAGGATCTCTCTCAGGATCTACCAACTCTCTAAGTGGGCTTGGCAGCCTCCACAACATGGGTGGCAACAGTTTAGGTGGAGGGGCTGGTGTTTCCTCAGCTTCCATGAGCAATGGCATGAATGGCCTGAATTCTGGTAATCCATCTGGAATGGATGCTCTCAGTCAGGCCTACAGTGGCATACAGCAATATGCAGGTTTGTCCGGTTTACTAGGTCAAGGTAATAGCTCATTTTATTTATTTTCTGTTTTTTTGCCAGGTGTGCTGTGATTAAGGGGTTGTGGTGTTTTACAGCTTCCAATACTGTGTACATGTCCACTAGTGGTGGTAGTTGTTAACACCTACATATCAGGGAAAATTAACTCTAGCATGGGCTTCAAGAATCCCTGTTGGCATTTAAAGAGGAGTCTAGTTAAATACTTATGGAAATTAGAACTGGGGAATACAAACAAATTTTAAATTGGATAATAAATAATTACTTTTGTAGTAATCCAGTCTGCCTTTGGCAATAGTGATGTCATTAGTTAACAGGGATTCTACATGGCAATGGTGATACTAAAGAACACTAGCCAGTTGGCTAGAGTTGTGTGTAGTGTTCAGTATCGTGTGTTAGGGGACACTAGACGATATGTGTGACCAGGTGGTTAGAGTTGTGTGTAGTGTTCAGTATCGTGTGTTAGGGGTCACTAGACGATATGTGTGGCCAGTTGGTTAGAGTTGTGTGTGGTGTTCAGTATCGTGTGTTAGGGGACACTAGACGATATGTGTGGCCAGTAGGTTAGAGTTTGTGTGTAGTGTTCAGTATCACATGTTAGGGGGAAAAAGAAAGCATACCTGTAGCTGCTGAGGATTGAACACTGGGCCTTGTACATAACAAATTTGCTAGTCTTATCTGAGACAGATAGGCTGTTCACTTAATAGCTCAACACAGTCATTTTAATATCATTGTATAGTATCTTAGAATATCAGTGAACCAGAGATCCTAAAATGAATGTATCTGAGAGACATGACCAATAGCTTAAAACTGTCACATGATGATTTGTTAACTTGATGGAGTTCTTAGTCTGGACTGTTCTTGTGTTGCACATTTCTTCCTCACCTTTATGGCACCATTTCAAAGTATTGTCAACATAATTACATTTTCTCCTCACCCACAGGGTACCATTTCAAAGTGTTGCTAACATAATTACTGGTAGTCGTAGCTTTTATTCCCTGATATGTGGGTAACAAGGCTCTCTGATTTGGCACACCAAACAAAAATGTGAGCTTTACCTTACCATTCCAAATCCTTGTCTAATGTGCCCTCTATATTGCAGCTGTATTTTCTGCAAAGTTTAAGATGGCATCCAATGAAAATATTGTAATGTTCTTAGCCATATATATAATAACTGAATCTTGTTTTTTCAGGATGGAAATAAGTGTTAATAGGTCAGGATATCTTGGACTTGATGTTCTATGTTGTAAGATCAATTTTAATTGCTGCTGTTTTTGTGTCTTTTATCAAAATAATGGAAGGGGCCAACATCAAAACATCTATTTCATTGCAATTTAAACTTGAAGTTTTAATTTCTTCTTAAATTTCTGCATAAAAGATTGTTGTATCTACACAACCAAATCGTAGAAACCTAACTTCATTTCCCCCCAAAATTTGTATAATATATTATCACGACCCCAAGTGTACAAAATTGTGTTGCCTAATCAGGGAACATTCATGTCTGTTTTCAGTACAGTTGTTGACAATAGGGCCACAAAGTTGACAAATATTTCATGTTCATTTACCATATTCAGATACGTGTTTATTTTGTTAAATGTTAGAGCATAAGCTCAGCACAGATGCTTTCTAACCATGTCAAATCACTAACAAAGCTTAATGTCTTCACAGTAGAGCCAGAATGATCTTTAGTTCATACAAACCTAAATTATTCCACCATTCACTGAACTGTCTCAAAACTGAAATCCCCTGGGAATCATAGTTTTCTTCTTGCTGAGGCACTTGGTTAAGAATGAGATACGATGACATGATACGATGACACGATGACACGTGTCATCATTCGTACAGGTAAATGTTAATGTTTCAACAAAACACAAAAGAGAAGACAATTTTTAATATTGATAATTTCATTGCATCTCCTTGTGCTTTATTGAGTTTTATTTTACTTCTCTTGATCTTAGGTCATTAAATGGACTATGGCTGAATAAATTCTCTGATTAAATTTCGGTTTTATAAGGTTTGTTTTAGCTTCAGAATGCCATTTGTAACAGAAAATTTAGTGTAGTTTTCAAAGTAGTAGTTTGCTTTCAAAGTAAACATTTATTGAAATTAAGGAAAGGAAGACTCGGGAGAAGAAATATAATTCAATGTTTTGAGTTCCATTTTTTGAGAGGTGTCACTGTATGCACAAATACTTGTTTTATTTTCTCCCCTATTGGAGTTTTAGTATTTTGTGGACTATTTAAAGCTATCATACAGTAGTACAGATGTTATATACTTCCTATTTGGTATGAATCAACATCCTTGATAAATATGCTGTTATGCAGAAATTGTATGAAGCATTTTCATGTTATGCAAAATTTCAAAACAAAAACTGCACATAATATGAATAATAAAGAACCTGCTGACCATATATGGAACTCACACCTTTTGGGAATAAGACAAGTCAATCTCCAGGCCTCATCCCTGACACTAACCCTTTGGGAATAAGACATTAATTGTACAGGCCTCATCCCTGACATTTACCCTTTGGGAATAGAATAAGACGGTGAATCTCCAGGCCTCATCCGTGTCACTTACCCTTTGGGAATAGAATAAGATGGTGAATCTCCAGGCCTCA
Source organism: Sinohyriopsis cumingii (assembly GCA_028554795.2). NCBI lineage: Eukaryota > Metazoa > Mollusca > Bivalvia > Unionida > Unionidae > Sinohyriopsis > Sinohyriopsis cumingii. The sequence continues at coordinate 7,983,698 of CM068835.1, forward strand.
TCCCTGACACTTAACCTTTAGGAATAGAATAAGACAGTGAATCTCCAGGCCTCATCCGTGTCACTTACCCTTTGGGAATAGAATAAGATGGTGAATCTCCAGGCCTCATCCGTGTCACTTACCCTTTGGGAATAGAATAAGATTGTGACTCTCCAGGCCTCATCCCTGTCACTTAACCTTTGGGAATAGAATAAGATGGTGAATCTCCAGGCCTCATCCATGTCACTTACCCTGTGGGAATAGAATAAGATGATGAATCTCCAGGCCTCATCCCTGACAATAACCCTTTGGGAATAAGACATTCATTGTACAGACTTCATCCCTGACACTTAACTTTGGGAATAGAATAAGATGGTGAATCTCCAGGCCTCATCCGTGTCACTTACCCTTTGGGAATGGAATAAGATTGTGACTCTCCAGGCCTCATCCCTGTCACTTATCCTTTGGGAATAGAATAAGATGGTGAATCTCTGGGCCTCATCCCTGTCACTTACCCTTTGGGAATAGAATAAGATGGTGAATCTCCAGGCCTCAACCCTGTCACTTACCCTTTGGAAATAGAATAAGATGGTGAATCTCCAGGCCTCAACCCTGTCACTTACCCTTTGGGAATAAAATAAGATGGTGAATCTCCAGGCCTCATCCCTGTCACTTACCATTTGGGAATAGAATAAAATCATGACTCTCCAGGCCTCATCCCTGACACTAACCATATTGGAATGAGACGATCATTGTCTAGGCCTCAACTCTGAGACTAACCATCTTGGAATGAGACATTCATTGTCTAAGCCTCCTTCCCGACACTAACCATATTGCAATGAGACAGTGATTGTCTTGGCCTCCTCCCTGACACTAACCATCTTGGAAGGAGACAATGATTGTCTAGGCCTCCTTCCTGACACTAACCATCTTGGAAGGAGACAATGATTATCTAGGCCTCATCCCTGACACTAACCATCTTGGAATGAGACGGTGATTGTCTAGACCTCATCCCTGACACTAACCATCTTGGAAGGAGACTGATTATCTAGGCCTCATCCCTGACACTAACCATCTTGGAATGAGACGGTGATTGTCTAGACCTCATTCCTGACACTAACCATCTTGGAAGGAGACAGAGATTGTCTAGGCCTCCTTCCTGACACTAACCATCTTGGAAGGAGACAGTGATTGTCTAGACCTCATCCCTGACAACCTTCAGGGAATAAGACTTTGACTCTCCATACCTCATCCGTGACACTGACCTTCTGGGAACAAGACGATGACTGCACAAGTCTCATCCCGGACACTACCATCTGGGAATAAGACAGTGACTGACCAGGCTTCATCCACACTGACCTTCTGGGAATAAGACAGTGATTATCCCATCCTCACCCCTGATACTAACCATATTCAAATTTCCCTTACCTGCAAATACTTTCAGAAGATTCTATAAATTCAAATTAATCCTAATTATTTGAACCATTCTCATGTTGTATGCACTAGAGTAATCAAGGTTCTACTGTAGATTTTTCACAAGATTCTAATGTTTCCTCACAGTTTTGTGGCCCTTGACCATGAAGCTGGTCACAGCACCTATGTTTGTTTCAACCAGCAGTAAATTGTGTTTAAAAGTGATTGTTTTAGAATGTTGTGTGTTTAATGTAGTATCTTACTGAATTGATAAATGGTCCCATTAAACATGTGCAAGGCAAAAGTGCTTGATAAGAAATTTCATTAAGTGTATCATAAGGATCCATGCTACATTTGCAAGAAGTTATATTTGAAATAACAGTCATGTGCATTGCGCTGTCAATAATGTAAACCAGCAAACATTTTGGTTTGTGTTCATTTTATAAATGATTAATCTACTTAATATTAGCTAAATTAATTAGATATGCAGATGATGTTGACAGTAAATGTTAAATTGACAATGTTTGAACAGTATAATTGCTTGAACATAATGTATATACTTGCTTACATGTTGAATCGATCTACAAAGAGCACATAGATCTGATATCACGCTGTGTAGATCTGATATCACACTGTGTAGATTATTCCGATCAATCACTAAAATAAACAAAATCTTGATATGCCAGCAGATTAGGGTCAAAGTTGTTTGCAGTTGAAACTGAACTAATAAGTGAGTCAGTATGACAGTATATTTAAGTAACAGTTGTAAATTAAAATGTGTGCATGATATAAAGTATTTGTAAAAGTGTGTAAGATGCTTTGTAAAAGTACATACAACTCTGCTTTCAGCATCATTCCCAAATGCTTTCAACAGCCAGGCAGCCCAGCAGTTACAACAGGCTGCAGCTAACTCCGCAGCTGGCAAGCAAACAGAAGGTTTGTACAGTATTTACTTTAATCAGAATCTCCAATGTCACTCTTGTGACATCACCACCCCAAATGCAAGGCAGTGTTTGCCAGCCCAAATTTTATAACTAAACATCCATGGTAGAGTGAAAATCGTACAGATTGATAACTGGCTTATTTATCTTTATGTCAGTTAATTTTTATGTGTTAAGTCCTTATTAGACCATGTTTTTTTTCTTCTGTTATTTAGTTTTCTTTAACATGATCAAGGTTATTAAGTGAAAGACAGCAGTGGGAAATTTTCACTCATCATAGACTAAATGAGATATCTATGAACAAATGAGATGGCATGAAAAAGAATAATTAAACTATCAACCTCTGCAAATCACTCATTTTAATAGCAGTAATACATCACCTGTCATTTTGCCATGTCTGCCGATTCCTAGATGTTAGTACACTTGTCCAAGCTCATCCACCCATTGGATGGAAAGATCTAGAACAGAAACAACATGCAGTCTGATGCTTTTACAGGCCCATGTGGAACACCCTTTCTCTTGATGGAAAGATCTAAAACAGAGAGAATATACATGGTCCATAGCTGCCAACCCTCACGAATTTGGCATGAATTTCACGACTTTTTCTGCGATTTACGGATTCACGCCGCAAGCCAAAACTTCAAGAATTCTAGTTCTCAGTTGTTTTAAATCTTTAATAAAATACCCGATTTCCTGTTAAGCGCTAGTCGTGATATTGCCAGTTGCCGAAACGGACTGATACTGCTGGTCGTGATATTAGTAGAACTACAGCCAGTTAGTACAGTTGGCCCAGTAGCAAGCATTTTAGCCTATTTTAATCTATATGTATAAGAGTAATTTTACAAATGCTTTTGAGAGAAACTGGAGCCTAACCGGAATAATGCTCTGCGCATGCATCACCAACACTGATTTGAGTTACCGTTCAGCATCGCATGTAAGATCTTGAAAATGTCTTCACCACCAAGGAAAAAGAAACGTATTGCTCAAAAAGTGAAGTTTAATTTGGAATATATCAAAAATTGGCCATGCATTCTGCCATTAAACACTGATATACATCATGCTTTTTGCACAGTGTGCCGCAAATTGTAGTATTGGGCGTGGTGGCAGAGATGATGTGAGGGAGCACATTGGTTGCAAAAAACACACAGAAGATGGGAAAATTAAGAATTCACAGATTTCAGCTCTGGAATATTTTAAGCCATCGGTGGAAAACCTGCAAGCTACCAACACTGAAGCATTTTTTGTGAGTTTCTTGTTGAACACAATCTACTTTTATCAGCTGGAGACCATGCTAAACATCTGTTCCGACAAATGTTCCCAGACTAAAAAATTGCTTCCAAATTTTCCTGTGGATGAACCAAAAGTGCTGCAGCTCCTGTGCATTCCTCACAGCAACAGTGACAGCAGAAGAGGTTTCTTTAGTGAGGAAAAATAAGACAGACTTTAGGGCCTCCTTAGCTGCAGAAAATTTGTCAGCAATTTTAGTCAACAAGATCAACCAGCAGGCAAGAAGTCTGAACTGTTTAGAAAACAAATTTACGATCAAGCAGTTGAGGAAGTTCAAGTCTGTTACAGTATCATGTCTTGATTAATAACCACAAGAACAAGTGAAGTTTATGAATACCATAATAAATAGAAATGCGGATATATTTCTGCATATGTGAAGTGTTTTAGTTTTATATTGCGATCTTGATATAGTGTAGTATTGACGGTCCGAGTGGATGGAGTTATTGTCGTGGTATTTTTCACTAAGTCATGTCCAAAGTCACTACTTTTTATCACTATTTTCACTAATTGCAAGCCTGGAAGGTTGGCAGCTATGATGGTCTGACTCCATTATAGGCCTTTGAGGAATACCTTCATCCTGATCGAACATTCTAGAACACAAAAGAACACACGGTCTGACTCCATTATAGGCTCATGTGGAATAGCCTTCCTCTTGATGGCTGTGCATCAGTGTGTGCGATTCACAGAAAAATTTGCATGTTTGTGTTTCAAAGATGTATTTTAATAATTCAATCTGTTTTTCATAGTGATATTACACTCGGTCCTTGCAGTTTGAGTGTTGTTCTTAAAATTCTGAATGCTCATAAGCAGATCTTTTTTGATCTGTTTTGACATAACCTTTATTAATCTGTTTGACATTTATTGATCTGTTTGACATAACCTTTATTGATCTGTTTTAACATAAACTTTATTGATCTGTTTTGACATAACCTTTATTGATCTGTTTGACATAACTTTTATTGATCTGTTTTAACATAAACTTTATTGATCTGTTTTGACATAACCTTTATTGATCTGTTTGTCATAACTTATATTGATCTGTTTTGACATAACCTTTATTGATCTGTTTGACTTAACCTTTATTGATCTGTTTGACATAACCTTTATTGATCTGTTTTGTTGACATTTATTGATCTGTTTGACTTAACCTTTATTGATCTGTTTGACATAACCTTTATTGATCAGTTTGACATAACCTTTATTGATCAGTTTTGACATAACCTTTATTGTCTTTTTTGATATAACCTTTATTGATCTGTTTTGACATAACCTTCGTGACAGCTTCTGTGTAGAGAAAACCACATGAGTCCCAGTTTTTTAATTCTGCATCAAAGAGTCCAGTTCTAATTTCAGTAACAAGTTTTCCAAACTCAAGTCTGTTAAAGGACTGAACTTACGTCAATAAAAACTTGTATGAGTTAGTTTCATCTACAGTTAGGATAAGCTCTCAAAAGCTTCTTTTTATTAAAATCTGACTTTCATTATCAACCAATCCTGGCAAGCCAAACCCACATATACACTCATTTTATTAAAATCTGACTTTCATTATCAACCAATCCTGGCAGGCCAAACCCACATATACACTCATTTTATTAAAATCTGACTTTCATTATAAACCAATCCTGGCAGGCCAAACCCACATATACTCTCTTTTTATCTTCACCCATTTCTAGACACTTTTCCCATTTTTTTCATATCATGAGTAGTGCGAGGCACACATCAGCCAGTGGTTTACTTGACGGCTATGGAGAGGAGTAGAATGAGTAAGTAAACAGTTCTGCTCATCAAATAGCGAATATTAAATTATATTGCAAGTTCCAAGAACAGCATGATCATAATGTTTCTAATTGCATAGATATTAACCGATGTGCAAAATAAATCTACACACAACACACCCCTCCCCATTCATGGCAACATCTACCATAAATAAATCTACACAAAACACACCCCTCCCCATTCATGGCAATAGCTACCATAAATAAATCTACACACAACACACCCCTCCCCTTTCATGGCAATAGCTACCATTTCTGATAGTGTGTTTAATATCCCACTGAAAGTCATTCAGAGGTAAACAAAGAGTATTCATTTTGATTGTTTTCCTCAAATAAAAATATGTACATGTATATATAGAACCACTGTAGGGCTGTTATTCTCTATAGGACTCATGGTACCAATTCCATTGAGGTTTTGGACCATGGAGAAAGTTGGTTTACTTGTAATGGTAGGAAGAAAGACAATTCCTTGACCCTAGGGAGATATGGAATCCATTGAGTTATTGATTCCAGGAGAGCATGGGAATTCTTTCCTCCTTAGAAAAGAATACTCATCAATCTTAGTAGTGTAGGGATCCTTTATGTGTGACCCAAAGTAAGACTCCATCATCCTAGGAGAGTATGGGATCATTCTCTTTGTTAAAGAACAATAATAAGGTCCAAGGATCCCTGATGGTTGTACCAACACAGTCAGTGTGGGATTGGATTCGCTCCAGGGTCCTTTCCAAGAGAGGAAAACACTGGAAGAAAATGAGTGTGGCCCACACCCACTTAGAGCATCAGTACTCTTAACCCAGTGAAGACAATGAATAGATTGTATCTTCCTAAACAGGTAGAGCAGTGACCACACTTTGCAAGTTCTGAGAGGAAGGAATCCACCCTATTGGGGGGCTCTACAGATCCCCATTCTTCAGTACTTTGATGACTGGTTGATGCATGATGGCCTTGAAGAAGAGTCCCTCTTGTAGGATCTGTCCCATTGCTCGTTCATTGTGACCTTACTTGGTCATGTCATGAACCTAGAGAAATAAGTCAGTCCCTTACAAGGATTTTGTTTCCATGAGGATGAACTGCCTTACCAACAGAGGGCTAATACATTGCTCAACTGGACATGATAGACGGAATCCAGACCCTGGTGTTGCCTTCAGGCCAAGATCCTGTGGTTCTTGAATTCTGTCATTCACCTGGTTCTCTTAGGGGAAGACTTACACGCCCTCTCCACTTTCTCCTTCTGACAAACAGAAAACAACACATAGGTCACCTGCCAGCTTAGATTTTTTTCATGGTTAGATTTTTATCAACATTTGGCTTGGCAGCCAATTGGGACCAGTTTCTGACTGGAGTCCCAATGCATGCCCCTGAAATCCACTCAGACTTTTCACCAACACATAAGCTTTGAGTGGGGTTCTCACTTGGAGCCCAAAGAGGTAATTCAGGGTTTGTGGTTCCAGGAAGAAGCTACCTTTTACAACAGCAATTTCAAAGTGATGTATTTTTAGCCCTACAGATGTTTGCAGGCCAAATAATAAGTCATTGTTTGATGTTTCCTCTGACCTGTCAGTAGGATCGTACCTCAGGCAACAAGGAGATACTGAATCTCCTTCTCTTTAATTTGCATTACTCTCTATACGCCATATTCCAGGCAAGAAAGTTATTCTGGCAGACGGTCTGGCAAGGTAGTCCTTAATGGAATGGTCCAATCTGTAGCAGAGTCCATGCTAAAACTGAGAAGGAGAAAGTGGGCTTGTTCCTGAGGAGTCTAAACAACAAGCTCTCCTTTTGCGTGTTCCCATTGTCAGATCAGAGGGCCTAGCAGTGGATGCCTACAGTCTAAGGAGGGATTGTCTGTTCACACATTCCACCTTTCAGAAGGAGTCTGCATGTGCTTCACAAAGTTAGGACTTACTGGTTCAGAGACCTACTTGACCTGTTGGCAGACAATCCCAGGACATTACCTCATAGGATGGATCTGCTATTGCAACACAGGGGGTCTCTTCTCCATAGCACCCCACAGATTTTCCACCTTTATGCTTGACTAATTTCATGTGATCAATCTACCCGGACAAGGTTTTAAGCATGGTTGCCAGCTACATTGTTCCTTCTAGGAGATGGTCCATTATCTAAGTCTGTGATTCAGCTTGGAGAATCTTTGCAGTAGATAGAGTAGGAAAAGCATTCAACCTAGCTGTCCCTCTCTAATTGCAGAGGCAGACCTCATTTCTTCAAAGAGAGATTGTCTGTCTCAACTATTAAAGGCAATAGGGCAGTCCTGTCTAACATAATCAGATTCTCAAAAGGTCCACCCATTGGTTCAGACCATCCTCTTTCTGATCTTGTCAAGTATTTTGTGCTGCAGAGACTGGCATCTAGCTCACTAATGTAAAGATGGAATCTCTTATTGTTTTGAGGGCTTTGGCAAAATCGTAGGAATCATTGCCTGAACTTTTGAGAACCTTTCCCGTAAACTGTTTTCCTGCTGTCCTTTGTGTCTGCTAGAAAAAGTGAGCTTCATGCCTTAGCTATAGCAAAAGTGTGTTCTCTTTTGTCAGCCTTGTGTTTAGATATAAAAAAAAGTTTCCTTCAGTAGCTCCACTCCCTATTGAGATCCCCAGCTTCAGCCATATCTCTGCTGAGGATGATAGGGATAGGGTTTTCATTCTATTAGGCCACCTCACAAGGGAGAAGGAAAGGTTGGCTGCATCTGCTCATACCTATTGAATGCTGTGTGAGTATCTTGGCATTGACCACATAGATTGTCCTCATTAACAAGAGAGCTGTAGGTTGTCACAGGAGGGACCTTTCATTCTTAAGAACTAAAACGCACAAGGTTAGCACCGTTGGGTCTGTTAATCACTCCCCTTTGGATATTGCAATGAGAACTGCCTTCAGGAGGCCTCACACTAACTTTTCATCCGTTTACCTTTGACCTTTGGTGCACCAGACCGAATGGTCCAATCATGATGGCACAATATGTGGCCAAGCGATCTACCAGCTTTCAGTAGGGAATATTCCTACAGTAAGGGCAATGCAATAACAGCAGGTAATTAAATACTGCTATTAAAATGTAGGTAAAGCTAATTTTAATTATGTAATATTTACCTGCTACTGTTAAAAAATTTCTCCATCCACCCAGCTATAATGTCCCATAATTTAGGTCCAAGTTAAGTGGATGTTCTGTATGCTGGACATGACTAAGGCATCAGACTGGGGTCATGTTCCAATCAAGGAACAACGACACAACATAAATCATTATTCTGTATGCTGTACATTACTAAGGCATCAGACTTGGATCATGTTCCAATCAAGGAACAATGACACGACATAAATCATTATTCTGGATATGACTAAGGCATCAGACTGGGATCATGTTCCAGTCAAGGAACAATGACACGACATAAATCATTATTCTGTATGCCAGATATGACCAAGGCATCAGACTGGGATCATGTTCCTATCAAGGAACAATGACACGACATAAATCATTATTCTGTATGCTGGATATGACCAAGGCATCAGACTGGGATCATGTTCCAATCCAGGAACAATGACATGACATAAATCATTCTGTATGCTGGACATGACTAAGGCATCAGACTGGGATGATGTTCCAGTCATGGAACAACGACACGACATAAATCATTATTCTGTATGCTGGATATGACCAAGGCATCAGACTGGGATCATGTTCCAATCCAGGAACAATGACACGACATAAATCATTATTCTGAAAGCTGGACATGACTAAGGCATCAGACTGGGATCATGTTCCAGTCAAGGAACAATGACACGACATAAATCATTATTCTGTATGCTGGATATGACTAAGGCATCAGACTGGGATCATGTTCCAGTCAAGGAACAACGACAACGACACGACATAAATCATTATTCTGTATGCTGGATATGACCAAGGCATCAGACTGGGATCATGTTCCAATCCAGGAACAATGATGAACATAAATCATTATTCTGTATGCTGGATATGACCAAGGCATCAGACTGGGATCCTGTTCCAATCCAGGAACAATGACACGACATAAATCATTATTCTGTATGCTGGATATGACTAAGGCATCAGACTGGGATCATGTTCCAGTCAAGGAACAATGACACCACAGAAATCATGGCACAGTGACATGGTAGAATATTGTTATACATTACAGTTATTAACTGGTTCAGAAAAAATAAACTTTTTAATTTTTTTATATTAACAAGTTATTTAGTATTAGTTGAAGCATGTTTTGCGGAAAGAAAATGTCGAGTAGTATCACAATAGCACCCTTGTCTTGAACGCCAAGTTTGGTTTTTAATGAGCATCATGTTTTCCTTAGCTAATTGGTTTTTGTTGTCCATATTTACTGTAACTTTTTTGTCAGGACCTGAGGGAGCGAACCTGTTTATCTACCACCTGCCACAGGAATTCAGCGACCAGGACCTTATGCAGACGTTCCTGCCCTTTGGTACCGTTATATCGGCCAAAGTTTTCATCGACAAACAGACCAATCTTAGCAAGTGTTTTGGTAAGATGATACTCCTTGCTGTTAAAGGAAACCTCACATGACATAATTTGACTATCAATGAGGAAAGATTAAAAAGCGTCTGTAAACTTCATTTTATTTTTATGACAAAGCAGACCTGCCAACCCTTTCGAATTTGCTTAAGTCACACGAAAATGACCCTTAAAATATGGACATATGGAATAAAAGCAAAAACTTCGGAAAAATTACTGTTGCTGTAAAATCCAGATAATTGACTCATCCTTTATTGATTTGAATCCGGGTTTCATTTTAGAATTTGTGGAGTTGGTCAGGAAACCAGACTAACTTTACAGCAGTATCTTAGACACTTTAAACTGCACAAATATTTTCATGCAGGTTGATTGTATGATCAAACAGTTCATTATATAGTTTTTAAAATATTGCATCCAGCATGTTGAAGACAATAGGGAAAAAGCCTCTGAAAAAGTGTTAATAATCAGCACATAAAAAAGGAATATTCAGATTCTCAAGAAGAAAAGCAGGAAGAGACGCAATTATTTTTATTGGACATCACATGTCAAGTTGAGTATGACTCGTGGCAGGAGATATGATTGACGTCATCATGTGAAATGGAAAAATAGTTCCAAGAATTACATCCATTTGAGAGATAGCAACAAGCCATTGAGCTGCATGTGTTTTGAAACTGACATTTGTGCAACTGAACTAGTCGTAAATAAGGTCTACGTGTACTTTACAAACTTTTCAGTTGAACGTAATGTTTACAGTTGCTGCATGTTTCGAATACTTTTAAATATATTTTCCAACTTTACAATATCAGTTTATAAAATTTTGTTACACCTTACTGAAAACTGGTCAAACTTACCGAAAAAAATCAACTGCCTTACTGGGACGGTCTTGTCAGGGTTGGCAGGTCTGAGAAAGTTCTCAAACAGTAACTATATGCCAATTCCACAACACGAAAATCCTCAACAGCAACTATATGCCATAACATGAAAATCCTCAACAGCAACTATATGCCAATTCCATAACACGAAAATCCTCAACAGCAACTATATGCCATAACATGAAAATCCTCAACAGCAACTATATGCCATAACATGAAAATCCTCAACAGCAACTATATGCCATAACATGAAAATCCTCAACAGCAACTATATGCCATGACATGAAAATTTGGATCTGAATTAAACTTGTTTGAATGTACACTCATAGAAACCTGGACATCACATTTTTCTTTCTTATAGGTAATTACACCATTTCCTCAATACCTCACACCCTGATAACTCGCAAATCTGCTTATAACGCAGAGTCAGGCATGGAACCCAATTGTTCTGAATAGAAATTACCCCAAAACTGACCCCTATTTATTGAACTTGATAACTGAAACTTTTATTTTCGCTCATTTTATCTTCAGAATGGTAGATAGGACCTTGAAATTTGAATCAGCATTATGAAATTGTCAACTTTTAATAAGAAGTCATAATTTTTTTTTACATTTTCTCTTGAAACTACATTCTTAGTATGCTGTAAATAACAACATTCAACAAAATTTCAGTCAATGAAAATGTCACTTATGCATACCGGAGGCAGTACTTTAATTAAATAAAAACTTTTTAAAAATTTTAGCAAGTCAAATTTGTATTTTAGTTCCATCATTTAGTTTGGTTTAAGTGTAGAGATGCAATGCGCCTTCTTGTATTCAGATGTAATATGTCAATCTTCCATAACAGCAATGGCCTCGAGCATTTATCCGACAACCTAATTAAGTGTTAACTGTGTTTTGGTATTTGAAGTTTTTATTGTATTGTTGTACTGAATCAAAGTTGACCTCCTTTGTATTTTCTTGAAAAGTTGTGTCTTTTGTATCAAATAAAGAAAGTGGAATAAAAGAAAAGCAGAAGGGCATGCAAATCCTACATGCATAATTAGATCTTGATGCCTCGGTCATGTTAGTTGAACTGATTTCAATTGATGAGTCAAACAGTTATAAATATTAATAAATATTATTTTGTGCTTAATATAATTAGACTACCTTAAGTAAGCTACTCAGTCATAAATGTGATCAAAGATAGCAAGGCAAAATGAATACTTCGTGAAATAATGAGCATTGTTTCACACATACAGATCATTGGGGAGAAGTGAGTTTCAGAAAAATCCTGAATTGGCTCTTCGAAATATCCTCAATGATGAGAAAAAGTTTCACTTTTACTTGCAATGAAATCATGGCATCAGTATTTTACTAACTGAAAAGTACAAAAATTGAGTTTTGTTAAACAAAATAAATGCAGCTAGTTGGGTTTCTTTAAGAAAGGAATCTTGTTTCATCATGTATCAGCAGGTAGTTATCTTCCCTGCCTTGTAAACTCCCTGCTTCGAACTCTGCATAACATAATAAGCAAGGAACCGGACTAATCAACAAAACAAAATTCAGTGGTATAATACTTAAATGTTTCCATGTGAATGCTGTTGGATTAATGTTAATGATCTTCAGATGGGCATCTTGAAATGTAATTTATACAGAATATCAAACAGCTTCATTAGAAAAAGTAATTTATTGACAATTATTCTCAAAGTGATTATAAAATAAGCATTCAGCCATTAAACATCACCGTCTCCCCACCCCCCCATCAGTTTTGTCTGGCAGGGATGGTATAACTTATATTTTGGAGGTCCCTTGGTAACTCTCACGCTTGCTTATAGTACGGTCTGTCTTTGGACCCAGTTGTGTGCGAGTTATCACAGGAGAGGTATAGTTTATTAAAACAAGTGTTCGTGCTAAAAAAAGACTGAAAAGTAAACAACAGATGGATAAAAGATGGTGAGACAATGGTATATCTTTCCAGCATCAGCATTTAAATTTTGTCTTGGATTTCACAACACACAGTTTTCACCAAGGTTAACCAAAACATTCCATGATTTGTAGAAGTCATCAAGATCAGTGAAAATATTGTAGCTCACTTCATTTTTAATTTTCTACTTGGATAGGTTTTGTAAGTTTTGACAACCCCGTGTCAGCCCAAGCAGCAATTCAGGCGATGAACGGCTTTCAGATAGGCATGAAGAGATTAAAAGTGCAACTCAAGAGACCAAAGAATGACAGCAGGCCTTACTAGTAGTAGGAACAAAATGTAAGTTGCACCTACTATGACGGTATTCCTTAAGTTTTATTGTGGCAAGCTTGTCAAAAGTAAGTCTGTAAAATTGATTAGGTAAGTCGGTAAGTATGCAAGTAGGCTGTACTGCATAGACAGGTACATCAGTATGGATAGCACAGCAACAGTGTGCTTACTTTGCACCTGTTCAGCCCTGGATTCAGACCCCAGTAAAAGCATTTGCAAAGGTACCTTTTGATCATAGATATTGTTCTTTAGTGCTCTGTTTGCGTCCATCTGAGACTTCACAAGCTAACAACTTGAGTTGTATGAATATTCTTAAACCCATGTTTTTATTCAGTATCTAATAAATAGGGTTTAATGAGGAAAAAACATTCTAGTCAACTTGTATTTTCATGAAATATTGATCTGATATCTAGACTTGAAAGTTAGAGGAAATGCAAACTGTTCTAGAAAGAAGTGCGTATGATCTGTGCTATCCCATGTGCTTCAATAGACTATGCTAATGCTTTGGAAAATGCACCTCACAAGGACATAATTTTCTTCTTTACCCACCTTGATGCTTTTCATTACTAAAATCAGTAGGGGGTACAAACAGAAGAGTGTGTGAATACTATAGCATACATTGAACACACATTTAAAGCTGTCCTGTGACCTAGCATTCATTAAATATAGCATATGTGAATATGAGAGCATAGCAATTTGGAATCTTGAACCTTTTGGCTCAAAAAATTGATTTTTTTCTTCTTCAAATGTGACTTTTTATTGGATATGTTTGTGATCCTGATGACAAAATTATCATTTTTGCACCTATGTCATAAGGAGGGAAGGGACAGTGTTGGCATGATACATCTTTTGCCCCATGTCATTACGTCCCATATATCACTAATTTTCTTTCTCTTAAAAAAAGTTCTGAGGAAATATATCATTTAAAACCAAATGGTATGGCAGCTCAACTTTCAGATGACCTAGGTAAGGTTTGAGTTGTTTATTTGGGATAATTTGACATAAAGTTGTCCCCATTTCTTAAAGTGTTTATTTGCATGTTGAACCCTTGGTTATACCATAATAGTGGGGCCATCCATTTTCTTGTCACAAGTTTAGTTCCTTTATTATTTATATAAAGTTCTGGCCAATTAATGCACAATTAGTTGCCCAATTAGTTGCCCAAACAATTTTGTTAATTAATGTTCCAACTCCAGTTGTGAATTTTGATTTTCTTGCAGGTGAAACATAAATATCATTGATTACAGGGGTTTATGTTGTCGTTGAGACATGGATATTATTCATTATGGGGGTTTGCGATTTTGGTGAGACATAGATGTCATTCATTAAAGTGATTTTTGTTGCTGGTGAGACATGGGTATCATTCATCACAGGGGTTTATGTTGCTTGTGAGACATGCGTATGGTTCATTATGAGGGTTTATATTGCTGGTAGATGTCATTCTTTAAAGCAGTTTTTGTTGCTGTAGAGAAATGAATATCATGCATTAGAGGGTTTTATGTTGCTCTTAAGACATAGGTATCATTCTTTATGGGAGCTTATGTTCTGGTGAGACAAAAATGTCATTCATTGCAGGGGCTTATGTTCTGGTGAGACAAAAATGTCATTCATTGCAGGGGCTTATGTTCTGGTGAGACAAAAAATGTCATTCATTGCAGGGGCTTATGTTCTGGTGAGACAAAAAATGTCATTCATTGCAGGGGCTTATGTTCTGGTGAGACAAAAAATGTCATTCATTGCAGGGGCTTATGTTCTGGTGAGACAAAAACATCATTCATTGCAGGGGTTTATATTCTGGTGAGACAAAAATATTATTCATTGCAGGGGCTTATGTTCTGGGCAGACATAGGTATTGTTCATTACAGGGTTTTTTATTCCTGTTGAGACATAGGCATCATTCATTACAGGGGTTTATGTTGCTGGTGAGACACAGGTATGAGTCATCATGGTGATTTATGTTGCTGATGAGACTTGTATATAATTAATTACAGGCTTAGTGTCATCATTGGTACAGTTTTCAGTATTTCCAAACCATGGGGTGAAATAATGAATCGGGGAAAAACTGATCTTTCAAAATCATGCATCCCTGCCCTACTTCTGACCCCTTGGCAAGGGTAAGACCATCTTAAAATATTTTGTCAAGGTTTTGGTTGAAGTTGTTCTGGTTTTGTTTTGATGTTTTATGGCATAGCAGCATGTTGAAGAGTATATTGTACTGAGTCATGAAGATATAGTGCTTAGCCCAAGGACACACCACCATCGTCAATCTGGGCAGATCTGACAATGGGAGTTGACCACTTACTGCAGAGGATTTCAAAAGTTTGCATGGACATAAGCATTGTTGTGAAAAAGACATCATTTACATTTCATTGATGTATTTTTTGCTAACTAGTCCTGTCCGTCATTTACATTTCATTGATGTATTTATTGATAACTAGTCCTGTCCGTCATTTACATTTCATTGATGTATTTATTGATAACTAGTCCTGTCCATCATTTACATTTCATTGATGTATTTATTGATAACTAGTCCTGTCTATCATTGTAATCATTTATTTAACATTGGCATTGGCCATATTGTGAGCAAATGTTTGAGAAGCATCTGTCAACATGGAGTACTTTGAGAACATTTTGCTATATTTCAACTATCATTTTGTTTGTACTATGGGAAAGCCTGCCCAGGTGGTCTAATGTGCTTACCATTATGAATTGCTGCCATCTCACTTGTCTGCATCTTCGGCTCGGCCAATGTAGGTGTGTAAGAAAGCATGTCATTAGCTTCCCGTTGGGCAGGTGTTTGTTTCCTGGGTTTTCCCAGGTTCTTCCTCCACCAGTTATACTGACTGCCATGTACATCCTATCTTTTACTGAAAAATGGCATTAAACCCTATAATAATAACAGCAATAACAAAGCCTGCAGTAAATCAAACATTCCAAAAAATGTTCACCCCTTTCTTAGGCAGTTATTGGTGTCCTTTCTGATGATTTGGCACCAGGGCAGTGTTTTATCTACTGATACATCATGCATCAGATACACAGACTTTTCTGATTTGATGCACACAAATTGTTGCCGATATGTAAATTGATGCTCCTCAATGTTATGTTTTACTTATTAACAAAAAGCAAAGGTTTGGACTAAAAACCATCAATGGTATTTAAATTGACGCACTCCAGTGTTATGTTTTGCTGATCAACACAAAATTGTTGATTAACACAAAATTAAGGTTTGGTCTAACTACTTTAATGGCTAGATTACAACTCTCCCAAACAGGGTAAACACACGCACATCAGTTTCTGACACTAATGTTATCATAATACATAGAGTTACAACTGAGTGTGGAGCCTGGATCTGACCTTATGTGACCTGTAACTGTCACATCATTTGTAGCAGCAGGAGGTTAGAACCGTATAATCCCCTCCACCCAAGAAAGAGGTGGAAAATACATGATTTTAAAAAGATTCTCACGAGAAACTTTTATTTTATGTGCACCTTTGTCACACATTGAAACAACAATTTCCATTCACTCAGTTATATGCCTTTCATTGTCCCAAGATACTGTCAGCATTCGACTAAAAATGGCGTCCCAGGCTAAATAATTAAAATAGACCACGTTTATGACTGACCGATGATAATAGTATTGTAATCAAGCCTTCATCATCCAAAGATGAGGTAATGGTTACTCATAAGATAAAACGTAAATTGTGCAGCAGTGGTTGAAAACACAGCTGACTATATTTTCAAAAAGAAGTTAAGTCGAGTGAAGATTGTGACAGTGAAGACACCTTTATGTTTTGCCATATATGTACAGAGGCTTTAAAAAAACTCCATGACCAAATGTGCATAAAAACAATAACTTTCTGAACAGTACATGGCAAGGCATGCTGGGTTGCCAGAACACAAACTGCTGATTGAAGGTCAACAGTACCAGGCAGATTTGAATGTAGGTTTACAAAAACATTCTTCCAAGTAAGACATAGCATAGCAGAGAAAGTGCTACTTAAGTGTGTACATTGGTTGAGTGTAGAAGACATTCCTTTTTTAAATACAAATCTCTTCTTAATTTAATACACAACTTAACAGCTGAAGAAATTGATGCCATTGGTATTTGGAAGAATTCTGCCAATCAGTATGACTCGGCTACTACCAGTTCATATTTACTCAAGAGCTTATCAAACGTTGTTGAGGATAGTCTTATACGTGACCTGCAAAATTCGCCATTTGTGACAGCAAAGGCAGATGAAAGTACTGACATAGCCAACAATAAATGCTTTGTCATATTTGCTCAGATTATTTCTGATGACATGAAACCATCTACAAGATTATGAACAAATTTAGAATGTGTAGATGTTTCTGGCATGGGATTGCCTTATTGGCTTTAGTCACATTATATAACTAATATTTTTATTGTGTATTTAAATAATATAATTATTTTTTAAAAACTACTGAAAACTGATCATCAGTTTGAATAAGACTCGTCGGTTTGGATTGTGATTCAGTTTTGTTGCCTTGATGAGTCAAATGACTTACATGAAGCCATTTGTAGATAAAACACTGCCAGTGTTAAGTGAAGCTAACTACAAACCTGAATGTTTTTTGGAATTTTTTGTCCCCATGCATATTGCTATTTTTTCTCCATTTGGTCTACAACTGAACATCATCAGCTATTTTTTTGTGTAATTGCTCATTTTCACATTTTTGTCACCAAATAGTCACTGTTGTGCTGTTGTGTCCTAATATGCTGCTACGTTCATACATATTTACAATTTCATCCATGTCCATGTATCCTTTCTCTTTTATCGAATATAGTTTGTGTTAATACTGATAAACTGTATAGCCTTACTAAAATAAACAACATTGTTTAAGGTAATTTATGTCAAGGGCGGCAATTCATATTTAGTTAAATGAATAAACCTTCTGGCAGTGATATGGCAGGATACTGTCCATTTAGGGTTATGTTTGTAGCAATAATAGAAAATGCTTTTAAAAGGAAACCATCACAATTATGCCTTAAATAGTGTTTAAAATATTGATATAAATTCTCTAGTGACATGGGAAGAATTGAAGAGTTCTTCCATCTTGTATAGCATAGTATCAGCTGATCATGCCAGTATTTGCAGTACTTTGATTAGAGCCTAGAATTCATTAGTGCACAAGACCCCAAAAAGAAACCATGTCATCTAATTGAAAATAAACTAACCTTTCATATAAACCATGTCTTCTAATTGAAAATAAACCTTTCATATAAACCATGTCATCTAATTGAGAATAAACTAACCTTTCATATAAACCATGTCATCTAATTGAGAATAAACTAACCTTTCATATAAACCATGTCATCTAATTGAGAATAAACTAACCTTTCATATAAACCATGTCTTCTAATTGAAAATAAACCTTTCATATAAACCATGTCATCTAATTGAGAATAAACTAACCTTTTATATAAACCATGTCATCTAATTGAGAATAAACTAACCTTTCATATAAACCATGTCTTCTAATTGAAACTAAACTAACCTTTCATATAAGCCATGTCATCTAATTGAGAATAAACTAACCTTTCATATAAGCCGATAGAAAATGACTAGAAATTAAAATCTCACTAAAATAAAATAAATTCTTTCTTTAAAGCCTTTGACACACTTACAAACATAATATTAGTTAGACATAGTTTTGTGTCATTACTATACATGTACATGTGTGCAGACACTTTCATAACCACAACCACACTGGTATGAAATTTTAAAAAATACACAAAGTTTCTGACTTCAAAATCCATTGCCAGAATATGGTCTTAATTAGTTGCCGTCTATGATGCTGTCGATATTTCAACGGTATGGGTGTGGATGCAAGTGTCATTAGCGGTCATCTATGCACTCACTACAGCCCTGGTAGTACTTTGTTTAAACTTCCCTGCAGGATTCTTGTAGTGAATACTGGTCAGAACGGAGTTGTTATTTCCAACATTAGCATTGTCAGAAGTGCATCTGTAAAACAAAGGAAATACGCATCACAATAAGGATTAACCATTTCATTTGGAGGCAAGATAATGAATAATAAAATAATGACAAAGAGATCTTACCTGACTGTTCAGTTCAATGTTGAATGTGTTCTGGTTTGTCCCTGTGTTACATAGATATGGTGCTGTATGTCAACAGATGTTGTACACGCTGTAATGACTGATGTGGATATGGTGTTTACAGGATTTGTGAGGAACAAAATGCTCCCCCTTGCTGCTGTGTATCACAAAGTTAAACTCCATCAACCAGGAGTTCTGAAATTTAGTTGTCTGCATCTACATCACTAAGTCATATGAATTTGATAATTTATAAAAACTGATAACTGCCTACATCAGTATCAGAGCCTTTACTTAAGTTATTGAAATTTTCATAGTTGTGATTCTAATCATGAAAACTCAAGTAAGTAGTGAGCAAAATCCACAGCCTCCATTTTTGGAGAGTGAAGAATACAACCAAGTTAACTTTAAATGGCAGATTTTGATCAGATCTTAAAAGCGACCACATGATCTGATGCAATGGTCATTTAAATCAATGAATGTAGTATCTAGTAGGGGGTTTTCCCCAAAGGTGACACTACAAAAACCCGCTCAAAATGGCTGATGTTTACAGTAGACGTTGAAAGGCGCTTCCATGACAATGGTGTAGAGGCATCAAATGGCACGTCTATGCAAATTGGGTAAAGGTGTCAGAAGGTGCTTCCATGAGAATGGAGTAGAGGCACTTGCATGAGGTAAAGGGTGAAATTATACAGAACATGAAGTTGCATTGTGAAATACAAATTCAAAGCTACCAACTCTTACAATTTTACTCTATGGCTTGCTAAACCTTTTAAAAAAAGACCTGAAGCAGTATATTTGCTCTTTTTGGTTAGGTCCAGATCTAGGTTTTTATATTTGACTCGGTGGATATGGTCAGGGGACTAGACTACTTTTACAAGGTGAACTGCATAACCAGCCCATGTTGTTGCAAAATGCCCTTGTGGCCAAGCTTTCATGTCTAACAAAACAAAATCCTATTGAAGACAAAGGGTTTCGGCAACCTCTTTAAAGTCCAAATGACACATTAGTATAAAAGAATATTTAGATACATGGACAAGCTTGGGGGAAAAAAAGCTGGAAAGGCAGTGGTTACATTTATTAGACATCCTGTTGTGGTGATTTGAGTGCTGCCCACAACAGGACAGATGACTGATGGGTTGAGAAATCTAACAAGTAGTCGTTGACCTCCATAGGGTGTAGATCTGTAATTTCTGAAACTGGAGGTCCTTGAGGCTTTCATAATAATTTGTTATACTATCATTTTCCTTTGCTTTTCTTCCATGTAGATAACACCTTGGCGTGCCATGTGACCTGTGTGCCCTGTTATCGTCGTGACACGTTCGTCCTGTTTGTTTCCTACGCCCAGTGAATCGTCAGCGTCATCGTCTGGACTGTATGCCTGTATAGTGTATTGCTGTTCTGCCCTTGTACTTAAAAGATACTTCAGACTGGTTGAGGATAGGGGTTTGTTACTACTTGTGTAGAATTTTCTATTTGGTGTGTGGTCCCTTTAACCTTTGTCTCTGGGGTATACACAACATCCCTCATTAAATTCACGGTCAGATAGAGTCCTATTAGCAAATCATTTTTGTGTCATCTTTTTCTTTCTGTTGAGTTACCTCCCTTGATCACTGGCTGTGTAGGGGCAAATTATAATTTGAAACTGTTGTTGGTTCCATTTGCAAAGAATATCTTCAAAAATGTTGTTACATGTACAATAAACATATCATGAAATTATAATATTTTGCTAGCTATTGTTTAAATTCTCATTTTATTTTAAACGTACTGTTTTTCTCAATGACAAATCCATCTGGAATGATCCTGTACTTTATTTCTTCACTTGCATGCATGTTTCTCAATTAACATTCTTTTTTGGTTGAATTGGCCTTTTGTTCAAATTTGAATCAGAAATTTCTTCGAAAGCTTTTTGATGTGCACATTTTTTTAAAGAAATGGGTGGTTTTAAACTTTAAAGTGAATCGTAAATTGCTTTTCTGGTACTCTGTTAATAATTTTTTGTTAGCAACCATCAAGATAAACATTTAAGTCTAGATTTGTAACACTGGTATCTGAATTGTCTTTACAATTGTAACATTGGTATCTGAATTATCTTTACAATTGTAACATTGGTATCTGAATTGTCTTTACAATTGTAACATTGGTATCTGAATTGTCTTTACAATTGTAACATTGGTATCTGAACTGTCTTTACAATTGTAACATTTTTATCTGAATTGTCTTGGCAACCATATATAGTGGTGGGCCATTTGGCCAAATAATTTAACTGTGAATATTGCTGCATTTTCTCTTTTAACTGCTAACAAAATTTGTGCATAGAATTTATTTTTCTTTCATGAAGTCCTTAACAGCATGATTTAGTTTCTGTTTCTAATTCAGATAGATTTAGGGACATCAGACTGAAAATTTATGTAATATTGACCTGGAATTGCTTTATAATTCTAGTTTATAGATAGATAATATCTGTCTGAAAGTCCATCATTTTTGTGACAACTATGAAGTTTGGGTTCATGTTGGCAGAGACTGTTGCTGTTAGAGTCAGATGACATGGTATGTGACTGTTCCATGAAGAATACTTTTCGCTATTACTGAACACTAGGACATGGTGACATACATTTCATGGTTTACTGCTATTAGCATTTTTCTTGCCAGATATGTTCTAATGCTGCTTCAAAAATTCATGTTCTGGTGATACATGTATACTAAAATGACATAAAGTTTAATACGATTTGTTTCCACAATGCCATTGACTTTTTGGTTGTCATTACATTAAACCAGACACAATCATTAGCAAGACTTAATAAAATAAATTCTAATTTTATTTTATTTTTAAGCTTCAAAAGTTTATAGTTCCATTGGACAGATGCTTTTTTTCATCCTATTATTTCCTTCACTCCCAATTCTGAGGTAGTGTAAGATTTCATAAACAATGGATTCCTTATTAGGCTGAAAGAATGGACTGAGAACATTATTCCTTTCAAGAACCATCTTGCTTTGAATGCAACAGTGTAATTAGTAAATAAGGCTTTGAATGCATCAGTGAAAGGAGTAAAAAAAAGCTGCTGATGCAGAAGAAGCTAGGGAAGTGTACCATAATTTATGTAATTTTTCATACTTCCAAGTTTTGATACAGCTGATCCCAAAATATATTT
This sequence comes from Sinohyriopsis cumingii, assembly GCA_028554795.2. Taxonomy (NCBI): domain Eukaryota; kingdom Metazoa; phylum Mollusca; class Bivalvia; order Unionida; family Unionidae; genus Sinohyriopsis; species Sinohyriopsis cumingii. The sequence goes on from CM068835.1 coordinate 8,005,940, forward strand.
TAAAAAATTACTTGTAGAAGAAAATGATAGCCTGTTAATGTACTACTGTGGTATATGTGATGGAATTTAAACTGAATGGAGTACATGCCATACTGTGAATATTTAAATATGAAATATATTGCTTTGAAACTGAAGGAATGTGGTATGCATTTTTAAAAGTACATTTGCTATTTTATTACTGTTTGCTTTTGGGCAGACTTTTCAGCAAACTTGCATGAAATGAGCTATTGAGCTGAATCCCTCCTAACTCTCTTATACAAAACAAACAAATTTCATGCACTCATTTGGAATAAAGGCCTGTCTGGTTATAATTTTTTTTAAAATCGTGAAATGTCTTAAATAGGCGTGATAATGAGAGACTAATGTATGTGTCATAAGTACCATTTTAGCATGCTTCGAAAAGCAGTAAATTACAACAAAGTTCTAATATTTATTTTCCTGTACTCAGAAATGTTGTCTTACGTAGTACACGCATGTATAAGAAAATTCATAAATTATGTTATTCTGGTTTATGAAATTTTAGCAGAAGTATATCAAATGCTCTTTCATTTGATATTGCTGATCCTTTAAATGTTTTTAAATTCTTCCAAGTGTTGGGTCTTAATTTTTTTTGCACAATCACTACTCAGTGTCAGGTCTTTATATTTTTACACATTTACTATCCTAAGAAAAACTGTTCTAAATGTTGTTTTTCTTAAATTGAAATTTTGTTTTTTATTTTCTTTTGGTGTTCACAAATAAAATAAATTATGGTACAGAGCACTCACTAAATTAAAGCTTTAGAGATTAGAGATATCTGAAAGCATTGGTTGTGTCACTTTTTTCACCTTCCTACACCCTTCCCCTCATCTCCTCTTTGGGAGCATTATTTGTGAGAATGTTTCATTTTCTAATTTACATTGCTGTAAGTTTGCTTCACATGAAGTATATTTTGATGTATTCAGATTTTAGTCAGATTGAAATGGTACATAATGATATTTTGTAATGTAATTTATTTTTTTCCTGGGAAGCTCAAAATATATGCATGATCTAGTCTTTCAAATCAAACATGGTAGTGTTACTACAGAGTTGTGATTGTGTTGAAAGTGAGCAAGATAAAATTGTAGCCATGGAGGCTTGAAGGGAGGTAACTTTAGCAAGCTTATGTGCCAGGGAAATGACCAACATACCCCAGATGTTAGTGTGAATAGATATGTATATTTAGATATCATGCTTTATAGTTGCTTTATTGTTAGTTTACTAGCCAGATTGTTAGCTAATCTTTTGTTTGTTGTTTGCAAACCTGTATATCAATTTGTCCTTCAATCCATCCAAGAGTTAGCTACCGATTTACTTGAGCTTGTTAATACAAAAAAGACGCATGTTTGTGGTTTTATAATGACTTCACATCAATAGAGTAGTTTTAAAATGTGAAAGAGTATTCTGTTTTATTTGTCTGGTTATACAGCTTTAAAGACCATGTATATTTGTCAATCTGTCACTTCAATTAAGTCGATTTAGAAGGTATACCATATTTTGAAAATCAATTTTATCACTAAAACTGTTACTAGGCTGCATGCATATAATGCAAATTTATTACTATGTTTGTGCATATCCGTGCTTATTCAGCTGCAAACTGGGTAGAAACCTGTATCCATTCTGTGCAGGCTGACCATGGTTTGTGCTGATCTACGACATATTCACTTATCAAGTCCAGTCAAACTGCAAACAACAAAGATCCTGGTGTGCCATAGTATAATGCTTCTGTATATCAGGGTCTATATTGTTTGTTCTACTGATAACTCCTAACTGCACAGACTCAGATCTGCTGGCACATTATGCAATGGCAGATCTGGGTCTGTGCAGTTTGCAGTTAGACTCATAAGCAAGTATATATGGCACTTTAATATATAGCAAAGCAAAGTACATGTCAGTGACAGTCTTCTCACGCATTAGGTCACAATAGATCGGGGTCTTTGTTTGCAGCTGGATATCTGGGATGCATTTAGTAAGGACGGCATTATGCGCTGTTAGTGCCAAGTACAGTTTGGCTCCATTGAATGGTCTGTCTTTTCAAGGAGCTTTCAACATGGTAAACAGATGTTCACTTCAGATTGGCACAGCATTTACTTTTTAAGGTTTTAAATCATGTTTTTCTTGGATTAATAAGCAAACATTACTTGCATTAGAAAATGTATATTTTGTCTATGCCATAAAGTAAAAATATTTAAGTACATGCCAAATGAATGACATTAAAGTTAAATTAACTGCATACCTAGGATCTCCTAGTCCCTGCTTATAAATGTCAGTTGGCAAGTGCTTCTTGGAATGAAACCAAATTTGCATGCATTGCTCACAGCAAGCTACCTCGCGCAACTTTTAGTTTTTGTCATCTAGCACCACTTATCACGTACAGTAGGATTGTTGGCCAAGTGCTTTCTAATGTTGGCTTTAATCAATGTAGCCCTGTTATACACATTTAATTATGGCACATGTTTAGACCAGTCTTGAGTGTGCTCTTATAAGGTTTTTATTGTTAAAATTTGACACACATAATATTATCTGTTTACAATATCCAGGTTTGATTTTTCTGTACAGAAATGAAATCACTTTCCTTCCATTCATGGGACTTATTTCTTTTTTAAGATTCCTGTTTTAGATTCCATTTCAAATTTATTTTTCTGTTTGATTTAAATGAATTCATGTTGCATTTTATTCAACTGTCAAGATTAGTTAATTTGGATTCATACAAGAAAGAAAAACAAAGAAAAAAGAAACTATTGCTTAAAATATGGCAGTGGTTAAAGCAATTAAAGTTACTGTAATATGATGATAACATAGTAAATTGTGTTGTTTATAATTTTTTCAATTCTGTCATCCAGACTTGATCATTTAATTCTTAGCTGTCAAAATATATTACAAGTTGACACATTCTTCTCTATTAGTACATTTGTCAGATTAGAATTTTTACCTAGATATACAGCCTGTTCTTTGCATTTGCTGTCTTGATTCACGTTCCTCGTGTGTCTTTATTTCTGATATTTCAATCATTGGGGGCATGATCTGAAGTGTTTAGATGTCATTTATAGTATATATTTACTATGTTTGCAGTGTTTCTGCAGGGTTTTTCTTGTAATTTTGTGTGAAACTAAATCAAAATGAATGGTGGTGTTGTCTTTTTTTTGTGGGGTGTACTACACTTGTGGAATTTACTTTTCTTGTCAAATTGCAGTTGTTTATATATATATCAAACAGCCTTGTATGTTTGTTGTCCAGGTTTAAATAGAAGTTGTATATGCCTTGTGTTTGTCATTTCCAGTTAATAACAAAAGCACAGAGAATTGTAATGTTTTAAAAATAAGGAGTCATATAGTCTTATTTTCAGAATCAGTCTCTGAGTAACTAATAAAAGTTAAATAGTTATTGTCTACTTTGCAGCAAGCAAGGTGTTGTCACTTATTTTTAAAGTGAAATAATTAAGATATTAACCCCCAACATTGACTCATAAAACATGTATAAATACTTCAGTATTAAAGTTAGATGATTTCCTCCAATGGTTGTGATTGGTTAATATTTTACATTTAGAATTGCATTTAAAGCATAAATACTTAAACAGTGATCCATATTTGAATACTTCACTGAGTAATCCATTTTGGAACACTTGTGGCTTTTTAGCTCCAGTCAGTTATGTACATATAGGAATATATCTTGCAGTTTTCTGGGATTGGGGCTAATATATAACATGTACCCATCTGCTAATAGGACCATCTTGGATCAATTGCCAAGTGCTGTGCTGGCAGATCAGAGTTTAAATATTTTACTTGCATTTTCCAGCAAACAGACTAGACCCTGATCTGTTGACCAACACATTATAGTCTGATTTGGGTGTCTTTTACATGATTAAATAAGGTACATCTTTATCCAATAGCCTATGGCTTTCTAGTGTACCTGTCCTCGAAGTGTTCACAAGCAGGAAATAAGTATATTTGTCAGATTTCCCTTAGATTGATCACAGGTAGCAAGATATATTATTACTTGGCCAGTAATGTATGTTTTCATGAAGTTCTCAACATGCCGATAATGATATGACAAGCTTTCTGTTTCACACCACCTCCTCCCTCCCCATTATGACAGTATTAAGCCACAATTTTTAGAGGTCAGTTTTCATTTATGATCTGTATGTAATCTGTACATATGTATTATCAGCAATCTTTCTTGGTATGTCCTGCCTTAAAATAGTGTACAAATATATTGCCAGCTAATTAGTCAGATTAGTACATGATATTTTCATTTTCACCATGACAGTTGAAATAGATCTAGTGTTTACCACAAGTAGTTCTTTTATTAAGTTCAGCTGGAAACAAATATTTCAATGATAGGTTTTATACCTCACAAGACCATCTGCAAGTTTGGACAGACCCAGATCTTCCATTGCATAATGTACTAGTAGATCTAGATCTATAGGAATAATCAGTAAAACGAATAGCATTGACCCTGATTTATCGGTGCAATATTTGGCAGCAGATCAGGTCTGTGTTGCTTGCAGTTGGACTTTATTTACTAGTACTTATTGTCGAATAGATAAACACAGAAACAATTGCACTAATAAAAGTATATACTAGGGATCATATTTTTGGATAGGCATGAAGTTTGCTATACTTAACCTATCAGTGAAACATTTCTATCATTTAAAAGTATTTAAATCAGTTATTTGTCAATCATGCAATCAAACTCGACACAAACGAGATGTGTGTTATGTTACTAAACAGTGATCATTATGTGGTTCCCATCCCCAGGGTTTTAAACTATCAAGTTTTATTTTTGACAAAAAATCTAAATGTATTGGTTTCTATTGTGCTGGTTGAATTTTAAATGAGGATGTATGACACTATGTACCTGCAGCTGAATCTACAATTAAGTCATCCATTTACCGTTTAGAAGAGATTCATCTATTTTTCCTTCATCTCATGAGATTGATTCTGTGTAAGGCATGTGAACTCTGTGTGAAGATCTCAGGAATTCATGTTATTATCAACATGTGTCTGTTTTAACAATATACAGTTATGCCCCTCCCCATCTGCTGTTGCTATAGTAGCAGAAATAACTTTGTTATTATGGTAACAATTTAATAACTGTATACTTGAATGTAGCGGTCTGGCAGAATGAAGGATTTGCATGTCTGTTATAAATTTTACAATCATGTTGTTTGCTCAGACTTTTTGGAGCTGTGATCATGTTGAACTATGGAAGACAGATTGTTAGGGAAACTTCTGAAATGAATTTTTGTTACACCCTATCCAGTCAGTAATAGAAGAATAATGAGGAATCCAGTGGTGGAAAATTTTGCTGATGAAAACCCAGATTTTAACTCTCTTTTTGATTAAAATAATTTATATGCACCTGCCATGAGGCAGGATGAATCATCTTTTGATGTACATCCATCTGTCAGTCTGATACCAATTTCATTTCCATGCAAATAATTGCAATTGTCCACCATCCACAGTTCAAAAACGTCATAGTCGATAACCTCATACTCTGGGTCAAAAGCTCAAATGTGGATGATTTGCACCTGTGGTTGGAAAGAATTCAATCTATATTAGGGTGAGAGGTCATCACTTTGAATTAAGAACAAAAATTGTTTCCATACAGTAATATTAGTTCAGCATCACATAGTTGGATCATACATAATGGCGGCTTATACTTGGCATAAGGAAGTGATTTTGATTTGAGTTCAGAGGTCGAGAACTGATAGAATGAAAAAATGGTTACTGCACGCTAACATTAGATCTACATCACAGACCTGAATGAAACATTTTAGATGGTTTGCACTTAGAATAAGAAAGGAGCCTTTCTATTTTGGGGTTAATAGATTAGAGGTCAAGGTCACTGACTAAAAGTAGAAAAATTGTTTCAGCACAAAAATTTAAATTGTCTACACAGCAGGCTAATTATGTGAGGTGAGCATTTAATGTCATGTTCCATATACTCATGTTTGTATCACAATTTAATCTGTTTCCTCTTTCTCTATGTCAGATAGTTTCAAATTATGATGTATTTAACCAATGTATTTAGATTATTCCATGGCAGACTTGCCATTTTTTAAAAAGTTTTACATGGAAGATAAATTGGCAACATGTTGCCTTTTTTCAAAGAAATTAGTTTACAATTGGTGGTATAGGGTGTACAGAATTCAGTCATAGAGGTTTTCATAAAATGTCTGACTTAACAGTGCCTGTATGAAGAATCTGTCAAGTTGCTGACCCCTGTTAGAAGAGGGAACGGTCTTTGGCAGGTTATTTTCATTTTGAGAAAGTATTATAGTTTTTCTTGTTGAGAATATATTATAAAATGTTGTGTAGGAGATACTGAAAATCATGACTTAGACATATAAGGAACATACAGTGGATCTACATGGTTTGATTTGTAACAATTGTACAAGACTGTGATCACAAAATGCTTACCGGTACATTTAGTTCTCAGCTTACCTGACTGTAAGGTGAAAGGTGAACTGTGATTGTGGTATGGCCCAGTGTCCATTGTGTACTTATCATCAATTACTATTTTCAGCTTCACCTCAAAAACAACTAAACCAATTTCAGACAGCATCCTGGCACAAAGGTCTTTCAGTTTTGTACCAATAATGCCTATCCATTAAAAAATACGGCCACAATTACTGAGTTAAATTTTTGGGTTTAAACGACTTCTCAGCAACTACTCCACAACATTTGGCAGAAATCATCCTGATAACTCTGTACAGGTGATGCCAATCAGAAATGAGTGTTTTCATAATATATGCAATCAACAAGATGTTAAAACAAGAAGTTTCTACAGAAAGCATCCTACTGACAGATTCCTGTGTCAGCTGCTTTTGCATTGGCTGTTAAGCAGATGTCAACAGTGTAAGTGATCTCACACCCAGTTGGGCCTTTTGTCAATCACCGCAGTTTACTTTTAAAATGATTGATATATTCAAATTTTCAAGGTTTTTATTATTTCTCCCAGGAAGAAATATTTTTTATAACCTCACATAATTCATTTTTTTTTCAGAGCATATGTCATAGTTTGTAAAATTGGGGACAAAATGTCACCAAGACAACCCAGATACACTGTCTGCACTAAATCTTATGTTTTGCTTGTAGCAGACAAGAGTGTAGATCTAAATTTTAAATAATTTTGGATACCAAGCTCCCTAGGGGTTTGAAAGTCTATTTGAGTCTGAATTCTAATCCTTGTGTCATTTTAATTTTGTTAAATTCCGAGTTAAGGCCATAATTTTGATAAGATACAATTGACTCTCTTTGCATATGGGTAGCTAATGTACATAGTCATTCATAACCTTGACCTCAGAATTTCATTTTGTCTCACTTGCACCAACCGCTGTTCATTTTGCAAATAAGACTCCATATATTGAAGCTAAACATACACCATGTACACTATATTCACATAGTATTTACCTACCATTTCTAATGTATATATAATGCCCAGTAAACAAGCCAGATAACTAGAATGTTAGTTTGTCTACATTGTCTTGCATCAAGCATGGTGACTGGTTTAAAGATTCAGGGCATGCTTGTTGCCAGGGAGATCAGGCCAGACTGCAAAAAAGTACACATTTTTATATATTTTAAATACTTGCACTTATAGGTTTTCATTATTGACCTGTAAAAATAAAGTTTGTAAACATGTCTTGATTCATTTTCAGCATAGTAAGAATCCAATACCCAGGCAAGTGTGTTCTGTTGGTTTGGGATTTTATCAGTAAAACTGGTTACAAATGACCCACAGATGTGAATTTAAAATCACTATTGACTTCAGTAACCATGAAAGCTTGGATGGTCATAAATCCTGAAGAAGCAGACAACATTTGATTGAGTTCTTACTACAGCTGTACTGCATTTAACATGCACCTTGTTTACCTTTGTTCAACATATGCCCAGATGAACATACGTAGATCCAGATCAGCTATCCCATGCTGTACCAGCCATCCCATACTGTACCAGCCATCCCATACTGTACTAGCTATCCCATACCATACCAGCTATCCCATGCTGTACCAGCCATCCCATACCATACCAGCCATCCCATACCATACTAGCTATCCCATACTGTACTAGCCATCCCATACTGTACCAGCCATCCCATACTGTACTAGCTATCCCATACTGTACCAGCTATCCCATATTGTACTAGCTGATTGGGATCTATACAGTATTTGCCAGGGCTGAGGCTGTTTACAGTAGAAATCATAAATAGAACTGATAGTATAGACCAGGTATAGTAATCATTGAACTCTTGACTTGAGTTGAACATGATTTTGTTCGACAAATAGCAAATTACATTACTAATGTAAGCTTGCTTATGATTGGCTGATAGTGGAAACACAATCCCACCATTAAGCTTAAAGCTTCTTGATCTCCATGCTTCACCTGCCAGCACCTTGTGTGATAGCGTGTCTGGGTCTCTGCCTGACCTTATGGCACATTGTGTGATAGCATGTCAGGATCTCTGTGCCTGACCTGCTGGCACATTGTGTGATAGCATGTCAGGATCTCTGTGCCTGACCTGCTGGCACATTGTGTGATAGCATGTCTGGATCTATGTGCCTGACCTGTTGGCACATTGTGTGATAGCATGTCTGGATCAACATTGTTAACAGGAAACTTGATATGGGTTTTATGTCATTTAACACAATTGTAGATGTGTTAACACATCTGTGGGTGTGTTAACACAGCTATGGGTGCACATGAATGCAGCTTACCTTTTCAGCAGGTACAATCAAGTTTAGTAGTATTAATTTTTTAGCTGATGCCATGCATTATATGAATGTACAACTGCCCTGTCTACATACTTATGTTGGATGTTGTCATGTGGCAAAAATGTCTCTATTTTGAAATAGACTTGATTGTTTTAAAGACTTGTGAAAATCAAAATGGCTTTTGTCAAAGTATTATTCAGTTCTAATTGAAGGTATACTTTTGAAGAATATTATACATTATAGATGTGAGATTACAAACATTTCTTAACAATTCTAATCCATTATCTTAGTTTACCAGTTCTAATGATAATTAAATGTTTGAGGAGGAGGAGGATCATTACATTCCATCAATTTTTCTCTATAGTAATTAATCTGTCCTCATAAATAATTGGATAAACTGTATTTGCATGCTCAATGGAAGGGATAGAATTTCTCATATGAAGAGGGGGAAAAAGAATGGATTACTATTATCCTTGTAATGAGTCCATGGAAGTTGTTAGATATCCTATGTCCCAATGGAACATTTTATCAGTTAATCTTATAATGCATCAAACATCTTGGACTTCAAAGGACTTTTATTATTTTATGGTTCAGGCTTCATCTTTCCACAGGATGAAGTACAGGAAGCTGGTCAAGTCTCTCATTGAACTGGGTTATTAAGACATTTACGTCTCTATTTTCATCATCATCCTTTGTTTAAAAACTTCATCACATTTGCATACCAAGAAGGTTCAAATGTCCCAAGTTTATAATTGTTTCCAGAGACACAATTTTTCCATAATTTTTTGTGCGTGTTGTACTTAATGATCTTCACATTTGATAGATCATGATTTAGAATTCAGTTTTCAAATTGTCCAAAGGACCCATTAACCCAAGTAGGGAAATGTTGAAGTCTTTGGTATCATGTAAAATAAGTAACACCCTTATGAAGCACCATTTGATTAATATCAGTGGTTGTTATTTATGTGAGGGAAAGCATTATACAGACTCTGAAAAGGGCATTGCCATACCCATAGCCATGAATTCAATGATGGACTTGTCAAGGATCCAAAAAGGGCCATGCCATGCCTATAGCCCTTAACCATTAATTCCAAGATAGACGTGTCAATAATCCAAAAAGGGCCGTGCCATGCCTATAGCCCATAACCATGAATTCTGTTATGGACTTGTCAAGGATCCAAAAAGAGCCATGCCATGCCCATAGCCCATAACCATGAATTCAGTGATGGACTTGTCAAGGATCCAAAAAGGGCCGTGCCATGCCTATAGTCCTTAACCATTAATTCCAAGATAGACGTGTCAAGAATCCAAAAAGGGCCGTGCCATGCCTATAGCCCATAACCATGAATTCTGTTATGGACTTGTCAAGGATCCAAAAAGGGCCGTGCCATGCCTATAGCCCATAACCATGAATTCTGTTATGGACTTGTCAAGGATCCAAAAAGGGCCTTGCCATGCCCATAGCCCATAACCATGAATTCAATGATGGATTTGTCAAGGATCCAAAAAGGGCCTTGCCATGCCCATAGCCCATAACCATGAATTCAATGATGGATTTGTCAAGGATCCAAAAAGGGCCTTGCCATGCCCATAGCCCATAACCATGAATTCAATGATGGATTTGTCAAGGATCCAAAAAGGGCCTTGCCATGCCCATAGCCCATAACCATGAATTCTATTATGGAACTGTCGAGACGGGTTTTTATTTGAATAAGCTTCCATCTACTGTATATACAGTCTTATAAGTCAAGTCAGACTGCAAAACAGCAAACATCCAGATCTGTTGTAGCATAATGTGCTTACACTGCAGATATGGGTCTGTGCATGTTTTGCCGTTTTACTTGTCTTATAAGCATATACGTATGGTAATTTGGGGAGTTATTTGTTATAAAGCCATACCTCAATTTTCTGTGTTCCATTACCAGCTGTAGCTTATGACCGAGTGGCATGATGAACCATTTTTTAGATCATTTCCCCTGATGGCATACCAATATCTCATACAAGTCGATTAAAACACTAATGCTACGCCCCTGAAATTATTACAATATTACATCATGTACATTAGGCATGCAAGTCTCTGTCTAGTCAGAAGAAATATCAAAATCAACTTTTTTTTAAATTTGTAAGGACCGTATAGCCTCCATGTTTTTTTTTTCTCCATGCATTTTATCATTGCATCATGGTGACCCTACAAGACTCTACCCATTACAAATCATCAGTGTCCTCTTGTTGACCTAACTATGGATTGTTTAATAAAGGGTTCGACAAACCTAAAACATTAACTAAAATCTGTAAATTCATTGGTCAGTTTGTAAATAAATCAAAAAAAAAATTGTTGAAGGAGGATTGCAGTACAAGTTCATATCTCCACAATTATCAGTGGTTTCTTTTTGTATCTCAGAACCTACCACTGAATTCTGTAGTTCTTCAAAACCTTTCCAAAACATCATCCTTTCTGTAGAAAGGAATGAGAAGGAAGTTTAGCTTTTGATGGCTTTGCTAATTAATGTCAAATGGAGCAACCACAGATCAAGAAATGAAACTGCATATAAAGATTTTGCAATCAAATGCAAAGAAAACACGAGGACACTGGGAAACTGTAGGAGTCCAAGTAATCAACAGAATCATGTCCTAGCACAATCTGAAAGAATACTGTCACTACTTATGATATGTTTTAAAGAAAATAATGAGTTGTTTCAGCTTATATATATATTGTCGAGGAACGACAAAATTTGTTTTAAATAGCAAGATTTTATTGTTTTAAAAGAGATGCCAATGATTTGGTAGCAAACTTGGTGTACTGTATATTGGAGAAATTGTGTTGTGGTTATTCATTGTAAATATTGAATATGACATTAAAGGCATTAAAATCACATTGTGTTCATGTACTGTTATAACCCTTGTGTTTAAAACCAATGCCTCTTGTGTCCTTGACCTTCATTTTCTTTTCATTATACTTTAGTTCATTTTAGGGATGGAAACATCAGCATTCCTTTTCCCCTCCACATATTGAACCTGACATAACTGGAAATGCATAAAATGGAGCAGTTGCCAACCAGAGGTTCCATCCCACAGAACCTTGCCTATTTGTTTATGCCATCCACTCTCACCCCACTCAGTGATATATTTTTTATCCTTCCAGCCCCAAGTGCTTCATTCTTAATATCATCAAAATTGTGCATGTGCAACAGTCAACTGCAAATAATTCAGACTAGTCTGACGATGCAAACAGTACAAATTACAATCTGACACTGCAAACAACACAGACTAGAATCTGACATGGTAAACAATACAGACTACAATCTAATACTGCAAACAATACAGACTACAATCTGATACTGCAAACAATACAGACTACAATTTGACACTGCAAGCAATACAGATTACTGACACTGCAAACAATACAGATTGCAATCTGACACTGCAAACAATACAGACTACAATCTGATACTGCAAACAATACAGACTACAATTTGTCACTGCAAATACAGATTACAATCTGACACTGCAAACAGATTACAATCTGACACTGCAAACAATACAGATTACAATCTGACACTGTAAACAATACAGACTACAATCTGATACTGCAAACAATACAGACTACAATTTGACACTGCAAACAATTCAGATTACAATCTGACACTGCAAACAATACAGATTACAATCTGACACTGCAAACAATACAGATTACAATCTGATACTGCAAACAATACAGATTACAATCTGATACTGCAAAAAATACAGATTACAATCTGATACTGCAAACAATACAGATTACAATCTGATACTGCAAACAATACAGATTACAATCTGATACTGCAAACAATACAGATTACAATCGGATACTGCAAACAATACAGATTACAATCTGACACTGCAAACAATACAGATTACAATCGGATACTGCAAACAATACAGATTGCAATCTGTTACTGCAAAAAATACAGATTACTGTCTGATACTGCAAACAATACAGATTACAATCTGATACTGCAAACAATACAGATTACAATCGGATACTGCAAACAATACAGATTACAATCTGACACTGCAAACAATACAGACTACAATTTGACACTGCAAACAATGCAGACTACAATCTGACACTGCAAACAACACAGACTACAATCAGACACTGCAAACAATACAGACTACAATCAGACACTGCAAACAATACAGACTACAATCAAACACTGCAAACAATACAGACTACAATCTGACACTGCAAACAATACAGATTACAATCTGATACTGCAAACAATACAGACTACAATCTGATACTGCAAACAATACAGACTACAATCAGACACTGCAAACAATACAGACTACAATTTGACACTGCAAACAATACAGATTACAACCTGATACTGCAAACAATAGATTACAATCTGATACTGCAAACAATACAGACTACAATCTGACACTGCAAACAATACAGACTACAATCTGACACTGCAAACAATACAGACTTCAATCTGATACTGCAAACAATACAGACTACAATTTGACACTGCAAACAATACAGATTACAATCTGACACTGCAAACAATGCAGACTACAATCTGATACTGTAAACAATACAGATTACAATTTGATACTGCAAACAATACAGATTACAATCTGACACTGCAAACAATACAGTCTACTTAAGACTTGGTTTATGGCAAATTGCATAGACAACTGACCAAAACGTATATTACAATGCCTACTTATGATTTATGGCAAATTGCATAGACAACTGACCAAAATTAAAATCACCTAGTCATGAGCATAAAAACAAGGACAATGAGTGTTTTATATTTTTATTCATGATATAGGTCATGACCTTCCATTGCCCTTGACTTTTCTTAGCATGAAAGTCATGTACTAAGTGCAACTCATGGATTAATGATCCATGAAAATGAAGTACCCAAACAAAGGCAAGAGTGATGCAAGACAGATGCAGTCACCTGGATCATTAACCAGCAAAACTGCTATTAACACTTTGTAGAAATGTCTTTGAGGCTGTCTAAAGTAGTAACCATGGAAACTGCTATTAACACTACTGTAGAAATGTCTTTGAGGCTGTCTAAAGTAGTAACCATGGAAACTGCTATTAACACTACTGTAGAAATGCCTGAGGCTGTATACAGTAAATGTTATGATTATAATAATAATAATAATATTAATAATAATAATAATAATAATAATGAGGACTTTGTATAGCGCCTAATCTTTAGAAGCTCTAAGCGCTTTACAACATTAGACAACACCTATAAGATAAAAAAAACATATAATAATATTATTACAAAAACAAACACCATGAAATTAGAAAAACATTTTTAAAAAATAAAATAAAAAAATTATACACCGTGTCTGATCGATATTTAGTCTTCTAGACTCAATGCTGGGATTGAATTAGCTGGTTTATAATGGTACAAATAATATGAATCAGTACAGTTAATTTCCATGCATACGAGAAATAAGTTATTTTGATTTCAAATAAATTGAAAGAATTAATAATTGAAAGAATTAATAATAACTTACAGTGTATGAATTCTTTAAATATTGTCCGAAAATGTTCTATCAATTTCACATTAATCTGGAAACTATCCAAAGGTATTTCAAATAGAGGTTCTAATGTTTATATGCTAACGTGATAGCGCCAGTGAAGAATCAGTTCTAAATCCAAAAGTTATTACTTCAAGGTAATCCTGTGTAAGTAGAATATCATTGAAGTCCTTGAAAGTCACACATAATCCAACATAAATATTTAAATACTCAAGTCCTTGAATAATTTCACATAATCCAACATAAATATTTAAATACTCAAGTCCTTGAATAATTTCACATAATCCTGAAGGCACTGGTTATTCTAGAACAAATACTTTCCATTCTGCAAGTCCAACGAACATGTTATAAATAAACCACAATTTCCATTCGTACTAATTCAGAACTGGCATATGAACTGAAGAATGAAACGGTGCATATTTAACTCCCTCATGTAGTCTCTGTGCACACCAAATTAACAAAATCTGAATCACTAAATATATCCTCGAACATTAAAATATTAAATCGTGAAACATTTAAGTCCTTTTCAAATTATTGAACCAATCAACAACTCGGGGATGAATGATAACCCTAAGGAATAAATGAACTCCTACTATCAAAATGCTGTTTACGCGACCTCCATTCAGATAAATACATGGTATACTTGACCGAAATAGTTGTTGACCATAGTAACCGGCCTTGATTTATGAATGGCAATCTCGCAGCGTATGGTATATATACTTGAGCAACAGTACAAGTCAACCACGGAATTAAAAAAAAAATTAAAATATAAACATCATAAACCCAAATGACTCAAAAATAAAACTATTATAAATTAATGTATAATACAGATATCCATAATGCCTTCCTCCTTAAAATGAAGGTTTATGCAATAAAATTTTCTTATCAATCGTTAAACATATATCTAATTAATATTGCATTCAAATGAATAATACAATGTTGTGTACAAAACAATGCGATACTCTATTTCTATGTATGTGAAGGAGCGCATACAATCTAATTTTCTATTCCCCATTGTGCCTGACATCGATGTTACACCGGACTGCATTGTGACAATCTTTGATTCTTGTTTTATTTTTTGTTCATTTTATTAATGAAAATGAGGTTGCGATCGCTGAAGAAAACAGTAAAGGATATGCATTAACATGCACCTCACAGTGTTGCAATGCCATCATCAAAGCAAGACACTATCGTGGAATAATGTCTCCAGTGCATGCTCAATTTCCTTCAAAAATAGCACACAGGATGTTCCACACCCTCTCTCTCTCTCTCTCTCTCTCTCTCTCTTCCTGTAACAGTACTCAACCGATGGCAAGGTCACTTGCGTCTACAGACAGTTTGAATGACTTTGTGAAAACAGCTTAGAGAACTGGTGTTCTTTTCAGTATGGTCTTTAACTTATCAAAAGCCTCGTAACATTTGTCTGACCAGTGAAACCTGGTCTTTGTACTTAACATGTTGGTCAGGAATTCAACAGTCATAGAACAATTTGATCAAAATTTCATTTCCGATATTTACCAACCAAACCCCAAAATCGCATCAGTTGCTCGTGAACTCCAGTCGCTTTTACTTGGTTTGATGGAGTCATTCTCCAGCAAATAGTGAATTTCTTTTTTCGGATAGTCTTGTTTAAGAGGATTCACCATATAAAGATGTCGCTTTACAGGCGTTGAATTTACTATTCCAACGTCATGGATGATCGTATTCCTTCACACCGGAAATATTCATATTCTTTTAGTAGGTTTTACTTCATTCATCACTTGCCACTGTAGATGTGAACGTTTCTGGTCCAGATTGTCCAAAATTTTAGAATTGCTATGATTATGCACTTAAAAGACAAAACTATCCGATTGCTCATCTTCGTTCAAGTGTTTTATGTGTGCGACAGGTACTACTAAATTAATTCGTAAATTATATAGCTATCTTTGTCAATGCTCATAACACTTAACATATTACTCATAATAAAAATAATCATATATTGCCATCCAGAATGGATCCTGTATTTTCAGTCACTCACTTTTTTTGCAACAAAATAAAGACTCGGAAGAGAATCTCCTTAACATGAAACATCAACAGCTGAACACCATTGTCTGTTTCTTTTCCTGTATCTCTCTGAAGGCCAAAATTGGTATATAAACAAACTTTCCCAAAGCTTGTAGTAAGGGTCTCAGTTTTAATATTCCTCGAAGGAATAGCTTCTAGAAAAATCGTGGACGGGTCAACAAGCATCGGTTGCCTAACTTTGGTCGTATGTAAAGGGTTGACACATTATACTTTATTATACTAAATGGTTCCTCAAACGCAGGAATAGGTGACATATGAGCTTGGGGTGTCTTCTCATTGTGTTTTCCTACCATTTGAGAATTATGACAAGATCTACAAAATTTAGAAACATCATTTTTAATGTTCGGTAAATAAAAATGATTTAAGATCTGGTGATAAGTCTTACTGGCTCCTAAATGACCAGACAACGAAGTTTCATGCACTTGAATAAGAATGTCATGTGGATACCATCTGAGAACAATAATTTGATAGCTTGTGGGTACCTCGGGTGGCTTCCATTTCCTCATAAAGACCCCATCCTTCAAGAAGCAACATGTTTATTCTTGTGTGGCATTAGTATTACAATTTATAAAGTTTCGATGATAATTCTCAGGTACCATCTCATAAGCCTTCAAGACATATTCTTTCACCACATCATATCACCAGCTTCAGCAGACGAAAGGAAAGTGTAGACATAACTATCATTACAAGTAAACACACTCTGTTAGTCCAATAATCTTTCGTCCTTTTCAAATTCTCAGCAATTTTCTCAAAACATTTGTCTACCTCCTATTCTCTAACTGTCCAATATGTTTGGCAAGATCAAAATATAATTTGATGAAAGCGCACATTATTGGTCAGTTTCAGTTCCTTTAATTTATATTCCCTATCTACATTCTCTCTCTCTCTCTCTCTCTCTCTCTCTCTCTCTCTCTCTCTCTCTCTCTCTCCAGTTTCTTTCAAATTAGGCTTCGCCTCAGCAAGATCATAATGTTCGGAAAGTTCAACTAACTCGTCCTTTTTGTAAGGATTCCAGTTTTTCCTGGATAGGATAGGCGGTAACATTTTCAGACTTGTGGGCGTCATTTTAATTTCAGACTTGTGTGCGTCATTTTAATTTCAGACTTGTGGGCGTCATTTTAATTTCAGACTTGTGGGCGTCATTTTAATTTCAGACTTGTGGGCGTCATTTTAATTTCTATGAAATCAAAATACCAGAGACGACTAAAACTTCAAACAATGAAATTCAAACCTCAAGAAACATTCTGAAACATTAAAATCTCTGAAATATTAAAATTTCGAAAATATTTAAATAAATTAAAATCCTGAGAATATTCAAATTCCGAGATGAATTCCCATTAATCTTGTTACTTTCTCTAACGTTTCCACCCGTCTCTCATCAAGGTTTTAGAATAAATATTTTCCACTCTACAAGTGCAAAGAACATGTAAAAAAAAAATCACGATTTCGTCTTACAACTCTTGCAAGAATGGCATATGAAATAAAGAATGAAAGGTGCATATTTAATTCCCTAATATGGTCTCTACATGCAGATCTAATAAAGAAAATCTTAATCACTCATTATATTCTCGAACATTTAAATCTTGAAATTTTGAAATAATTAATAATCATGTTCTGACATCAAATTATTGAGCTAATCAACAATTAGTCCGTACATGATATCTTTACCGGTATTAGGTAATGTATTTGTGACCTAGGTGCTTGTTTGTCATGAGCGAGCGCTTGAGTGAGTGAGTTATTGATCAGTGCACGAAGCGCATGAAGGGACGATAATGTCGAGCGCCTAGCACCTAATAAATGCCCTAGGCACTCGTCGTATCGGTTCTGCACCAACGACATCTTATTCATTTTGTACATGCCTATGGTGGCGAATACAGTTCGCGAGAATTGTAGCATCTAAATATTTAGAATCTTCGAATCTGGTTGGTTGTCATTTATGTGTTGTCCTGTTGCTATATTGAAATACCAGCGTGCGGGTTGTGTATCGTTTTTGTCTCGTTTGTAGCATTGTATATTTAAGTATTTGTTCTGTTCTGTTTTAGTATTGTATATCTAAGTATTCGTTTTGTTTCGTTGTAAGTTTTTTTAATTTTCTTGTGTCTGACGAAAATTAAACCCCACGACCTGAGGGTGTTGCGTCCCGGCTCACATCCATTCAAATTAATGTATGGCGTACTTGACTGAAGTGGTTGTTGACTTGACCTTAGCAATCAGCTTTGATTTATGAAGGAAAATCTTGCAACGTATGGAACATGTATTTTCACAACAGTACAAGCCAACCACTGAATTAAAAGACTTAAAATATAAAAGTTGTAAACACAAATAACTTAAATATATTTTAATATAAATTAATTTATAATACCGATAACCATACCACACTGTCTTGATATTCAGAAAGCTTTAAACATTAATGTAAGGTTAATGCAAGCATACATCCGTACCGGAATCAACTGAGTTTGTTTTTGCTAACACCTAAAAAATACATTTGGACCCAGTAACTACAGCGGTGTATGCAAGGGAAAATATTAATGCGACAGAGCACGCCATTATGAATACTATAAGTCACATTTGCTCGCATATCGTGGTGTGGGTGCTCAACCATGTTCTAAATGAGGTATCGGAGTGAAATCACGTAATCAACTTTGTCGGCCATGTGGATCTGTTCGTGAATGTTATCGTTCGCATCGGTTAAAGATTGCTTCAACGTGTTATTGCACAAACACAAACATCTGTGACCTGTGCACAAACATCCGAAACAGACACAGCAATAAATGAAATAATAGCTATTATTGAAGCGATTGCCGTTTCTGATGATGGTACAAAAATTAAAACAAGTTACTGACAGACTTTTCAGTTACATAGAGTTATTCTCTTATATAAGCATGCCGACTGTGCTGCAATTAAAACAGATCGCGGTATGCGAAAAATCGACACACGTGAATTGGTGTTGCATCGGATCAACTTGTTATTGAAGATAATCCACCACCGGATGCTAATGCAACAACAACGACTCAACAACTTAAACAATTTGCACGTGAACATACTTTACGAATAACATGCGGTGCAAGAAGAGCCGACATACTTGCATTGTTAGGTTTGTTTGAGAATGTACAAACCCGTCATCGGGAGGATGAACAAAACCGCCTTCGTAATGCATCTGCCATTGCCATCAAGGTTGTGTTGGTGAACGAAAACGTCGTCATTATGTCACACATACTGTCGCTGAAAATGCACAGCAATTACAAGTACCTGAAATTAAATTTCACAAACGCAGAGGTAAATTATAAAATTATGTAGCAATTATCCTTCACACATTGAAATCAAGCAAAGACGCTCGGCAGATGCTGAAAACTATGATTCCTCAAAATATATCGGTGATGCCACGCTCTGGTGCCTCTGGAGTTAAGGAGAATATTATCCTAATGTGCATTTAGTTATGCAGCTTAGTCGTGATAAAGATGGATTTAAAATTACAACACCGTAGATTCGCAGCATGCTAGTACAATTCTAAACCATAAATACACTAAGGCAATCAATGATGAAATCGACAAAGGAGTTGAAAAGATTCTCGAGACGTTTGAAAAATACTCTAGTGCAAAGATGGACACTTGACAGATCTACAAACCGATACACATCTCCTATCAACTGATTCATGGATCGAGTTATATTCGAACGTCAGAGTATGTTCCGCCACGGTCAGTGACAAATGTATAAAACGTTAATGATCGACTTGATGATGGATGTTTTGAACGGGCAATTTTGTCGGCGTTATATCCGGCTAGTGATAATCAAAATCAGCCTTGCAAATACCGGCAGCACCTGGGTGAACTAAATTTTAATAATATAGAATTTCTTGCGCAAGTTACTTAGGCCACTCTGAATAAGTTTCGAAGCACTTAACACAGGTATTCTTGCTAATGTATTTACTAGGAGTAAAAACTTTTGTCCGCTTACATTATCCACACATAGACAAAGTTAACCACCCCAGATTGATTTGTTGTTGCTGAGCAGCTTACGAAATTGAGGCCGGTACGATGCCAGTCAATGTCATGACGGACTGGGGAAAATGATCAGTAGCCAGTCGATCTGGCCAGTTGGATTTGTAGGCATATCCATTAAATTAAATCTACAGAGTTTCTATTTTTATGATATTAAAACAAATATTAGAAATCAAGTGTGAGATAATACTGCAAATAACTTGCGTTTAATCTACATTCATTAGATGCTTATATCTCCAAAATAAAGACTATCCTGCATCTATGAAATGTCTGATGACACATGCTACACGTGTCAGCACGTGGTGGTATTCGGATACCTGGAAACCACCAGTGCAAGAAAAAACACACCCCCCAAAAAAAAAAAAAAAAAAAAAAAAACAAACAAATAGACAAACACAGCCAAGGCAAAAAGAACAATTCAAAAGGAAGATGACAATATCAAATGAAAATGATAGATTGGTTACAAATTGGCTAGAAAAAAGGGATGCATGCTAAAACCATGATAATGATGTTATAGTTCATTCAGCCCGGCATCTCTAATTATGTCCAGGGTTCATACAAAGTCTGGAAAAAGTCTGAAACATAGTATGGGGAAAAGTATGATACTCTTAGACCTGGAAAAAGTTTGGAAAATAAAGATTTTGTCCTCAAGATCTGGATAAAGTATGGAACTTCAGGATGCTTGTTTTATTGGATGAGGCATCATCTGCTACATACAGGATCAGTGTGGTTGGCGAGACAACAATCTGTATGAACACCATAATATCCGACTGTGAAGTTCTGTGCTTTTTCACCCGAGCCTCTCAAAACTTAGGAAAATTTACCAAATTCGTTTTGCGGACGATTGATTTTAACATCAGTTGTATCAACATACAGAGCAACACTGCTTGTTTAATTTTTGGTTGTTAGTGGCCTGGGTAAATGTAATCAGATGTAATGTAATGTTTGCCTTGTAGTTATGGAATAGTTCATTTTGATACAGGACTAGGCAGATATGGGACCCGCGTGCCACAGGTAAACAAACATGGAGCAGCAGGGAAGTTCTACAGACCAGACGGTTCCAGCAAAATAAAGCCTCCTACGAGAACTTTCTCCGTAGAAGCCTCAGAAAGCAGAAATAAAGCTTCCCAGGAAAAACAATTTGCGTAAATTCGACCCAGAGTGCAATTTTTGTGTGCAAAATATATCATTCTGGACAAGGAAAAAATACGATTTTTTAGGGGGGTGGGGGTGGGGAAAAAGATCGGGTGTCGATGAAGTTTGCAGGGAAGGCTGCAGATCCTAATTTTACCTCGCATTAAAACAATATAGTTGAAAATAAGATGAGTCGGAAAATTAGTAGAGTTGGAGAACCGCATTCTGCTAGATTAGCGCGAGAAGAATTAGCGGCAGTAAGGAAGCTCATCCCGACAAAACAATTATTTAAGAAAAAAGTTCGTGAGTACGATGATTCTCAACACCATATTGGTGAGGTATCGTCGAAATGGCTGAGTCCAGTCACTGGAGCAATCGAAGAGTTCGCATATGGTAAACAAAAGAAAGATAAGGAACTTAGAGATCTTGGGCTTATTCCTATGATGAGAGACATCGAGCAACACTCTCGGGTGGTTCCTGGTCGACTTGAGCAAATTCATCAAGAACAAACACAAACGCGTCAAGAACAAGCACAAGCGCGAGTGCGAGCACAAACACAAAAGCTACAAGGACAAATACAACAAGCACGAACAAAAGCACAAATACAAGCACAAACACGAGCGTTGCGAGAACAATTACAGCAAGCACAAGCAGAATCACCACGAACATCAACACCACAAACACCACAAGCAGAATCACCACAAACATCACGAACATCAACACCACAAACACCAACACCACAAACATCACCGAAACATTGGCGGGAACAACTTTGGGAAGAATTAAAAGAAGAACAAGAAGAACAACCAAGTGTGAAAGAAGAAGAACAAACACAAGAAGAAGAAGAACAAGAAGAAGAAGAACAAACACAAGAAGAAGAAAAACAAATACAAGAAGAAGAAGAAGAAGAAGAAGAAGAACCAACGGAGGAAGAAAAAGAAAAGAAGGAAATTAAAACCGATAATCTCGCGAATATAAAGGAAAAATTTATTGAGTCGAAGTTTCTCGAGCTGAAAATAGAATTAGATAATATTGATCCTAATGATCTTGAAGATATTGGTTATTTTGCAAGGCGTAGCTTTGATAATCGACATCAGTATTTAACAGAAGTTGGATCAAATTTTTATAAATCACGAGATCTTTGGACCAAGGCAATATATCGAATAAGATTTAATGAGAAACAGGCCAGGGGGACAAATTTTGCTCATGTTGATGAATATGCAAAAAAAAGACCTACAGGAACGGCTGAAGAAGCTCATAGAATTTACGGAAGAATTACCGCGAGTAATTTTTCTCCTAGTGGGCTTAGAAAATTAAATAAAAAAGATTTAGTTAGAATCGCCAAGTACGATTATGACGTAAGAAACAATTATTTACGCCGAGATTCCGTAGATAAATACAACCGCGAAGAATGGGTCCCCGCTGTGTTTTTTGCTGAGCGAGGTGGAAAAGTTGATCCGTATCTTCCAAGTTATCAAAGATTTAAAAAAGCGGTGAGAGAATTAGAAGAAGAAGAAAAATTCGAGGATGTATTATCGCCATCGTCATTTTCAACACCAAAAACAGGAAGCGGATATACCGTTTGCCCTGACAATGTTGTCAATGACGTATCTCGCCTCGAAGTATTAATCGGAGGAAAACGAGCTGGAAATAACTCTCGCGAAATAATCAACGAAGCCTCAGATATTTGTCAGCGATTATTCCGCGGTGGTGTCATTGACTCTCACATTTACAAAGAACTTGTCGATGAGCTCATCGATTAAAATAACACAATTGAAATAACATGATTATTCACAAACATCAACGCAGACCAAGACAGGTCCGCGTAGTTAACTCTAGATTGCCCGTGTACAAATATATTCACGGTAACGGACTCGGCGATATCATTGGAAGTCTTGTCACGCGAGTAATACCTAAAATCGGACCCACGATCAAACAATTTGGGTTAAAATCAATAGGAAAGATCGGTGAGACCGCTGTTTCTGGTATCAGCAATTTGGCCAACAAAGGCTTCAATGCTGTCAAAAGTAAAATATTAAATTTAATACGTAAAAAACGACCCGTCAAATTACCTATCACCAGTGAAATGCCACCTGAAATTAGCAAAACCATAAACGACGCAGCAAATAAAAAAATAAACGATCTAGCGCATGAGGTTGCTAAGACAAATCTAGCGCATGAAATTGCAAATACAAACCTAGCAAATACAAATCTAGCGCATGAAATTGTAAATACAAATCTTGGAAATACAAGTTTCATTTCAGGTGATGGTCTTCGTTTTAGACGATATTATTAATAATAAAATGTTTACGCGCGTGTCAAATGAAGCATTTGACATGGATGAGCCCGTAGGTAGGGACACATCAGTACGAGATTTACAGTATTTCTCATACGACGTAGTTGACCCAAATACAGCTAATCGCAAGGAAATTCAAGTCCACGATACAACGAGATATTTTCTTCCATCTGAGGCGTATATCGAATTTGTTGGGAAAATTAAAAAAACCGATAATACTGATTATGATGATGATTTTAAAGTTGGATTCGTCAACAACGGTATCATGGCGTTATTCAAGAGCGCAACCTACATGATCGACGGAAGAGAGATTGAATCAATCAATGACAATGTTGATATAGCAACAACGGTAATAGGCCTAGTGAGATACTCGGATGATTTTACCAGATCGGCCGGCCCTGGTATGATGTTCGCCAAGGATAACTCTGATCACGCTGATCATTTCCCGTATAACGTCAGGAGACCGAATAATAACGCTGGTAATGCTCAAATTGATGTCGAAAATATGATAATTAACACCAATGACAATTACAATCTTGGATTTGCCACGCGAAGGAAAATGCTAACGGGTGGGGAACGAAATTTCTCTTGTGCAATTCCACTATCTCATATTTTTGGATTTTGCCGACATTTTAGAAAAGTTATTTATGGAGCAAAGCATACTATCTCCTTTATTCGAGATGAGGCTGGCAATAACAGAGCCATCTGGCGAGAGGCTGGTGTGGCCGCTGATGCTGGTAGAGTAATATTAACTAAAATTACTCTGTGGATGCCAGCAATAACACCATCGATTCTCGAGGAGGAAAAATTATTATCATTCATGAATCAAGGCGGAAAATCCGTCATGTCCTGGCTGACAACAACGACCGACTCCTCCACCGATATTAATATTAACGGAATATATACCTGGCGAATTGCGTCACAACAAGGTGTTTCGGCACCTAGGCATATCTTCATTGTTCTTCAAAATGCAAATAGATACGATCAAATTCACAGTCATATGATATTTGATCAATTTCATGCAACAAACGTATCATTGAGAATAAATGGCCAACAAGAACCATCTGAGGAAATATCCATCGATTTTGACCAAAAATCAACCGCACGCGCATATCATCGATTACTAAGTTTTATGGGCCGCGATCAAAATATTGATACCGGATTGCAAATATCACAGCTAGATTTTAATACTCTCTATCCCATCTATTACTTTTCCCTGGAACATCTTGATTTGGTAAAACAATCAGTTGTCGATATTCATTTCAAGGCTAGAATTAACACAGGTGGAAACGCAAGAGCCATCGCGTTAATACTCAGTGATAGAACAATGATCCTGGAAGGAATTAGCGGTAGAATGAGAGTTATCGATGCACCCGTAGAGAACATGTGATAAATTCTAAATTTAGATTAAGTGATTATTAATATGCCATACGAACACGTCAGTGTAACACTGGCCCCGGGTCAGATAAAAAAAACTCCAAGCAGCAACAACAGCGCGAAGAGGTTTGAAATTAACCTTGAAAAACAATCAGATTCACGGTGGGCCTAACAAACTATCGCTAACTAGAGGTCAACATGGACGATTTACCAAAGCCAAATCAGCGAATTCCGGTGTTCATGTGAGTCTCTCCATGGGCGCAGTTAGAGACATGGTCAAAGTAGGAGGGTTTCTTCCTTTCCTATTGCCTTTATTAGCACCATTAATAACAGGCGCATTATCAGCAACGGCTGGATTTGGGGCTAAAAAATTATTAGAAAAAGTTACAGGAGGACGATATGGTAAAAAAAAATATCAGCGCGGATCCGGCCTGAGACTAGGACGACCTCCAATATACGGATCCGGCCTAAGATTAGCACGCCCCTATCAAATTTAGATTTAATCAACGAAGCAAAGAAAAAGAAAATAAGATTTTTCAGAGGCGTGTTTATGCGAGATCAACTACCAGACAAACCAAACCCTACCGAGACAGGAATAATAAATCTCGATGATAATACCGGTCCTGGCACTCACTGGGTTGCCTACGCGATTAATCCTCGTGAAGTTATTTACTTTGACTCGTACGGATTAGCGCCACCAAACGAATTTATCAAATACGTGTCAAAATTAAATATTCCGGTTTGGTATTCGACGCTTCCAACACAAACACTAACAGATCCACCAATATGCGGTCCAGAATCAGTTAACGTCCTCGAAGCAATTTCAAAATCATCTCGCCCCTATCACAAAATTTTATTTGAATATACCGTAGATAAATATCATGGTTGACATTTACGGTAGATCCCTCTTCAGGAAGGAAAAAGAAAAAGAAAAAGAAGCAGGTGACATTGATACATCAAAGTTTGCAACCAAGAGAGATATTAACAATCTCCTATCGTTGGCAGAGATAAATCCTGGTGAAATTGCTGTTTTTCAAAATACCGAAGGGCGATTACAAACTAGCAATGTCAAAATAGCTGATATAATCAAACGAGATGAATATAACGAACGCATCGAGCAATTTACTCGTTTGTCGGATTCGGTAACAAAATCTATCGCTGACGTTACTGATCTTATCGCGAAGTTACCATCGAAGGCTAATATCGCAGACGTAGAAAAATCCGATAAAGAATTATCAGCGACGTTGCTACTAAAGTTGGATAAGGCAGTCTACGACGAAGCTCAAGAAAAATTTACAAAGCGACTAACCAAACTAACTAACGATCTTAAAAAACTCGATGATGCCTTAGGTAAACTTAGCAAGAAAGTTGACGAGAATATAAAAAAATCTGCTGATACTTCATTTGTCGCAGATCAACTAACAAAGAAAAAAGTTGATCAGGAATTGCACGATGACCTCAGCGATAAAGTAGGAAAAATAAACGATGATATTACTAAGATTATCGCCGATGTTACTGAAATAAAAACCACAATGGACAAGAAAGGCGATAAAGTATTATACGACGATCTTAGCAAGACGACATAGAAAATAAACGATGATATCACCAAAATCAACAAAGATATTGAAGCGGTACGTGATTTATCGCGTCAAGGTGACTACGACGATCTTACCGAAAAAACAAAATCCATCAACGAGGATATCGAAAAAATCAACAAGGATATTGAAGCGGTACGTGTATTAACATATCAAAAAGTCGATAAAACATCACATAACGACCTCAGCGATAAAACAATAAAAATCAATGAGGATATTACCAAAATCGGCGTAGATATTGACGTGATGCGTGAGTTAATGAATCAAAAAGTCGATAAAACATCACATAACGAAAAAACAAAATCCATCAACGATGATATTTCCACGATACGTGAATTAGTAAATCAGAAGGTCGATAAAACATCACACGATGACCTCAGCGAGAAAACAAAAAAAATCAGCGAAGATATTACTAAAATATCCGAGGAAACTTCCGAGATACGTCAAATCGCAGATGAAAAAGTTGATAGAACATTACACGACGATCTCTACGATAAAACAAAATCTATCAAGGACGATATTGCTAAAATTAATGATCGTATTAGCTTAGATCTTGAAAAAGCAAGTCAAGATATTAATAAAAAAATCAAAGATATCTTCGATGATGTGAAAAAAGTAATTGAGCTTGTTAACACTGTTGATAGTAGAAACACCTTGACATATACGCAGATGCGTGAAAAAGTCGATACATCGGTGTTCGATGGAGAAATTCAAAAAATCGACACCAAACTTCTCGACGCAACAACAAAAATTAGCGATATTAACACAATAATATCGTCGGTAGATATTAAAAGATTTACGCGTATTTTTACACCAGAGGAGTTAGAAACAGACGAAGACTTGGGTTTTTATTTGCCGCTTGTGTTACAATCAAAGTTATTCGGATGGACCCCCCTTAGAAATTCTGATATTTTTACCGCGCCGCTTAATGGTGTATATCGAATACATTATATTTCCAAGGTAAAATTTAAGGTAACAGCTAAATCTCACGAAATTGATGAATATTATCCCGGATTTTTTTATATTTCCATGTTGAAAAATGTCGAGGAAACATTTACATTGGAACCACCAGATAGAACCCTGACAGAAAGAACATACTGTCATGTGATCGTCGAGTATTTACGTTAAAAATCCGCAATTGGCTAGATAAATAACTAATAAATGACGGCATCGGATTACCGTTACAATCAGGCGCGATCATGGCAGGATTCGTTAAAAAAACTACTTGACGATTATCAGATAAAAATAAAGAAATACCAACGAAGGTTAGTTACCATTGACGTTGCTGTGTACGCTGTATCCGCTGTAGTCGCCGGTGCAGGAATAATTTTATCCGTGGTAACAACAATCGCGCCAATCGTAGCAACAATAATAATCTCGTCAACAACAACAATAGCTGGTGTTTTAAATATCATCGCGAAAAAAATATCTTCGTGCACGAGTGAGAAATTATCATCGTACAAGAATAAACTAACTAAGATCAACGACGCGTATTCGAGATTATCATCGCTGCTTTCTGAGAGTCTCAACGACGGTATTATATCCGATCTAGAATTTTCTTTGATGATCAGCATCTACTCGGAGATTGAACAAATGAATATTAATAATGTCCGAACTAGCCCAGATCGTGACAAACACGACGCCGTCGACAACAACGTTAATATCACTAAGTTCAACCAATCCAGAATTTAACGTCGAATTTCCAACACCAATTGGCGTTAAAGAAATGGCACTAATACAACTTCGTGTTTACAACAGCTGGCCTAATATCAGATCAAAATCATTCGGCAAATTATTATCAAACAACTCGCTTGTTGTCGCTAATAAAAAACGCGCCGATGGAACTCCCGATTGGTTCACCGTTAGTATACCAACAGGCAGTTACGAAATTGAGCAACTGGATAAGGAGTTTACCAACAGGATATCAAATATAACAGGTGATGCTATTCCAGGAATAAAGATAACTGCGCATGAACCAACGCTATCATCGATCATTGAAGTATCATCGCCGTATGCAGTAGATATTTATCATTCGTCGATTAGAACCGTGCTGGGTTGGCCCTAGATTCCACCCGGTGAGATAATAACACCAGAACCAAAGAAAGAAGATTTTATCAGCGATAAAAAAGACTATCATGGAACCAACTTAAACTATATCGATCAGTATGAAAAAACAAAAGGAAGCCTTGATTTTTCTTCAGGATCCGTGTATATGCTGGATTTGTTCGAGGATAGCATTAAACTATTATTTGGTGAAATTATCAATGAATACGAGAAACAAAAGAAATTATTAGAGCATTTTTTCCAAGAGTGTATATTTAACGTGCAAACCTCATGTAACGAAATTACCATAACAATAGAGCGAATAAATAAATTAGCTGCCGATATGGAACTCATTAACAACAGTGCGACGGAAAATATACAAAATAGCGCTGTTTTTGGTATTGGTTATATTATTACGGCATTCATGCAAAGACATAATCTAACCGAGAGGACATTGCTAAATTACAAGTTTCCCGGTTATAACGTTGATGGAATGAGAAAATTTGTCACTGATACCACTGATAAGTTATTTCCTAAATTACACGATGCGTGGACTAAGAAAAAATTACAAGCAGAATCGATCCTGCTACATGACAATGATGGAATTGGACAAGGACGTCATATTTCTCCTGGTATCGTTAATATAACGGAAGTCATCGCGGTTTATCTTCACGCGGATGTTGTCGAGGGCAGTTATAATGTTGATCCAGCAATATCAAGGGCGGAGCAGGGATTTATCTTATATTCGTTCTCTCCTAGCGTCTCTCCGGGATATTTGATAATAAAAGAACCAGTGAATCCGTTCTATCTGCGATGTCATAATCGATTGTTATCAAGGATAAATTTCAAATTAACGAATCAAGATGGACATTTACTTGATATTCGCGGAGAAACACTAAGTATCAGCCTGTTGGTAAAATCATGAGAGATTTATCTCCCAGGAAAAAATAAGCGAAAAAAATAAATAAAATCCAGGGAAATTTTCAAAATTAATATATTTTTTTAGTTTTTTTTTTTTTTTTTGTGGAATTTCTTCAAGATTCGGAAATTTCCTTGGTTTTATTTTCATCAACAAGTCTTTTCAACTGTCTGACGCGCGAACTTGTAATTTTTCTTGATTCATATGCGTCTGATAAAATCAATCTAGCTTTCTCCACTAACGTTGATAATTTAACAAAATCCTCGATTTGATCATCGCTGACTGTCGCAAGTGATTGGTACATCGCAATTTGGATTTTCTTTATTAATTTGTACTCAGATGGTAACGTGTATTTGTATTCGAGTTTTCCTAGGATGATTGTTTCGAACTCAGATCGAATTTTATTTATATCTAGATCCGATGGAAGATTTATTTTTTTCTTCAGATCATTGATTGCTCCAATGATGTCGTTTATAGTTTGTTCGTCCATTATATTTTTTGTTAATATTTAATTATTCTTCAAAATCTTCGTCCTCGTTATCTGAATCAAATATTATTGGGATGTAGGAAAATTCGATCCAAGTGCCAAGATTATATGAAAAAGTAGCATTGATTTTTCCTTCTGCTGCATATCGCACCGATGCTACGTTAATATCATAATATTTCGCAGCAGCTCTCATCGACTCAAATATAAGTTCCTTGCCTGTTTCTTGATTTATCGACTTGACCGATTTAGCTGATCGTGCGCCACCAGAATTACCAAACCTACAATTTTCACTCTGAGTCACAGCTCGAAGGTTAGATAACTCGTTGTTAAGTTTATTTCCATCAATGTGATCAATGACAAGTCCAATTTTTATTGGTCCGCGATAGCATTCGTATATGAATCTGTGATTGGAATAATTTACGCATCTTCGTTTTTTACTTTCATTAACGGTAAATTTGAGATAACCGTTACTATTAACATTACCAACACGATTCTTCGTTTTGATATGTCTGACATTTCCATCCTTAGATGCCTCGTAACCCTCAATGGTTGGGTGTGATCTATACTCGTTCGTGATTTTCATTGCAGGAATCGTTGATTTGTGATTCATATACAATATTCCATTTGTCTAAATCGTAATTTGCTTTGAATCGATTAATATAATCTTCTTCGCAAGTTATTATTGAGGAAGATTTCTTTTCATAATATCTCCGTAATTCACGATAATTTTTCCCTCCACAGGAGAAACATAATCGAGTCTTTCCTCGAATGCCAACTTGACAAACTAAACAACGCTGTGGTCCTTTACTGCCTCGTCGAATTGCGTATACGTGAGCGCCACAATAATCTCCTCTGCAGGATTTGTCGCATGATTTTGTTGATCCGATTGGTATCCATTTGCATTGCATATTATAAATTAAATATTTGTCTAAATTATAATAATGGATACATTTGATCTTGATGAGGCAGAATATATCACTCCTGAAGTCGATCGAGCCAAGAAAGAATTTTTCGATGATGGAGCGATTCATGTTTGGTCGACGTGGAAAACAAATTCCGTTGATGCTACGATGAATCTGGAGCGAGCGAAGAAGATAATCGAACATATAAAATCCGAACACAAAGAAGAGCGATTTATCTTTGGAATAAAATTTATTGCACAAATGCCCGATGATACTTGGATTATTCGCGATAAACGAGATCCAGTACGCGGCGGTAAGAAAAACGTCATTCTTGATAAAAATTCGAAACCAGGATTATTATTGGGAATTGATGGTCCTTATTATGCTAGAGCTTATCCTTCTAGTGCTGTTGTTTATGGAATTTATCGGCTGAATAATAATCCTGACATGAAAAATCTACCTGCGATGAAAGAATCGCCGATTATAAACTGCGTGGCCGAGCGAGTTATCGAGCATATGAAAAACGCTCGTCGTGGATCTGGTCTGACCCAATTGAGATTGGATAAAATTAACTCATGGGCAAAGACAGTTGTTGATGGTGCATCGATTGACGATGTTGCTGCGTTGAGTAAAAAACTTAAGTTTCCTATCACGGTGAAAACATTATCGGGAGAAATATTATATTCGTCGCCGTATAAATCTCGAGGATTACCAATCGAAATTGTTGATCATAATTCGCATGCGTGGTCACAGTCGGTGATGATATTCCCACGAGATCGTGTTGTTAAATTTTATCCTGTGGAATCTGCAAAGGATAATTCCGATGCAATGTTCAGATATATCAAAATATTAGCCGCGTCTGATCCAATATCGGTCTGGTTATTTTCGAGCGAAGAAAAATATGATCAGTTTATCTTGCCACGCGGAGATATTTACCGAGATGAAATATTACATGAATCGATGAAAAATATCGCAGTGAAATATTCGACAAATCCAGATCAGTTACTGACAAATTGTTTTACTATTCCATCTGTTGCTGCTCATGCTGCCAGAGAAAGAAACTCATGGAAACCTACGAGAAACGAATTTCTTACTGATATTCAACTTAGTTGTATCGAATACGGCCATGGCGGATTGTGGAATACCAAGTATTATTTCGAAGATATGATTTCCGTTGACATGAGCGCGTGCTATCCTGGAAGTTTCCTTGGATACGGCGATTGTGCGGATTATTTTGCTAAATTTGGTCATCCCACCAGCGAGATGACGAGAGTGGCAATTAACGGACCGTTGCCTGATTTTGTTATGACAGGATTTGCTCACGTAACTTCGTTCGAGTTTGCTGAAAATTTACATAAGATTTGCTATATTTGGTTTGGTCGGCATTTATCTCAGCGAAGATGGGTCCCTACGGTATTGTTGAGATATATGCTGGATTCGTCGATGTTAATATCGTTGATGGTGAGCGAGGCGATTATATCGTATAGGAAACAAACCGAGGTGTGGTTACCGACGGATTGTGAAAATGCGAAAGATATCGGAAGAAAAATAATTGGCAAATTTACTCAAGGAGGATCAGTTGATCATAAACACCGACACGCTAGGTTATTTATCAATGATGCCGAGATGGATTTTATTATTGCCGATACAGTATCGCGTGGAATATTCTGCAACAGAGAAAATATTATTATTGATGGAACGAAGTTAGGTACCGTAATCAGCTACCTTGATGGAGAATCAGCGCAATATACGCATTTGCGGTCGTCGATGCTCGCCTATGTTAGTATAAATTTACTGTCGATGATAAACAAATTTTCTGATATCGCGGTAAGGGTAGCAACGGATTCATTTTATATCGATAAGAAATATCAGTGTAGGCTAGAAAATTTAATCACTGATGGTTCTTGGGGAACTTGGAGAATAAAAAACGAGGATATTCTAGATTATTGCGAGGACGCTGATGTCGAAGATTGCGATAAATTTCATCAAGATAAATGCGAGGAAATATCGACGGCCGCATCTGCGTTTGATCCAATTTCACGAAGTAAATTCGTCTACATGAACGGTCCCGGCGGTAGCGGTAAAACAACGCGAGCGATAAAATTATTTTCAAATTCCGATATGGTCGTGTTGACTCCAACTCACAGATTAGCGCGAGAAATAAGACAACGCGGCGTTGATTCTTGTACGTATCATAGTTATTTCAAATACAGCGGTGGATTGTGGGATTCGGCTCGCATGGGAAACAAATATATCAACAAGATTATAATATTTGATGAAATTTGCACGGTAAATTTAGTTGTATTAAAATCGTTCCTGGTCTGGCTGGAGGGAAAAAATACCGCCGTGATAATGTGCGGAGATCATGGCCAGCCTGATCCTATTGATGGTGAATCTCCTCATGAGTGGCTTAGGAATTTCGTTGATTATTATGAGGAAATCGACGCCGATTATAGATCTGATGATATTTTACTGACCGAATTCAAAAAAATAATTCGATTACAACCGAATAAATTTCAATGTGATGTGATGAGAAGAATAATCGACGAAACTCCGATGGATATTTTTCTAAATTCGTGGTGTCCAGATCATCTGATTGTTGCTAGCAGAAAAATTGTTCGTGATATTATTCAGGAAATGTTATTCAAGCTGCATTGTGAGAAATTTCCAACGTTGCAGGTGCCGTTATGTTACAGGCCCACTGATACCAGGAAACAAAATATTAGTGTTACTTTGCCATGCGGAGAGGAAAAAATCTTAGTTTTGAACGATATTATTCTTGTTGATATTAATCTTGTCAATGACGCAATAAACGCAGAAAGATCGCCATGGAAACTTGGATACGCAACAACGATACATTCATCACAGGGATTGACCGTAGATGGCCAAGTTTGGATCGTCGATGATAGAATTTCCTGGTCAAATTTAGTTTATTTAGCCGTGTCAAGAGTAAGAAAATTATCTCAGTTAGGTAGAATTAAATTTCACATTAATGACGCTGGCGGTAGTTGAGTATCTTTCGGTATTATTTGTAATTCCTCCTTGGTAAATCCTCGTTGTGGCGCTAGCGAATCTAGAAAATAAATTGCTGGTCTTCCTGATGATCTTGTTACAGCTGATATTTTATGTGTCGTAACGCTCCAGGTTGGATCGGTTGCTCTTTTTCTTCCTCCTTCAGCTTCTCCTTCTTTATATAAATATCTGACCATGACGCTACCTAACACAGGTGGAATAGTAGAATTTCGCTTTAGTGGTATATTTGTTTTTGTGATTGCAATTGCAGGTTTCATTGATATTGTTCGTGTTACTTCGTTATTTAGTGCGTTAATCACGTGAGGCAATCTTGTTGCCCAATCGTGAGATCGTTTATCTTGGATGAATTCTCTCGCGTACTGATATCCGAATAATCGCTCCGCTAGTGTTTTATTGAATCTTTCAACGATAGCCTGATTGCGATGAACACCAACTATGCCACGTCGGATTTTAACATTATTCTTCTTCATCAATGAAGTAACCGCACCAAGAAATTCTCGTCCTGGATCAATCTGGAGAAGCTTCGGCCAAGTTAACGGAGATCGCGAGTAAATTTTCTCAAATGCCTTTGAAATTTCCGTTGCTGTTTTATTCGATAACGGTTCCGCTTCCTTGTATCTACTTGCAATATCAACAACCGTTAATACGTACTTGTATGTAACTCCGTCAACGGTATCATGAGGAAGAAACATTAAATCAGCCTGATGAACCTCATTAGGTACGCTGACGGAGAAACTCGCATACGGTATTTTTTTAGGAGGTGGAAGATAAATTTGCCAGACTGCCTGTTTTGATAACCATGATGCAGCGACAGATTGTTTTATTTTTGCTGCCTTGGCAAGTTTGGCTATTGCTGATTTTCCTCGCCAGAATCCTCGCGGAGAATAATATATCTGCTCCATTATAATTTACCAGCACCGAGTACTAATTTACCTTTCATCGCGCCCTTTACCAACCAAGTTGCTAATTTCTCTTTGAAACTTTTATTAGGAACTGCGTCTATTGCGTGAATTAACCTAATATCAGCGAGATGTCTTTGTTGTAAATCCCCGCTACGATACGCAAGATCGTGGTAGTAGCATGCGTTATCGATGGCGTTTACCGGATCTTCACCGGGATTTGGTTGATTATTATTATTGAGTCTTATATCAAGCCTCGTGCCGGGTCCGCAGTAATTATATCCTGGCAGATGCTTCTCTCCGGGATATTTCGCCCAAGGCAGCCCAGGTAGATTTTTCATGGAGGCGGTAATGTCTCCTCCGGTTCTATTTTTTTTTTTACAAATCTAAATTTGATTGTCTTGCAAACTGCGCATTCACCCTTGATTGCGTTCCTGTTGTTGCGTGTGACGATTTCGATTGGATTTATCGTATCTGTGCGCGTGCGACACTTAACACAATATAGATCCATGTATTCTAGTAACATGAATGTAATTGATTTTTCCGCCACGAAGAAACGCGAGCAAATAAAACACACCGCGGCATTACCAAATTCGATAAGAATGATAATCATTGGCCCGTCAGGATCTGGAAAGACGCAGTTGTTGTTAAATTTGATAATGCGATGGTTGAAATGGGACAAATTGTATTTGGTTGCGCCATCTGTTGACGATCAGCGATGTTATCAAGTATTAAAAGAATTTAGCGACAATACCGATGAGGGCACGATAGAATTTATCACGGACATTAATGAAGCTCCATCGGTGGAAAATTTAGATGGTGACGTTAATAATCTTGTTGTTTTTGATGATGTGATGTTGGATAAGCAGACTAATCCTGCTAGGATATTTTCGCGTGGCAGGCACAAGAACACTGATGTGATTTACGTGACGCAGCGATATACGCAGATTCCAAAGGTGATTAGGGACAATTGTAATATCTTATCGGTGTTCAATGGCGTTGATACTCACACGCTGAGAAATATTCATCAGACTTGGTGTAACGGCGATATGGATATAAATAAATTCAAAAATTTCTTCAGCCACGCTCAGGCAACACCGCATGGTTTCATCACGATTAATCTTCATGATCCGCGTAGTAGGTATCGAATCGGTCTCGATCAAATTTATTCATAAAATTGCAGCCTTTCCCTGCAAACTTCATCGACACCCGATCTTTCCCCCCCCCCCCCTAAAAAATCGTATTTTTTCCTTGTCCAGAATGATATATTTTGCACACAAAAATTGCACTCTGGGTCGAATTTACGCAAATTGTTTCTCCTGGGAAGCTTTATTTCTGCTTTCTGAGGCTTCTACGGAGAAAGTTCTCGTAGGAGGCTTTATTTTGCTGGAACCGTCTGGTCTGTAGAACTTCCCTGCTGCTAACATGGTGTGCTAATTAGACAAACAGAATCACAAACATACGTTAAGTGACAAATTAAATTATTTTAAAGAAATCCAGATGATGAAGTAAATTTATATACAGTATGTTGCATGACCCTTATTCACTGAAATGCAGACACAGATATCATTTTCGAACTGAACTGAACAAACTATAACTGTTCAGCTGCATTCTGATGATGGGGCTCCATTCTGATGATGGGACTACATTCTGATGATAGGGCTCCATTTGATCCAGTTCCAGATCCAACAATGCACAGATGGACCTCAGCTTTCCGCAGAAGTAATTTCACAAGCAGCTTACGTTGAAAACCAGAGTCTCATCTTTGGAAAATGGGTTTATTTCTGGTACTGTCAATGATGACAAGTCAATGGCCGAAGAGCCTCATTCTATTTCAGACTACAATCCTCACTGGTCATCAGTGATTCAATCATGGTGCCAAGCCTATTAATAAGCTATATATGGATCTAGATCAGCTGGAAAATAAGAATAATTTTCCTAAACAGTGGCCCTGTTATGATGGATTTTTATAAACCTTTAATAAATTTGATATAGGATATAAACAACTTGTTTTGTGTTTTCTTTATGTTCCATATTTCTTGATATAAATAACCTGCATTAAGGGTTGATGTTCATATACCTTAAATTATTTGACTACATTTTATCTTCTTGGATGATAAAATGTAGGACCGGTTGATTATGGACAGGACCAGTAGCATTTTCAGGTTACTGGTCCCGTGGGCTTGCAGAAAGCTTTAGCGAGTTTCACTCACTGTTGCTGAGTGATATGATTGTTTCAGAATCATCACTGTTATGTGTGAATAAAGAATCCTGCCCAGTTTCTTAACCGACAAAACAAGTACAACTGTAAGAAATTTCCGTGCATGCGTTGTATGCATGTATTTAACACCAACCAACTGCTCACTGACCATGGCTTTGACTGCGGCGGGATCAGTGAAAAACCTCAGCGGACAATAAAGCCAGAAGCTAGTAAAAACAGTCTAAAGCTTACATCGGTGTAACAAAAGGTGAAAGTCCCTTATATCAACTACGCGGACTTTGAATGTCTCAACGTTCATGTAGAAGATGTATTTGCGTCGAACGATCATAAGAAAACAAAACAAGTTGCCTAGCAACCACATGCTTGTTTTAGTATAAAATGGCAGGTGTGAAGGTCAAACTGAGCCACCAGTGTTGTATCTTGGCCGGGTCTCGGTTGAGTTTCTTCTTTACTTGCTTGAAGTTATTGCGAAATGGATTCTACAACAGGTCTGTTCGCCCGCACACATAGTTATGACCAGTGAAACTGCTCATGAGTTTTCTGATGCCACGCATTGCTGGATCTGTGATGGCGCTTTTATCGTGGAGGGCAAAGCCGTTCCACAATAACTGAAAGTGAGGCTCACTGTCACATCCTTGGCATGCATAAAGGAGCTGTTCATGATGCACGTAATTTATAATTACGAAGGTACGCATGCAAAACAGAAATTCCTGCAGTGTTTCATAATCTGCGAGGGTGCGATGGTAACCTAATAAAGTAAGTAGTGGCATCGGCGTCAAAGGTATCAGTAAATGTTATGCCAAACAACACGGAAATATACATGACGTTTAGGCTCGTACAAATTACAGTTCATCAATTCAATACAGTTTTTTAATCCGTCCTTGGACAAGTTTGTGTTCTAGCGGTGGAAAATTTTAAAATCACTAGCAGGTATAGTGCCCCTATAAGTATCCTGTTAATGAGAAAAGGTATGTACCCCTACAAGTAAATGAATGATATGGACAAATTTGTCGAAACTAATTTGCCACAGATAAAAGCATTTTATTGGTCATTAAATCCGAAAAGTATGTCTTCGAACGACTTTTGAACATGCAAACAAAATTTGGTCGATATTTGATTGTAAAACCATGGGTGACTATCACGATCTGTATTTACCACTAAGTGTTGTTGCTGGCTGATGTGTTTTTGAAAAACTTTATGACACTGCCACGCACTATTTTGCGCCACCGGGAATGCCTTGGGATGTGTTGGTGTCAAAAACAAAAATCGAGTTGGAATTGCTCACCGATATTGACCAACATCTGTTAATTGAGCGCTCACTTCGATGCGAAATATCAATGGAAAATCAATTTGTATGCGCGTGCAAACAACCAAAGCATTGGCGGGTATGACCCCTCTGCCTCTAACAGTTATATCATGTATCTTAAACCCAATAACCTTTAAGGCTGGGCAATGATGCAACCGTTACCTGTCGGGAGATTTCAGTGAATTGATCCCATATAAGTTCCGCTTCTCATTCACATATACAAACGGGATCCAGATTACCTGACTATTGCTCCATTTACACCACTGAATTCTGGGCTATACTTGAATCACTACAATGGATCAAAGACAACCAAATACATAAAGCAGTCATTATAAGCGATTCCCTAAGCGTTATCAAAATAGATCCAAAATCGCAATACACACTCTAGGGAACAGAGCATGCCAATTAATCGACGATATCACCACAGCACATCAATTATTCGAGCTCATGTGAATACCGTCTCACATTGGAATCTCTGGCAACAAAACAGCAGACAAAGTAGCATAAAACAAACTAGGAGATCAAAACTATATCAATCTTAACTATAGCTCTACAGAAGCACTAAGCTTCGCACAAACATATATAGACCAAAAATGGCAAGATTTTTGGAACTCCTCCACAAAAGGTAAAAAGCACCATGAAACCCCAAAAACCGTAGATAGGAACATACAGATACCTAAGGGTGCCTATTTAGAACAGAAAACCATAAACAGGATAATAACTGGAAAAACTAAACTAGCAAGAAGTTTTGGAAGGTTTATAGGACCCAAACCAGCAACCATTAACTGCTTTAACTGACACACCACCGAAGATCTACACCACATATTTAATATATGCCCAAAATATCAACCCGCTAGGAAAATATTTATCAAAAACGAAAAAGAGATTGAATCACCACACACATACCCAGAGTTACTTATGGACTCTAATAAAAAATAAACAATCAGCATATAAAAATATAAATAAATTCATAGACTCAGCAGGACTTAGGAACGAAATATAATTACTATCCCCACAAAACCAAAAGACCCAGTAACTAGCTAAATACATTCAGAAGCCCCCACGTAACAACCCATAACATATCATTCAATTTTATAAAAATATTAATAAATAATTCACTTACGAAGCACCTATCAAAAACTAAAGAAACCGCAAAATCGGATGTCCTAGATATCCTTAACGAACCGAGTAATCGGCTAGGACTCCGGTCTCTTGCTAAATAAAGTATAAATAACATTCGATCTCTGAAAACATTAATAAATAAATAACTTAAAGAGGCAATATCTAAAAACTTATAAATAATATAACGTAGGAAGCACACCCTAAACACCTCGACTATTAATACCATAATAACCTTGAAAATCTCTCTTCATACATGATTTCTATTAACAACCTCTATAAACAGCATAGAACACTCCCCCACACACACTTTTGTTAGAACATTTTGAAAAAATTAAAAAAATTAATTTATTTAAAAAAAAAAAAAAACAACGCAAGAAACACCAGGCAAATGCAACAAGAAACCAGCGATGTGAAGCAACCAGGACCGTTCCAGAGCTCTCCTTCCCACTAATGACAGCCAACCATTCAACTGTAAGGGACCTTTATGGACCCACAGATTGAGGCCAGACTATCAGGGTTCCTTGAACTCATAAAAGTCTGGGGGAGGTAGCACCATTTCCTTCCCCAGGAACAACTAGCAGGCTGCGGTGCAGTCAGAAAAAGTGGCACATGCACAATTGTTCGCACGCCACTATGATTAAACTCAACAACAACAAATTGACAAACGAGTACAACAGCAATAGCCGCCACGGATACATCTTAATCATTGATCTAAGAAAACACTCTGAACGATTCACCACACTCATAACGAGTAACCGCAACCAGAAGCGATGTCAGTGCCTGGTGGGTGGGTGTCACTTTATCAGTGTGCTATCGTGGATGAGTCAGAGATTACATTTAGTGAATGAATCAGACTTGCTTCTAGTCTCAGGACCAAACATGTTTATCTAGGTTCATCAGTACTTGACTTGTCAAAGCTGTTCATGTACTAGATTTATTACGACAAGATCAAAACGTTTTACCAGGATCGTGTCAAGATGCTTTATACCGACACTGACTCGCTGTTGATGCATATGACCTCCGATGACGTTTATTCAGATATCGCAAGTATACTCGCGAACGAATAATACAACAGCGATTATCCAAAAGAGTACCCATTGTTTGGTAACGTCAATAAAAATGTTTGCTGGGAAGTTCAAAGACGAGAATGTTCGCGTAAACCAATCAAAGAATATGTAGGACTACGACCTGACATGTGCTCGATTGTTGTTGGAACTGGCAACAACATTAAAAAGGCACGGGTTACTGCACAAAAGGGTGTCAGGCATGAGATTGTGTGTGGAATGTCTTCGGGAGCGATCTGAATTCGCCCATACAGCTAATCTGATACGGTGTCGGAAACATCACTGAGGTGTATACCGATGCACCAAAGTGAGTATGTCACCGCTTGATACGAAGTGATGGATATTAGATGATTAAATTATTATGGTTGAGTATTTATCGATGTGTAAATTTTACCTAATCACTCACGAAGTAAATCACAAAGTAAATAAAGTCCGAAGGACTTTATGTTAACTTTATGAGTGATTTGGAAACAATTTGCACATCGATAAATACCTAACCACGATGATCTAATCCTGATAATTCCAATGTTTCCTTTCTGTCATCATATCAGCAGATTTCATCAATAAAGTATTCACTTTTAGGTATATCCATGTTTTCGTTCATTAACCTCTTCACTGCGACAGAATACTTAGCCCCATCTTAGCTAGCCAAGAGTAATCGATTCTTTCTATAGTAGTATAAGGCAAAGTGTCAGAGCGGGTCATGCCACTGATTTAAGGAGTATGTTCTGATCAATTTGTTTTAAAAATGAAAATAAATTGGTTGATGCTATTTAAACCAGGCTATTCCTATGTTTACATTAAGCTTGCGTTAGGCATGTGCTGTTATAGCATTCGTTGTTCTTAATTTCTACGCATTTCGAATTTTCAAAAGCAAAATCGTCTTTTTAGTTGGATCCCATGCTCGTCAGATGACCCTGACCTTTAATTACAGCTGACGGAACACGTTGTCAAGGTACAATGCAATATATTTTGAAGATTGGCGTGTAAAGCCTGTCATATGCTTTCGTTGGCAATAGGGGCGAGTGTTGAAGTGCAGGAATGACTGTGCAATTACATTGTTTTAACTTTTAATAGACGATTCTAATAATGGGTTTCAAACGTTTGGTAGGAAAGCACGGACATGGGAGGTGTTTGATGTTATTATTATGGTGTAAGGCGTTGGCAGAGTGTTGTGTATATTTGATTTAATTTAATTGTTTGATTGTTTGTTCTATTTTTTTCAACTCCATTGCATGCTATTGTAATGTAACTTTTATTTACTGGATTTGACATTTTCCAGAAATCAGTCTGACCTGACTTTTTTTTCGCAAACACCCAATAATAGAAAGTTTGTATCTAATGCTGACCTAGTTCCTGACCTTGGTTCAGAATCAGTGAGAGTGAAGTAAACAACTTTTTTATTTTATTTTTTATTCTTTTTTAGTGTAGATTCATTAAGTGAAATCGCGACCATACTGGGTGTACGTGATGTTAGGCATGTAAAAAACTTGTATCTTGTTCTAGAAAATGTGACCCTCATATGGGAATCTGTTTTGCGTCTTAAATTAGTGTATAACTGTTTCCTACAGAGAATTTGGTCAGTTGGGCTATAAACCATTGACACTTAAAGGTGTTTTGTTGTGACCAGCTTGAGTTGAAATTCTGTTTTATGGAATTATTAATTCTTTTCCCTGGAAATATTTAAGTGCTCATACAGAATTCTTGGACAAAGAAATTTATTGAAATTTTATTCGGAATTGAAAACTGGAATATTAGTTTCTATGGTTCAACATGGAACTGTTGACATATCAGGACAACACTGACTATTGCATGCGTCATCGTCCTCCATCTTGGATTTTTTATCAGGACTCCAACTCAAATTCATTTAGGACTTTTTATTTCTAGGACTTCTATTTTTGGATTCTTTTTGGTTTTGATTTGTAGAACCGTAAGTTCTTTTTCTCATTTTTACCTTGTTTTTCTAAGGAAATAAATTATTTGTTCAATTTTACAAAGCTTGTTGTCTTCACTCTTTTCTTGTTGCGTTTTATAAGAGCCGAAACGTAACAATAGATGAAGCTTCACATAAAATTACCTGGAAATTGGGAACCAGAAATAGTCTGCAGAATTTACCGATGTATAAAACAGTCTTCATCAGTATCACGTGACCGTTTATATCTAATCAGATTGCAGAATGTTCGGGCGATTATTAATTGGAATGATTAAGGTCTTGAAACAGATCTTGGCGGCAGTTGCATATTTGCTGGAAAGAATGAAATTCCTCTAGCACAAATGCTCGGCTTGGTGGATGTAGTCCATTCGGCTTTGGTCGACCCGATGACGGCCCCAAACGGTTACGCTTTTGTGGTTGTCTTGGATTATCAATTTGTTCCGAAACTGTCAATATATCGACGAACCATGCCGGGTCAGTAGCAAAACGTTTTCCACCTTTTAACTCACCATGTGTACATAATACAGAATTTAAAAAATTTCCAGTGGTTCTATCGGTTTTGGTTGTTAAATCATTTTCTGAGTGACCTTGACAGTCTCTTGTCGATTCGTGTCAGCTGTTTTTAATCCAATTACACCTGTGATTTGATTATTTAATGCTTGTATGACTATTGCAAGTCCTGTTACACATTCGTGAGATTGTTGATGTTTCCTTAACAATTATTGCGCGTACTGATGTCAGAATAGCCGTTCCGCAAGTAATAATTCTTCCACGGTAGCTTGGTCACGATGTATATTAAAGCCCCAAGGCCGCAGTTTATCATACATTTCACCATTTTTCCAGTCTAACTAAAGTTTGGAAGGAAGGAGGTGATGTTGTTGTGTTGTTGTTGGGTTTAACGCCATTTTTGAGCACACGATAGGCTATACATGGCGGCCAGTATTAATGGTGGAGGAAGAACCCGGGAAAACCCCAGAATGAACCACCGACCCACGAGAAACTACTGGCGAAATGATTTTGTTTTAAAAGCTATTTAACATAAACCATTCTTTGCAATAATCAAGATGTTAGGTTTAAACGACGTTCAAATATTCAGTTTAGAATTATGAGGTGCCACCCATTAATTCCTTCTACGAAATCACTCGCAATTCCGTTCTTTTTCGGGAGTGCTC
The DNA here is from genome assembly GCA_028554795.2 of Sinohyriopsis cumingii. Taxonomy (NCBI): domain Eukaryota; kingdom Metazoa; phylum Mollusca; class Bivalvia; order Unionida; family Unionidae; genus Sinohyriopsis; species Sinohyriopsis cumingii. The sequence goes on from CM068835.1 coordinate 8,049,792, forward strand.
CAGCAGTAGCGATGTGCTAAATTCGACAAATTATGTTAGCGACTAATCTAAAAACGACATTTGCACGGTTTGTACAAACTGATTCGAGAGCGAATGAAGAGAAATGAATATTGGTGATCAGCTGGGGCGCTGAATTAATTTGAAAGGCTAAGTTAGGCTGAAGACAATCCGACATAGCGTAGTGTTGGATTCTTATATTTCAGACGGTAACGTCATCAAATCTTGTTTTCTAGCTTTCGTCTGAAATTGTACACACTGAAAAATGGCATGGTTCCTCAGTTCGAGGGAGAAATTAGGCTCATAAGTAGTAAATGGGGGCACTTTGGCCCATAATGTGATGAAACGTCGATATTATTTGGATTTAATGGAACCCAAAAATGATAAGAATCAATATCTTTCTAGATTCAGTAGCATTTGGATGATTTTGTCATATACAACAATTTTAAAGTAACGGCAGCATTGGGGCTGTAACTTGTCTTACACGAACTCACACATGGTATTTAACTTCTCTTACACGAACTCACACATGGTATTTACTTTGTCTTACACGAACTTACACATGGTATTTAACTTGTCTTGCACGAACGTGTCTTACACATGGCATTTCACCAATAGCGCAGCAACAGATCCAAGAAATTCTTTATCAGGATCCACCTGTAAAAATCGGGGCCATGTTAATGATCCCCGTGTATGTGTGTAATCGGGTCTGTCGATCACGTACACGAACACGTGGAAGAAATAAGAGATCAGATTGTTGAACCTCGTTTGGTATTTTGGACATCAAACCACCCACGTGAAATTTTTCATAGTACTGTTAGGTAAATTTGTCACAACACTTTGTCACATTTAAGTCATGGATGAGACCCACGGAGGAAAATTGACGTACACGGATATCCTTTGATGCTTTATAAACAAAGTCATATCGGTAACATGCATCATCAACACGATTTACTTTACAAGTGACTCACCAGGCCTTGGTTGTGAGAATTAAGTCGTATATCAAGCCGTGTTACGGACCCACAGTAACTTGTATCAAGGTATATATTTTCCACCAGGATATTTGCTCCATGGTGTTCCTGTTAAATTTGGTTATTTGGCAGCGATATCACCGTCGGCGATATTTTTAAACACGTGTTTGCGTCCACGGCTTTTCCAGTTGAAACTGTATGTTCCAATAAACGTGAACTTGTTTGCTCAAATCGAACACAAGTTCCTTTGCTTGCGGGTCGTCCATTACGGGTTCGAGCTTTGGTTGGATTTGTAGTACGAGTTTTCATGGGACATGGCACAACATATGAAGAATGACTGTGTTATACAATAATAGTATTAGTATTAGGCCTATTCAGTGGCATCACGAAAAAGGAAATTTACAGCTATAAAAAGCTCAGCTTTGCATTCACTGATTTCTCTACACAAGCAGCACTTAAACCACTCAAGCATATATGTGATGGGATCAGTTCCGTATTTCGAAAGTCAGTTTTGGGTCTAATTTTTGCCCCGTTGGATCAGAAAAAACCCACAACTGTTTTATAATATGATTTTATGATGGTTGACATGGGATCGATCGTACGTAATTGTGCCGTCAGCTGGTGGTTGACATGGGATCGATCGTACGTAATTGATCCGTCAGGTGATGGTTGACATGAGATCGGTCGTACGTAATTGAGCCGTCAGCTGATGCAATTGTTGTTGTTGTTGTTGTGGGGTTTAACGCCATTTTTCAGCACACGATAGGCTATGTATGGCGGCCAGTATTAATGGTGGAGAAAGAACCCGGGAAAACACCAGGAAGAACCACCGACCCACGAGAAGCTACTGGCAAGCTTTCTCACATACCCACATTGGTCGAATCCTAGACTCGTACCCACGCAGACAGGTGAGATGGCAGTGATCCGTAACGGAGAGCGCTTTAGACCACTCGACCACTCGGGGGCCCCCTGCTGATGCAATACCGTGTTATGATGTTATCAGAGACCTAAGAAAAGCATCAAGTGACAAAGCATCGTCCACCATCGATATCTTTTCCATAATTGATGAAACACCTACCATTGACGATTTGGATGCAGTTGAAAATAATCTAGTCGTGTCCCCGATGTGATACCTGAAAATCAAAACAATCAAGCAAGAAAAATTGTACGCGGTCGACACACACCGACGTGATCTATTTGACTCAACGATAAGCACGTGTGCATAAAGTGATGCGTGACAAGCGTAACATGTTGATGATATTTCATGGGATTTATATGCACGGTCTTCCGAGTATTCATTGGACTTGCCGCTGACCAATCATGGGATGAATTTTGTGAAATGTTTGTACGGATTACTAAGGACCCAAAGACTTTTCTCACTACTGAATTGACAGGTGGGACGAAACAAAATTATCGTGCTGGTTTGGACGCAAACTCTCACATGACAATTTAACAATTACAACAAGTGCATAAAAGTTGGTTTGGACGAAAGTTAAGCAGGTGCTAGCAGCTCAGCCAAAGAAAGCAACTCCAAGGAATTTGAATTATCAAAATCGATTTGGCTGTTTTAATGTAGACGATGTTTTACAATTTTTTAATTCTGTAATAAAAACCAATTGCTTGCTATGGGTTAGAAATTTGTGAATATGAATTTAGTAGAAATATTGAAATTGTGCTATACAATTTTTTGCAAACAGTATTTAGGTGTTCGTTAAACTACAACTAATACAACTTTGTTTTTAGGGGAGTGTGGAAGATACTCACTTTGTACCTTGTATTTTTTATGATGTATTAAATGTAAGAATGCCTTCAACTCGCTACCCACACCAATGTAATTTAATCCTGAAAATATTAGATAAAACTAACCGTGTCACCTAGGCTATCAAAGTTAAAGACATGTTATTTCGCTTCGGATTTTGGGTAGTTTGGCTAAATCAAGATGTTAGAGACGAAAAGCGATTTTTCTCACTATTTTTGCAAAGAATTAAGGATTCGACACTACAAAAATGGCAAAGTGATATTTGACAATTCACATAAATATGTGTACTATTGCATGTATAAAACCGAATTAGAACCGAAAAATACCTATCATGTAGAGAATCATATTTTCGTAGGAAGTCACTTGCTAAATTTTAGCTGCACAGCGCATACGCTGAAAACAGAGACAGGTAGGAATAGCAGGATTGAGAGAAATAATATGTATTGTGAATAATGCCGGAAAAAAATGCTTATTTGGTAGAAGTTGAATTCCATTTTGTTTGTGTTTGTCCAGCTTATGACCTTTTATGAAAGAAATACTTTAATGAAGTGTATTATCTCTATCCGTCTGTAGAAAGATTTGTATCTCTCATAAGTCATGGTAATATGTTAGAAAGATTTGTATCTCTCATGAGTCATGGTAATATGTTAGAAAGATTTGTATCTCTCATGAGTCATGGTAATATGTTAAAAAGATTGGTATCTCTCATGAGTCATGGTAATATGTAAATTATAAGAAATCTTTCTTACTACATTAATTCGGCTTTACGTTTTAGACAATCTTTGATGACTCGAACAAATGGTGAATAATTTACTTAGAGGTAGTAACCTCTTGTTACAATAATGCACTGATTATAGGAAATTATGTATGTATACACATGATGGATACCATATTTAACTTCTCTACACCATGGCGCACATTATATTTATCTTTATTTTGTAATATGGGCCGGTGGCCTAAATTACTGAATAAAGTATATTATTGTTATTAATTACATAAACTGTCTAAAGAGAAAGTTCCGCTTGCGGCCAGTGAAGTCAATGAAGAGTACGAAAAGCGACGCAGTAAAACTGATCGCGAACATCAGGAACTGACTCATAATGTAATGGAATACCTCAAAAGTGTCAAAGACATGTTACAGTCAATACAAACTGCATAACGGGCTTTAAACAATTATTTGAACCTCTGATTAAGCCATCAAAAGAAACTAACAGGAACAGAAGAACAACCAGTCCGTAAAATAGCTTAACGAACCGTGGATATCAAGATAGCCACACGAGCTACTGTAGATAATATTGAATACTTGCCAGCGGCGATTACTGAAGTAAAAAAAAAAAAAAAAAAAAAAAAAAGAAAAGACGCCAATGAAATGGAGAAGTCGTATTTGCAAAGCCAACCGTGTGCTTCATCGTAGAGATGCAGATAATAGAATATCGAACCTGCCACCCCAAGTACAAATCGCAGATCGGACCTGCCACCCAAGTACAAGTCGCAGATGCCAACATTGGGTCAATATTTTGGCGAAACAGATTACGAGGCGTTCTTTGTAAATCCTTTATATTTCGCTCTTACAATACCCGGCGATTGGAAAGAGTTTTTGGTAAAAATGCCATCAAAGACACATGATAACCATATGGACACCTAAATTGTCGAAAATGTTATTTAGGGAGTTTACTGGAAAGAAAGAAATTACTGGTGATCGGTGGAATCATTTTGTACAACGCTTAATGCATTCAAAAACGGAACAACTGAAGAAGGTAAACTTTATGGAGAGAAGATATGACACTGTTCGAACCTCAATCAGTAATACCCTCTAAATCACAACAAGACTTTCTAAAACAATAACACGAAGTGTTTCTAAGACAATAAGAACAGCATCAGCAACAACAAAAAGAACAGAAACATAAATCGCTCTATGATACGTACACCCCAAACATCCGCACCTGCACAACCACAAAAAGAAACACGCAAAGTGCACACCAACCAAAAATACGTGTATCGCTTGCGACAACACCAGAAGAAGAAGCCAATTTCGAAAGAATAAAAAGCGGATGGAGAAACAACCTGCACACGAGCTTCGCACACGGATAGAATATTCTGAATGGATAGACAAACAAATAGAAAGGTGGTACAACCAAAACAAGGGTAAGACATTGGTGGACTGTATGACCCTAACAAACTTGATGATCGATTGGAAACACTTGTGGGATCAACTCGTGCTGGTAACAATGCACCAGAAGCCATTAATGAGACAGCATCGATTTGCTATCCATTGCTCATCAATCACATCGTGAACATAAAAACAACGCACGTTGATGCATGGACTTGCTGAAAACATCAATGACGTATCTTACGACATTAATAATGAGTTATTGGGCAATTGCATTCAAGTAAAGGAAGTGCTGATACTAAATCCTACAATTTACTAACCACACCATTGTTATATTAGGCAGAGAAACTTTAAGTGGGATTCTAAAACCCAGACAAGATATTTATAAGAGGGAAAGTAAACAAAAAACTCTCAGCAAAGAAAATATTTAGTGGACAAATTACATAAAATTGAAAGAGAAAATAACGGCTCTCCTGAAGATCTAAGGTTGATTACCAATCTTACAAGGAATATATGTACTTCACACACTAGCATGGCCATTAAGAACTACAAAACATTATTTTTTTGTTTTGTTAATTTTACATCCAAATATTTTCCAAATGTTGGATTTGTCCCAACTATCTTTACAACATACCATTTGGCCACCATGTTGGCATGTGTAACACGTGTCAAACATGTGATTCAAGGATCCAAAAAATAATTATGTTTGTAATATTCAAAATTAATTTGTGACAAATACAACCTTCTTGCAAAAGAATGAATAAATTTTTTAATTTCTTCTGTAATGAAGACTGCCAATGTCCTGTTAATATCATTAAATTTGTAACAAGATTACTTGGAATTTTTTTTACATTCCTCACTGACAGAAACTACAAAGTAATGGTACAGTGAAAAGGTACCATGTTTTATGTACCCCAGTAAAAACATACCATGGTAAACTGGTATACTGGTAATACAGTACATCTCTAATAAACAGATACCATCAAACCATATGCCCCTATGTACTTTAATAGTGGAGGCATACAAAGATGACTGGAAAATAACATAAAAATTCAAATAACTATGAACAAGACTTTTAAGAAAAAAGTATTTTATTTTGTTGCATTGACAAATGTTTTGTATGATACATAAAAAAGGAAAGTTACTGGATTCATAAATCACATCAATGTATATATACATCTTCTGGCTGAAGAATATTATTAAGTCATCAAAACTAGAACATATTTATGCACAACAAAATTCATAGCAATGGATGTAATAATTTTCAATAACAGCACCATATTGTTTCTTCTGTCTTCATCTGTTTCCTCTAGACAGCTGCCTAAATCATACAAAGCATTCCAACTTCAAAATGACAATGGCAGTGTTATTTTGCTGAAAGTGAGTGGACATTTGTTTTGGTTGACAATTGCTTAAAACAGACCTTCATCTAAAGGGGTGAATTTAACTAATGCAGTAATTTATTCTTTCAGGTCCGTTTAGAAATGTGGCCATTAAGTCCAAATAGAAATGTGGTCATTAGGTCCCAATATAAATGTGGTCATTAGGTCCCAATAGAAATGTGGTTATTAGGTCACAATAGAAATTTGGTCATTAGGTCACAACAGAAATGTGGTTATCAGGTCCCAATAGAAATGTGATTAGGTCACAATAGAAATTTGGTCATTAGGTCACAAAAGAAATGTGGTTATCAGGTCACAATAGAAATGTGGTTATTAGGTCACAATAGAAATGTGGTCATTAGGCCACAATATAAATGTGGTCATTACGTCACAATATAAATGTGGTTATCAGGTCACAATATAAATGTGGTCATTGTTGTTGTTGTAGTAGGGTTTAATGCCATTTTTCAGCACAAGATAGGCTATATTTTATACATGGTGGCCAGTATAACTGGTGGAGGAAGAACCCTGGAAACCCCGGGAAGAACCACCGACCCACGAGAAGCTACTGGCAAGCTTTCTCACATACCAATGTTAGCCGAGCCTGAGACTCAAACCAACGCAGACAGCGGTGAGATGGCAGTGATCAGGAATGGTGAGCACTTTAGACCACTTGGCCACTCGCGGCCCCAAAATGTGGTCATCATTAGGTCACAATATAAATGTGGTCATTAGGTCACATTAGTGCTCTCTTTACTTAACATACCTTTCTAAATCTGCAAGCATTTCTAAAAGATGCACTTTCTAATAGATATCCTTTAACTTGCAAATATGGTCACATCAATTTTCTTAAATTTACCTCCCTATGGTTACATCATTCCAATGTTTTAATTCCCCTGTCCACATCATTCCAATGTTTTAATTCCCTTGTCCACATCATTCCAATGTTTTAATTCCCTTGTCCACATCATTCCAATGTTTTAATTCCCTTGTCCACATCATTCCAATGTTTTAATTCCCTTGTCCACATCATTCCAGTCTCTGTTTAATCTATGGCCACATCATTCAAATTTCAAATGTTATCTCCCTATGGACACATTATTCCAATCTGTTTTATCTCCCTATGGTCAAATCATTCCAATCATTGTTTTATCTCCCTATGGTCTAATCATTCCAATCATTGTTTTATCTCCCTATGGACATATCATTCCAATCTGTTTTATCTCCCTATGGACATATCATTCCAATCATTGTTTTATCTCCCTATGGTCTAATCATTCCAATCATTGTTTTATCTCCCTATGGACATATCATTCCAATCTGTTTTATCTCCCTATGGTCTAATCATTCCAATCATTGTTTTATCTCCCTATGGTCTAATCATTCCAATCATTGTTTTATCTCCCTATGGACATATCATTCCAATCTGTTTTATCTCCCTATGGACATATCATTCCAATCTGTTTTATCTCCCTATGGTCATATCATTCCAATCATTGTTTTATCTCCCTATGGACATATCATTCCAATCTGTTTTATCTCCCTATGGACATATCATTCCAATCATTGTTTTATCTCCCTATGGACATATCATTCCAATCTGTTTTATCTCCCTATGGACATATCATTCCAATTGTTTTATCTCCCAATGGACATATCATTCCAATCTGTTTTATCTCCCTATGGACATATCGTTCCAATCTGTTTTATCTCCCTATGGACATATCATTCCAATCATTGTTTTATCTCCCTATGGACATATCATTCCAATCATTGTTTTATCTCCCTATGGTCTAATCATTCTAATCAGCATAATATTTCCTTTAGTCGTATATGTCCATTAACCCAATCCAGTCAGTCAGAAAAGATAACCACTGCCTAAAAATATATTGTCTTTGACCTAGTTATATGTTACAACCTTACAATGTCTAACAAATCTGATAACACCATACTTCAGTAAAACTGAGGGATGTTACATTTAAACATACAAAGAAGTCGTTTTTTTTAAAATATATCCTCGGGTGCTGAAAGAGTTCACAATAAAATACAAAATTTTATATTGCATTTATGGGGGACTATTCTGTCCTAAGCACCTTCCCCGTGTCCCAAGCATGTTTTACTGGAACAGCCCTAAATAACCCCTGCACTTTGTATCATTTAACCAAATATAAACACAAGCAGTACGCATTTAAATTTCTGGTGTGAATCCCTTGACATAACTGGCAAAGACAAGGGATATATTTTTCAAATCACTGTGTTTGGCAAAGATATTTCTGTACTGGCCTACTTTGTAAAAATTTTATTTTTATACTACTGACATCTAATCCTGATATTGCTTTCAGATACGCACAAAACTTTCTTGAGATTGCATAAAGAAAGCATAAATGAAGAAGATGCTAATGGTTTATATCACTGGAGATTTTAAATCCATCATAGTAAAACACTGGTGCTAAGGCTTTACCATGTATCTAGGAATATTGTTTCTTCCTGCTCTAGAACCTGATTTAAAAATATAGACAATCAGAACAACAGGTAAATGTACAAATGGTTCTTTTTTTGCTTCAAGTATGATTATACATCAGATTATCTACCAAAAGCTATTGCATGTAAGTATATAATGTTAGACCTTATAGAGGGATTTTATGTAAGAGAAAAACAATACACTGGTAACTTTTAACATTCAATTCAATACACACTACTCTTCTTAAGCAAACAGGGTTCCCACACTACTACAAATTGGGGGAAAAACCAGAAAGAAGAATGGGTTTGTTCCCAAACAGGAAAAGCCCATTAATTTTGCAAATATAATTCAAAATCAGGTAAACACCGGGAATTTTCAGCTGTCACTTGCTTGCATAGAAAATTAAGTCAACATTTCTATTCTGTACATTTCAATGACTTATGCACAAATTTCAATAGCTGTTATTTTTACTGATACATCCAGTACTTATATCTGATTCAGATGTTAAGATAGAGTTGCAAAATAAAAACAGATCAGTAAATGTTGGGGAATAAAAATCAATTTCATCCAAGAAAACTCCGGGACAATTTTGTATTAAAGAGTGTGGAAACCGTGAGCAAATGGACAGTGGTATGACATTGTGGCCATGTGATTATCTTGAACAAGGCTTGATTATCCTGAACAAGCCTTGATTATCTTAAACAAGGCTTGATTGATTTTTTTTTGCAAGTCTTTTTCAAGCTACCGACTGTATTATGACTCACAACTCAAACATACAAGTCTTTTTCAAGCTACCAACTGTATTATTATGAGTCACAACTCAAACATTCAACTTCTCCATGTGTCTAATATTACCTTCATATTTTACCCAACATTTTCTTTGACCATAATGAAAAGAATAATAATTACAGATATATAGTACATCTTCACTGTGTGGACTTTAATGATCACAGATGTATCAAAGCAGTTTTTGTATATTTTCTACGAAATCTAAAATCTGACAGTTCAGACATGGAAGGTCATACCACCCAATTCAATTAAAGCAGAAAGGCACATATCTTTTATGAAAATCAATCAACATCTGTCAGTTCTAACCTGTAACACCCAATAAAGCAAAAGGAATTACTATAAAAAGAATAACAAGTGTCATGTACAATAACAGAACAAGACCATGCCTCATACAAGTTGTCACAAAAATGAATAGGAAACAAGACCTGATATAGCATCCACAGCTTAGGTAACTTTAGAGTTGACCATTTAAAAAAGCAGGCTTATGTAAGAACACATCCTATGTAAACTATCTCCCAAACTTTGTCCTGTTCATTTTACCTATTTTATAAAATCCTGATAAAAATTCTTATAAACGCATAATTAATATGCAGTCTTTTGCTCATAATCGAAGTCACCAATGATGCTTACGATAAACCCAATGGATCACAAATAAGGCTTTAACAGTGCTAACAAACCCAGCAAACAAGATGCAAGATTACATTTTTAATATATCTGGATCTACCAGTAATAAATTACTGAATTCATCAAAGTCATCGATGATATACTGAATTCATCAAAGTCATCGATGATATACTGAATTCATTAAAGTCATCGATGATATACTGAATTCATCAAAGTCATCGATGATATACTAAATTCATCAAAGTCATCGATGATATACTGAATTCATCAAAGTCATCGATGATATACTGAAGTCATCGATGATAGTCAATAATTAAAGTTTCATCAAATCTGATCAGAAATAAAGTTCCCCAAGTGGATTCAGGCTTGTCAAATCAAATGCAGAATAAATTCATTAATATGTGTGCATCATATTCATTATCAAATGTGTGCAAGATCTTGACGATGTAAGCATATATTCAAAGTTTGATCAAAGTGGATCAGAATAATGGCCTCCCGAGTGATCTGATTAATATGTGTGGATATCATTCAGCTAACCATAAGCTCACTTGATCATATGGTCTTACAAGCTTATTAATATGTGTGGATATCATTCACTTGACCATAAGCACACTTGATCATATGGTCTTACAAGCTTATTAATATGTGTGGATATCATTCACTTGACCATAAGCACACTTGGTCTTATGGCCTTACAAGCTTATTAATATGTGTGGATATCATTCATTTGACCATAAGCACACTTGATCATATGGCCTTACAAGCTTATTAATATGTGTGGATATCATTCACTTGACCATAAGCACACTTGGTCTTATGGCCTTACAAGCTTATTAATATGTGTGGATATCATTCACTTGACCATAAGCACACTTGGTCTTATGGCCTTACAAGCTTATTAATATGTGTGGACATTATTCACTTGACCATACCATGACTTCACTTAGCATTATAAGCTAAAAACCCAGATATTTATTACCACGTTTAACAAGATATAATGAATCTAAGGGAGACTCAAAATGTTTAAAAAAATAGAGACAATAATATTAGATAAATAGTACACTCTCCTAACCCATTATCTATAAAGTGACATGTTAATTAGCTCAGTGTTAAATTCTACAAACAAATAACCCAGAAATAAATGAAGCTATCAAAATAAACGTGGAGCCACATAAATAATGATGAATCTATGCAACACTGACACACTTACATAATTGTATGTACAAAAAGGTACAATATACTATTTTCACAACAATTTCTAACTATTAGAAAATACTGACAATATAATGATTTTATTCTCTAAGGAATTTGCTATTAATCCATGGTTTAAATGCCTGTCTAATTAATTTGCTATTAATCCATGGTTTAAATGCCTGTCTAATTAATTTGCTATTAATCCATGGTTTAAATGCCTGTCTAATTAAATTGCCTGAGAAAAAAATCTGATTAACTTTAAACAACAAGAAAGTATTATCCCCGTTCTTGAACTTAAATATCATAAGACTGACTAGGATTTAATAAAAATAACATTCCGGTGAAACTACTGCTGACAAGAGTGACAAAAGCTGCTACAGCATAATTACCTTAGGAAAATATTTTACATCTTAATTTTACAAACAAGATTGTCTTCACTTATAACCATTCACATATGTGGAAATCCTCAGAATACAACTTCTTTGTGCCAAATGAATTTTAATCGTACCTTTCACAAAGGTTTCTAACACACATACACACATGCATGTGTGCACACACATATGCACAAACACACATATAATATCATGCAAGACGGTGCTGCCTACATCAAACCCTTTTAAATACGTTCCCATTGTATACAATAAATCTTACATTAACTGAAATCCAAAGTTTCTGGTTCCTGACCTGAAGCTTTATTCTAAGACTATGAGTTTCCACCAATATGAAATATATTTTTGAATGTAATGCCATTTGTGATTGGCAAAAATAAAATTTTAAATTCCAACTCAAGCATTTTCTAACTTCTCAACCATATCTCTATGACTGCAATTTTGTAAATCTCAGATCAGAAGCCATAACGTTTTTAAATTTGTGTATGGTCATAAAAACGTACGTTATTTGCTATTTTGTAACGTACATGGAATGATAAAAAAAAATGTTTTGTATCTGCTCTTTTGTGACTTGTACATGTAACTTGTACACTGTATTATAACAAAATCTGTATTAACTCTTTTGCAAAGTGTAGAAGGTATTATCAAACAATGAAAAGTATTTGCTCTTTTATACTGTGTAGATTTTGTGTAATCAAATAATGAATTGTATTTGCTCTTTTGTAATGGTACCAAAATGTGAAAAGCCTAGACCAAGACTGACAACTGTGCCAGCAGATTAGTGCCTGCACCATTTATTCTACTTAATTTAATGCAAAGAGAGAGAGAGACAGAAGACCTAATGTAGATCAAATGTATGCTGTTTGAAGTTCCAAACATGTGAAACAGGCAAACACGTTAGATGGTTTGAAGTTCCAAACATGTGAAACAGGCAAACACGTTAGATGGTTTGAAGTTTTAAACATGTGAAACAGGCAAACATGTTAGATGTCAATGCATTTGGGGTGCAGTTAATACAATGTTCACAACCTCATTCATACAAAATTATCTCAATTAACTGTTTAAAAACTTACACCCAATATATATATATATTCACACACATACACACACATATAGATTTACACACTCTTCTTGCATCTGGACACAATCTTGAAGGCTTAAAATTAAAGCTATAATAAACTTGGAAAACCAACAGAATAAGTTATATACCTATTCTGTCCTTATTGTTCCAAAGTAGGAATTATTTTACTGCATGAATACAAGGCAAATATTTATACAGTAAGGCAAAACCAGACTTACTGAATAGGTTGTTAAAGCAAGGCTTATTCTTGTCCCCACTGCTTTTGTAATCGACTATTACCACTTCTCTGACACCAAGCATTTTGTTAATAAGGATTTTCAACAAAAATCACATCATTCGAACAAGGTTTAGTTCAAATTATTCTTAAAATAGTTTGGTACTAACTCCTCTGATAAGAAGGGATTTAAATTGGTTTTAAAATTGAAGAAAAAAGTACGACACCTTTGGCTTCAACAAGATGATCACGATAAAGAGGATACCTACTGCAAAGATTCCTAATGATGGATGTAGAAATCTGAATGTAGTCTTGGGTTCCGAAATTCCCTCTCTTCACTTAAACTTTGTAGGGCATTAGTTTCAAACAGCTGATGATTAGTCCACATCTCCTTCAGGTGGAATATCAACGCCTGGGTAAGGTTCAGAGGGGGAGGGCTGTGGAGGAATCACATTGATGCTGCCATCTTGTTGCTGCTGGACCAAGCCCTGGTCCTGTGGTGTATCTGCAGCTGCAGCAGCAAGATTGGTGATGGACTTACTCTTCACACACTGGAAATCAACATGGCGGCTCTTTGCCTCCTCCTTCTCCCATGACATACGTAGAAAAGGTCTCTGCACATAATTGTAGATAACTGAAAAGACAGATGAGTCATATCCAGTTTGAACAAACATCAGAGGGTTTTAGTTCTAAGTCATGTCAGCAAATTAATTCTTAGCTTGATGTGTATCCACAATATAGAAAACATTTCACATTGCTATTTGAGAAAACAAAATTGATGGTGAACTGTAACACCTTCTCTTCTCCAGTGTTATTCAATATATGCACTGAAAAACAAAGCCAAATCTCTTCCTCATATATGCCATAATTGCAAACAATAGCAAACACATAACACAGGAAAACAAACTCAAACTTCTTCCCCGCATATATCATCAATAGCAAACACAAATCAAAGGAAAACAAACCCAAATCTCTTCCCCATACATATCATCAATGGCAAACACATATCACAGGAAAAGAAACCCGAACTTCTTCCTCGTCTATATCATCAATAACAAACACATAACACAGGAAAACAACCCCAACTTTCTTCCCCGTATATATCATCCACAGACAGGTGATTGATTCATATATATAACCTTTAAGGCTGGTGATAGATACAAGTGAGCATTAAACACAGGGTTTGCTGGTAACTGTGTTTCCATTAATGCAAATAAAATGATTTAAAATCAGCAGTTCTTCCTCTCAACATTTTGTTAAAAATTATAGTATCAGTGATTTCCATAATGCACTAATGTGCATCCCTGACACAATAAAATTAAAAATGACACATTAAAACCTCAGCCTAAGAGTCCCGTAGGACGCAATAAAAATTGCTGACCAAATCGATTTACAGCTTAGAGAAAAGGTCAAGTGTGTGTGTGATGTGTGTGATTTAGATTTTAACGTTGCCTCAACAATTTTCCAGTCATATAGCTATGATGTCAAATGTGGCAGTTTAAAGTGATGTCTAGTACTGGGGCAACATGCCGCAGACATGGAGAATGTCCCACCCAGTCACATTATCCTGACTCCAGACCGACCAGTCCTAACACTAACCTCTTAATTCTAAGCGCCTAGTGAGGCAACTGTTAGCACCATTTTTAGAAGTCTTTGGTTTCACTCAGCTGGGGTTCAAACCCACGACCTCCTGCATCTGGGGCAGATGCTCTAACCAACAGACCATCAGAGTGGTCAGAGAAAAGGCAGAGGTTTCTCAAAAAAGGGATCTCAAGGACTTTCTATGCTGTCTGTTGAGGTCATGCTCATTAATTATGCATTATGTTCATTTCTGAGCATAGCCGAATAAGTATAGTGCATGTAATCTCGAAAGGATGATGCGCTAAGGATTCAAATTAAATTCGAAGATAAACCCTACGATAATAAATATTACTACCATGTGATACTTTCACAATGAGACTTGGATAAAATGCCATTTGCAAATCTGATTAGTATTTTGGGAGTTAAATGCATACATACCAGCCATTATGCTTTTGTCGTAATCATTATGCCTTTTCTCAACAAATTACGTTTTATGTTCTCCAGTATAAAGATTATGCTGTTTTGGTAAATTAAAAGATAAAATAAATAAAAGTCAGTAAAAAGTTTTTTTTAAAAGTATCATCTCTTTAATTCCACTAATATAAATGTGAGAATCTGCTTAAAAACACCACTGCTGCATAAGATTTTTCATTTTCTATTTACAGCAACTGTAAATGACCCATTTTATTTCCAAGAAAACTGACGGGTTACATCAATTTGAACTTAGCCTCACAGATTCGATATATTTATAATAAAATTAGGTAGCGCACCAGTTTATGGTTTTATAGACAATTGTGCCAGATTATAAGAAAGACGCTTTATGGTGTGACTTGTGGATGTTATCTGACAGAAAATTTAAGAACAGATGGATCTTTGCAAACTTCAAAACATGTCCAATCAGACAAAAAGAACAAATCAATCGGTTTACAAACTTTAAAAGAAGAATATGAGAGTAATGTTAATACAGCACCTGGAACTGAGCACATGAATCCTCACTGCAAAATATCAAATTAAATTCACGATCATCCAGTTTTGTGATTAAGACGCCTCGCCCAACATTTGTTTTGGAGGGCGCAACGCATTACTGTCTAAATAACGGTCTTTTGTGGCATGTTTCCAAGCCAAGTGACGGGATATCAATTTTAATACATGAATATTTAAAGAATTACAAGTAAGTAAAACAACAGGTTTTGTATCCTGGCATTTTAATGGACATTTATCCACTTCATGAATGCCTAATATGCTTCTGAGAGGGGGACTGCAACTTTTGTTGTTGTTGTTGTTGTAGGGTTTAACGCCATTTTTCAGCACAAGATAGGCTATACATGGCGGCCAGTATAATTGGTGGAGGAAGAACGCTGGAAAACCCTGGGAAGAACCACCGACCCACAAGAAGCTACTGGCAGGCTTTCTCACATACCAGAGTTAGCAGAGCCTGAGACTTGAACTCACACAGACAGAGGTGAGATGGCAGTGATCCGTAACGGTGAGTGCTTTAGACCACTAAGCTGCAACTTTTGCTGGTGGAACTCATATTTTCATCAAAATTCTAGCAAGACCCCCCTCTCTCATACACACACACATAAACACACAACTTACAGTTAAAACTATAAAGTGGAACTCTTTAACATCTTAAAAGGACCCTATAAAATTCAAATGTGGGGGTCCTTGGGACTCCATAAAATATCAATTTAATGGAAGCCCTGCAGTATATGACTAAAAATAAATTCTGTAACTGGCTTAGTTTTATTACAAAAACAAATTCTGTAAATGGCTTATGTTTAAGTTACAAAATAAATTTTGCAAATGGCTTATGTTTAAGTTACAAAAATAAATATTGAATCTGGCTCATGTTTTAGTTATACAAATAAATGTTGTAACTGGCTCATATTTTACATACAAAAAATATAACAAGTAAATGTAATAATTGTGCTCATTTTGAATATCTGTCAAGTCTTACCTTCGGGTCGACCTCCTGGTCTTCTTTTCACCTTCTCCTTATAAGTTGGATAGCCTGAAATTAAAAGGTGTTATATTTTTACCAAATGATGTTAATAACATGTTTCAGAAATCAATTTCAAAGATGTATAATAACAAACTGTGTGATAAAATGTATCATAATAAACTGTGTAATATAATGTATTATAGAAAAATGTGTAATATAATGCCATGATATCACATAAGTTATGGTGTTATAACAAACTGTAATATAATGCCATGATATCACATAAGTTATGGTGTTATAACAAACTGTGTAATATAATGCCATGATATGCATAAGTTGTGGTGTTATAACAAACTGCGTAATCTAATGGAATGATATCACATAAGTTGTGGTGTTTAAATTTTACATACAATAAACCATAATGGAATGTATTAAATAAACCATGAAAATGTTCTATCAAGTTACATTTAGAAACATTCAGTTTCTCTCCATTCTTATAAAATTAAGTTATGTTTTGCTAACAAAACTGGCATAACATAGAAACTAGTATGAATTCCATGTGCAATTATATTGCCTGTCCAGCAATAAGCCAACACTGACCTAAGCCAGCAACAGATTTACAAAAATTACTTATCACTTGTTGATGGATTTCAGTGCTGGAAAAAATCCATTGCCCAAATCTACAGGACTAGCTGGAAAAACCCACTCTGGCAAGTGCATTTCCCCAAAGGCAATCCAATGTCTAGACCGTCACAATTTTTATGCTCAAAAGCTTTTGGTTCATTACATAAGTTTATACGGTCAAGAATTGTGTACAAAAACATACTCTGTATCTCAATACTGAGAAAGATATTTTCAAAATTTAATCATCATGTATTGTAGAAGATGTTTTTATCACCTGATTATTCAATGATTGAATAATTTATATGGAAGAAAACCAGTTTTAACCTTGTAAACAATTACAGAGTCACCGTGAGATCTTATGGAAGTACCCTGGTTACATAGTGGTGATGAATAAATGAAACTAGGAATATCTCATTATCTATCAAATTAAAGAAAACACAAAGAATACATTTTATGTCTTGTCTATTTTACACTACCTTTAATCTGAAAGTACTGGAATATGAATCTGCACTGATCTGGCTGACACCCATCCCAGTACTGCATGGTCTTTAATTTGGAAGTACTGGATTATGAATCTGCACTGATCTGGCTGATACCCATCCCAGTACATCATGGTCTTTAATTTGGAAGTACTGGAATATGAATCTGCACTGATCTGGCTGATACCCATCCCAGTACTGCATGGTCTTTAATTTGGAAGTACTGGATTATGAATCTGCACTGATCTGGCTGATACCCATCCCAGTACTGCATGGTCTTTAATTTGGAAGTACTGGATTATGAATCTGCACTGATCTGGCTGATAACCATCCCAGTACATCATGGTCTTTAATTTGAAAGTACTGGATTATGAATCTGCACTGATCTGGCTGATACCCATCCCAGTACTGCATGGTCTGATGAAGAATTGCTTCATTATAACAGTAATATTGAGGCTGAACAGAATGATCAATTTTCTAAGTGCACTGTTGCAAATGGAAAGTAAACATGCTCATTTGATGGTGGTGATCTGTAATTCATAGTTCATAGTATGGATGAACTATGAAAGGATCATCTGGATGTTCGTTCTAGTTGAGGTACTTTAAAGTTCAGCATGGATGAAGTATGAAAGGATAATCTGTATGTTCATTCAATTCAAGTTGAGGTACTTCATAGTTCATAGTATGGATGAAGTATGAAAGGATAATCTGAAGTTCATTCAATTCAAGCTGAGGTACTTCATAGTCCATAGTATGGATGAAGTATGAAAGGATATTCTGGGTGTTCACAGAAGCTGAGGTACTTCATAGTTCATAGTATGGATGAAGTATGAAAGGATATTCTGGGTGTTCACAGAAGCTGAGGTACTTCATAGTCCATAGTATGGATGAAGTATGAAAGGATAATCTGGGTGTACACAGAAGCTGAGGTACTTCATAGTTCATAGTATGGATGAAGTATGAAAGGATAATCTGGGTGTTCACAGAAGCTGAGGTACTTCATAGTTCATAGTATGGATGAAGTATGAAAGGATATTCTGGGTGTTCACAGAAGCTGAGGTACTTCAAAGTTCATAGTATGGATGAAGTATGAAAGGATAATCTGGGTGTTCACAGAAGCTGAGGTACTTCATAGTTCATAGTATGGATGAAGTATGAAAGGATAATCTGGTTGTTCATTCAAGCTGAGGTACTTCAAAGTTCATAGTATGGATGAAGTATGAAAGGATAATCTGGGTGTTCACAGAAGCTGAGGTACTTCATTGTCCATAGTATGGATGAAGTATGAAAGGATATTCTGAAGTTCATTCAATTTAAGCTGAGGTAATCCTTGCCCTGAATTTTGTTAAAGTTAAAAACAATAGATAGTCTCATTATGTACACAGACATGTTCTCAATGGTATGTATTGTTGCCATAGCAACACAAGCAAAAATAAATATATGCAGTAAACTGAAGGATGAACAAAAACATCATTTATAATGATGATAACATGTGGAACCAAAAAGCCTAATATTGCTCACATTGCTTAAATATCCGAACAGCTGACCTTTTTTTCATGCATGTCATTCTACCAGAGGTAGGTCAAAAATTCTACCAAAGGTAGGTCAAAAGTTCTACCAGAGGTAATTCAAAAATTCTACCAGAGGTAGGTCAAAAGTTCTACCAGAGGTAGGTCAAAAATTCTACCATAGGTAGTTCAAAAGTTCTACCAGAGATAGGTCAAAAATTCTATCATAGGTAGGTTAAAATACTAATTTAATGACCATCTACACTACATACCATTTTATAGCTGAATTCTGCTGCTTTTGAAAATTAAAAGTTTTTTGTATAAATTTGAAGACAACAAAATTGGTATTTTTTTTACATGATCTATCTATACATTACAGAAATAAGTCAAAAGAAGTCCACTGGGGACCATTTCCAACATTGCAGCGACCTGTGCACTCGTGCATGTCAAGCAATCTGATGACTAACATGTGATGGGTCCTTATAAACTAAAACTCAAAAGCTGTCACTGATGGTCCTTATAAACTTTAACTAAAGGACTGTATCTAACAGTCCTTATAAACTGGAATTCAAGAACTGTCACTGATGGTCCTTACAAACTAGAACTCAAGAACTGTCACTGATGATCCTTATAAACTTTAACTAAAGGACTGTCACTGATAGTCCTTATAAACTGGAACTCAAGGACTGTCACTGATGGTCCTTATAAACTAGAACTCAAAAACTGTCACTGATGGTCCTTGTAAACTAGAACTCAAAAACTGTCACGGATGGTCCTTACAAATTCGAACAAGAACTGTCATTGACGGTCCTTATAAACTAGAACAAGAACTGTATCTAAAGGTCCTTTAAAGTAAACACATTTAGAAATGTCAATGATGGCCTTTATATAAATAGAACACAAGAACTGTTCCTGATTGTCCTGATAAACAAGAACTCAGGTACTGTCAATGATGTTCTAAATAAATTCGAACTCAGGAACCATCACTGATGGTCCTTATAAACTAGAACTCAAAAACTGTCATGGATGGTCTTTGTAAACTAGAACTCAAAAACTGTCATGGATGGTCCTTATAAACTAGAACTCAAAAACTGTCATGGATGGTCCTTATAAACTAGAACTCAAGAATTGTCATGGATGGTCATTATAAACTAGAATTCAAGAATTGTCATGGATGGTCCTTATAAACTAGAACTCAAGAATTGTCATGGATGGTCCTTATAAACTAGAATTCAAGAATTGTCATGGATGGTCCTTATAAACTAGAATTCAAGAATTGTCATGGATGGTCCTTATAAACTAGAATTCAAGAATTGTTACTGATCATCCTTATAAATGGGAACTCAAGAACTGTGATGGTCTTATAAAAGAAGAACTTAAGAGCTGTCATTGATAGTTCTTATAAACTAAAACTTCAGGTACTGTCACTGATGGTCCTTATGAACTAGAACTTCAGGTACTGTCACTGATGGTCCTTATGAACTAGAACTTCAGGTACTGTCACTGATGGTCCTTATGAACTAGAACTCAAGGACTGTCACTGATGGTCCTTATGGACTAGAACTTCAGGTACTGTCACTGATGGTCCTTATGAACTAGAACTTCAGGTACTGTCACTGATGGTCCTTATGAACTAGAACTCAAGGACTGTCACTGATGGTCCTTATGAACTAAAACTTCAGGTACTGTCACTGATGGTCCTTATGAACTAGAACTTCAGGTACTGTCACTGATGGTCCTTATGAACTAGAACTTCAGGTACTGTCACTGATGGTCCTTAGGAACTAGAACTTCAGGTACTGTCACTGATGGTCCTTATGAACTAGAACTCAAGGACTGTCACTGATGGTCCTTATGAACTAGAACTCAAGGACTGTCACTGATGGTCCTTATGAACTAGAACTTCAGGTACTGTCACTGATGGTCCTTATGAACTAGAACTCAAGGACTGTCACTGATGGTCCTTATGAACTAAAACTTCAGGTACTGTCACTGATGGTCCTTATGAACTAGAACTTCAGGTACTGTCACTGATGGTCCTTATGAACTAGAACTTCAGGTACTGTCACTGATGGTCCTTAGGAACTAGAACTTCAGGTACTGTCACTGATGGTCCTTATGAACTAGAACTCAAGGACTGTCACTGATGGTCCTTATGAACTAGAACTCAAGGACTGTCACTGATGGTCCTTATGAACTAGAACTTCAGGTACTGTCACTGATGGTCCTTATGAACTAGAACTCAAGGACTGTCACTGATGGTCCTTAGGAACTAGAACTTCAGGTACTGTCACTGATGGTCCTTATAAACTAAAACTTCAGGTACTGTCACTGATGGTCCTTATGAACTAGAACTCAAGGACTGTCACTGATGGCCCTTAGGAACTAGAACTTCAGGTACTGTCACTGATGGTCCTTATGAACTAGAACTTCAGGTACTGTCACTGTTGGTCCTTATGAACTAGAACTCAAGAAGTGTCTCTGATGGTCCTGACAAAGACCTCAGCATGAAATGTCACTTATGTTCCTTATAAGAAAAACTAAAGAACTTAAAACATACTGTGAATTTACTTATTTTTAAGGGTAAATGTTTTGCAGTGTTGAGAGAAAAATTATATGCACACTGGTACTCAAATTCATAGATCAGTGACAGAAACCTATTCTTTCCAGATCAATTAAAGAGACCTATTTTTTCCCCACTTAAATATACCATATAGACACACCTGTAAGCAAATTCTAATTGCAAATATATACACTGATCTGCTGCCGCATAATGATCTGCAAATCAGGATCTATATTATTTGTTCTACTGATCATTCCTAACAAACTGCATAGACCCAGATCTGCCTGTGCATGATGTGATGGCAGATTGGGCCTGTACAATTTGCAGTTGGACTAATCTTACAAGTATATATGGTAACTATTTGCTGGATCTTTAAGCCATGGCATGGAGCAAGCATGAAATAGGTATCAGACAAAAACATGACTTTACAATACAATAATATGTAAAGCACAGAATACTACTTACCTTCTATTCCTAGTCGTATTTTTTTCAGCCCCCTATCTTTCAACACATGTTTGGCTACATCTCTGTTTTCTATATATTTGAAAAATCTGTACATCTGTGAGCTATAGATTACTGAAAAGAGAAGTGTCAATTAGAGGTTAGGTTCGCATTGAGATATGGACTGACAGAAACGTACACAAAGGAAAAAGTATTGCTGGTCTACTGCCAAGGCAAGTCCAACAACTGGTCAAAGTAAGATGCATTTTACAGAATGGTGAACTCATCCCAGTTCAATCTTGCAAAAATTTGCAAGACAATGCAAAAACTTTGCAAGACAATGTGACCAATAGTGGACTTGAAACAGAAAAGTCAAAAAGCATTAAATATAGTTCATGGTAAACAACATCAACCCATGTACCATGATACAAGATAAACACAATCAAATTCGTGAATGTTTGCTCCCAACTCATTCCAACTACTATAGTGAGGTCATAATCATAAAATCATCAATGATCTTTAAGACAAACCAATAAAGTTTCTGGGCAGACATCGAAAGCAGCCATGTTTCACTGACCAATCTTAAAATGCATTAGAGAAAAAGTGCAACAAAGAAGTGAGAGAAAAAAAAAATCAGTGATCTTTACCTGAACATAAAACCTTGTTATATGAGATTCCATCAAACTGAGAAGCGTAAAGGTACCATTGTTTATCCTTGTGCCTCAAATGCAGCTTTTGTGATTCCAACCAGAAACCTTAAATACTGAACCTGTGACCTGGATCTTGTGAACAAGCCCTTCAGTGTGCAATGCAACAAATTTTCTAGTGACAATATACAAATCTATCCAACTTCATCCATTTATCATAAACAGCTGTCAAGTTAGGAAACAGAAGTTCCAATGTGATGGAAACCCTGACATGTGACCTTCACTTTGACCCCAATATGAAAAACAATATACCTTTCAGTAATATGCAGTTATACTAAGTTTCATCCCTTCATTTCACATGGCTCAAAATTACAGCACTGAGCAGAAAGTGTAAAAGGAAAATTAATATCTTACATTTGCCATTGACCCTGAAGGTACAACACCCCAATGTGTTACACAAAACATCTGCTAATGATGACATATACAATGATCCTGCAGGAGAGAAACAGTGGGGCATTTCTCCACTCCCACCTCTTCAGTGCCCTCCCCTCTGCCCTAAGCACCCTTCTAGTCACCCCCTTCTGTCTGTCTCCAGATAAACTGAAGTGCTTTTTCAAGTCTGTTATTTTTTTATGTTCCACTTTCTTCTGGTTATTTAATGTAGGGTAAATTTATAAAAAGTGCCATTGTCTGTTTCTACTTCATAAAAAGATTAAATACTAAACTTCCTTATTAGCATCATGTCTTTGAATCCCCAAAAATGCCTCTTCCTTCAAGAAAAGTGCCCCTCTCATATGTAAGAAATTCCTAGCTGGAACACTGACCAAATTTGATTTCTAAAACAGATCTAAAGTTGTTGTGGAAAAGAGAGTGATGGAAAACAAAATAATGAGTAGTGACCATGAACATTAGAATCCCAATGTAGTACATAACACCTTCTAGTGACAATATACAGTATGTCAAGGAATCCCAATGTAGTACATAACACCTTCTAGTGACAATATACATCTTTGTCAAGGAATCCCAATGTAGTATATAACACCTTCAGTGACAATGTACATGTATATCAAGGAATCCCAATGTAGTACATAACACCTTCTAGTGACAATGTACATCTTTGTCAAGGAATCCCAATGTAGTATATAACACCTTCAGTGACAATGTACATGTATATCAAGGAATCCCAATGTAGTACATAACACCTTCTAGTGACAATGTACATGTATATCAAGGAATCCCAATGTAGTACATAACACCTTCTAGTGACAATGTACATGTATGTCAAGGAATCCCAATGTAGTACATAACACCTTCTAGTGACAATATACATATATATCAAGGAATCCCAACGTAGTACATAACACCTTCTAGTGACAATATACATGAATACAAGTTTCATCCCTAGTCTCAAACATCTTTAAAGTGATAGAACTGAAGTGAAAGCATAATAGAAACCAAGAATATCCAGCTGTGGTGTTGACCCTGAAGACAGAACACCCCAATTCTGTACATGACACACCTTCAAGTGATGGTGGTTTAAGTATATAAAGTTTCACCTCTTAATTTCAAATGACTTTCAACTTATAAAGCAGAGAGTAAATGTGATGGAAATGTAAATTATTGAACAACAGAGTGGAAGGGAAAGTGTGATAGATGGAGAAATGGACAGAAGCATGGATCCTATGTGCATACTTAAGTTCCATATCTAAAGAGGATAAAATGATATAATTAAATAAGACATTTTATGCCCACTTTTATTTTGAATCTGACAATTTCTACAACAAATTATCTGAAATGAGAATGCTTGTTGGAATGATTATTCAACCTTTCATTGGAAAAGGAAAAGTTTATTTCAATGAGTAATAATTATCACAATGTGTGGAAAATAAGTCAATTTCTTGACAAAATATTTACCTTAAGTCGGGAATTTAGTTCCAAGATAATCACATTAGGAGTATCAATATTAAAATCTGTTTATATTCATGTGGTTTGTATTAAGATTACTGAACTTTTTTCCCTTTCATATTAAATTAGTTGCTTGGTTTTATATATGGTCTTTGTGTTGTCCTCCATGCTTGCTTGGTCCACCCACATGAAATCTGGATATGGATTAACAAGGGAGTGATGTCTATAACAAAATGCCTTAATCTGTTAATCTACACAATTCTTTAAGATAAATGGCAACAAAATTCATTTTTCAGTAAAAATGTTTTTTGAGCAAAAATTTCTCCTAATTTATTCAAGATCATAGCAAGCAAGACATTGGCTGCATTTGAAAACATATTTATAACAAAAAAAATTTAAGACAATGTTTTCTGTGTGAGAGGGTCCAAACCATAAAAGCTACATTAATATTTCTAGTCTTATGTTGAGATAATATATTAACAGCAGAGGAAGCAATGGACAGCACTGCAATTTTCCTTGAAGACTTAACAGGTTTAATAAATATGTAATCAGGAGAAGAAGCAATGAACAAGAGTCCCCGCTGTAATTTTTGTTGAATTAGTTTAATAGATATGAAATGACCTTATTTACTTACTCTGAGGATTCTCCTCTCCCATCTGTGGTGGGTATTCCTCATCCCAGTCCACAATGTCATCATCTGTCAGGACCACTACATGACACTCTCGGTCACCCCTCTGAAAAAAAGTGGAAAACCAGTTTTGCAAGCAAGTGCATATCACAATCACATGATTTTCATTGAGTACTGTGTAGGTAAACTTTTACAAATTTTAAGATTGTTAACAATGTTTAGTTTGATATATTTCACAGGAAACAAATAAGATGAAATTATTAAAAGAATCTTTTAAATTATCGTTTAAATCTTAAAAATTTCATCAGTAGTAAATTCTATACTAAAACATAGAGAATATCTAAATTTTTGAGTAGGTATAAGGATATATTATATGAGTGAAGTGGAAACATTGTATTATATCTACAAAAAAATGTACTTTTTCTTTTTTTAAAATATTTTTAAGGCAGAAAATGATTTCAGTAGATTTTTCTCCATTCTCTGTCAATGCGATTAACAGCTGCATTCCACAAGGAAAGTTCAGAAATTTTAATATAAGTTTAGAAAGGCGACTTTTACAAATTTAGATTGATCACTAAATGCTTCAGATTGTGATCAAATTAAGGAATGTTTTCAAAGGAAAATGAGAAATGTTTGTTGTCATATTTGTGGTACAGACTGATACAGTCAGTATTCCTGGGCAAGGGATACTATAGAAACACGACAGAATGGACAACACATATCAGACAGTAAGAGCATTACACAGATTTTTGTTATTGTGAGTTTACTTCTAAGGATTTCGATTTCTACTTTTTTTTTATTTCTGCATTCAGACCTGAATTTTTGCATGTTGAAAATCATTAAGTCTATTTCAGGAATTGAGGATGCCCCTGAAAATTTTTATTGTCACTTAATGTAGGTTTGCAACTGACACAAAAAAACGCCCGATTTCCCCGATTGTTTTCAGACATGAATTGTGATCACTACTTATGCAATGTTATTACTATAAGTAATCAATAGTTTTTCTTAAAAATGTGTACCATCTGTTGTTGTGTAAAATGTATACTACTGTTAAAAATGTGTACCATCTTTCATTCAGTGTAACAGGTTTAATATAGTTTAAAATGTGTAATGTTGTTGAATGTAACAGGTATGCTATATTTAAAAATGTGTACCATCTGTCATTGAGTGTAACTGGTATACTATAGTTAAAAATGTGTACCATCTGTCATTGAGTGTAACAGGTATACTATAGTTAAAAATGTGTACCATCTGTCATTGAGTGTAACAGGTATACTATAGTTAAAAATGTGTACCATCTGTCATTGAGTGTAACAGGTATACTATAGTCAAAAATGTGTACCATCTGTCATTGAGTGTAACAGGTATACTACAGTTAAAAATGTGTACCATCTGTCATTGAGTGTAACAGGTATACTATAGTTAAAAATGTGTTCCATCTGTCCTTGAGTGTAACAGGTATAGTATTCTGCATGTGTGACAGATTATCAAACAGGGCACGTAAGCTCTGTCATTGAGTGTAACAAATATAGTATACTGTATGAATGACAGATTATCAAACAGGGTATGTAAGCTCTGTCACTGAGTGTACCTTTGTGTGGTTCAGTGGCAAGTAACGGGGTGGTTATTTGATCTTGCTGCACATAGCGAACATGTTCATTTGCAACCTTTTGATAGATTTCACAAACTGTACGGTCAAAGTGTTACTTACAAAGCTCAAGCTCTGTCTCTAAATAAGCATCTACATATGACAGTGAGGTCAAGGAAATGGAGCCAGACGGTATTTATGATAACAATAATTTACGCATACCCTCCTGTGTTTGTTTTGGCCCATCTGATTTTAAAAATGAAAAGCACCAAGGATACCAAAAATGCACAGAACTTAACCATTTCATTCATTGATTTATAATTTCAAACCTGATTGTTGCCAATGGGTCCATAACACTGTTGAATTGGTGTTTCAATGCAAAAAGAAGCTCACAATATTCCAACATAAATAAGCAAACTGACTGCTTGCTGTCTGTTTCTGGTTTCTAGCATAGTCTATTTCAGTAAAAAATGTGTCATCTGTGTCCAAAATTTGCAATGTTCGGTTTTAACATTTCTCAAATGAACTGAACAAAGATATATGAGGAACTCTTGTGTTCAAAGAGTATTAAATCCAAAATTTAAAGAACTAAGATTTTCACAGAGGGTGAACTACATCACATCCATTGCATGAAAAGAGACTGGTCCAAACAAATATGGCAGGAATATTTTTCATAAGGTCTTTCACCACTTTAGTCCCTGATCCCACTTTCACTCTCTGTCCATCAGACATTCCAACACACATAAAATTCAAGAACTCAGACAGCTTCAGATGGACTCTTTTTCAGACTTTGAGGCCAAATATTGTGGATTTTGCTGGCAGGTATTTTTTAAACGAGTCGTCCTTTGTATGCCATTGTGCCTTCATTGACGAATTTTTGGGAAGGTCATAATTTTCCAGGTATTTCTCAAGACTGTATCAAATAAAAGTCTTGTGTGACAAAAAATCTTGTTATGTCCTGGTTGGCCTCTGGGTGGGATGAAACTTGTGGCATGGAAATATTTGCTATTTTATCAAACCTCTCCCTGGTCAAGAGTGGTGGTATTTCTGGGATCCCAAAAGTATATGTCATCCAGGCAATATAATGTTTAGGTATCTGCATAATGCTCATGATGACGCAGATCCCAAGAAATTACAAAATCTCCCGGATGCTGGTATCATACCATTTTAGGCCTTGCTTTTAGTCCCTAATTTTCAATATAACTGATCTCAAACATGTCATCACTCCATTGTTCAAGTGAGATTATGGCCTCCTTGTTTTCTATTAAGAAATCAATAACATCAGGTGATGAAACTAACATCAGTATATGATCTAGTGTCTAAGAATGATCCATTAAACCTTCTATATCGCTTGTATTAAACCCTTCAAACTCGCTAATATCTGAATTAGAATCCATCCTTATTTATCTCAACTATAGGTGTCCCTAAGTGCAAAAAGCCCTTCCTTCTTGTCTAAATTTAACCATCACATTTCAAATTTGTATCAAATGGTAAACAGTCCTCTCATTAGATCTGACAATCATAAATACATAAACTTTACTTTCAACCAATCAACATTCAGTTAACATAGCATTAATGTATGCATATATGCAGCCTTGGGATTTCACACAGTTCTTGATTCTAGTTCTTAATGCATGCATAAATGCATCAGTGGGTAGTAAACAAGTGTTATCAACACTGCAAACAAGTGGCAGTGGGGTTGAGTTATTTACAGATGCCACAAAGATGTGGCAGTGGTTGCTAAAGGGTTAATTACTTAAGCTTACCTGAGCACAAGACACCATCTGAGGCAATATCAACTCCTCCAGGAAGTTCTCAAATTGTTGCCGGGCTCCCTCATTTGAAAGCTCATGAAGTAGTCCCCCTGTAACAGATCAGATTACAAGACTATAGTTAATGTTAAAATTTAAACACTGATGAGCTGTAACAGATCAGACTGCAAGACTATAGTTAATGTTATAACATAAACACTGATGAGCTGTAACAGATCAGATTACACGACTATAGTTAATGTTAAAATTTAAACACTGATGAGCTGTAACAGATCAGATTGCAAGACTATAGTTAATGTTATAACATAAACACTGATGAGCTGTAACAGATCAGATTACAAGACTATAGTTAATGTTATAACATAAACACTGATGAGCTGTAACAGATCAGATTACAAGACTATAGTTAATGTTATAACATAAACACTGATGAGCTGTAACAGATCAGATTACAAGACTATAGTTAATGTTATAACATAAACGCTGATGAGCTGTAACAGATCAGATTGCAAGACTATAGTTAATGTTATAACATAAACACTGATGAGCTGTAACAGATCAGATTGCAAGACTATAGTTAATGTTATAACATAAACACTGATGAGCTGTAAAACTAGTCTCATTTAACAGAAATGCTGAAGCAAAGTACAAAATGGTATCAACACCAAGTTAACACTGCAAGATTCTGAGTAAACAAGATTTGATCATGAGGTTTTCTCATGTACTTACTGCATTTTAATGTTCCTATCTGATCTAGCGGTTTACTGGTGTTCTTGTTGTTATAATACTGATATTTGTTTAATGGTGTTTCTTTCGTGTGTAAATACTGCTATCTGATCTTGATTTTTTCTGGTGTTCTTAAATAGTGTTTTCATATAACACTTTCCAGCAAGTGGCAAACTTTCAATGCTAACATAATGGGACAATTATACCATCATTTTAACTTCTGTTTGAACAAAATACTATTGCACAGATTATCATAAATTAATAATAATTCAGTCATATGCCTTATTTTCTTTACAAGTGAATATGTAAATGTCTTTCAACAAAGCTATAGGTGTGATAATCTTTTTTATAATGTAACTTTGCATGTGTGTGTGTGTGAGTGCATATGTACATGATTGTTATCTGTGCCTTAAAGAAGCAATGCTTACTCAGGTTTTGGCACTTGACTGTATTCGAGTCAAAGGGAATTAGCAGATAATCACATGCTTCTCTCAACTCTTGTACTGACACACTAGGTGGACATCGAATAGTCCCAGTCTTGTAGTAATCCTAAAGAAAAAAATCATTATTGTTGAACATGTCCTCTTTCTAGGAAAAAACATTATCTAAATAACCTAACTGGGATAAGTGCAGAATTTGTTAATTTCTTCAACAGTGTAATAATAACACTAATCCCACTGCATAAATTCTTCTGACCATGGATTATCTTTGTAAGACAGTCATGACCGTATCATGGCAAATCAGGTCACTATGACAAACTTTCGCTAGCACTATGAAGCAGTCCTCAACATGATTATATCAAATTATGCTCATAATATCAGTACTGTGTGGTGCTCATCTGTTAGGCAACTATTTTGACATTAGCATGGACTTTCCTTTCAATGAATTAACAATCCTTTATATATTATCAAGTTGATATTTACATCAGCATGGACTTTCCTATAACTCAAACTGCTACCCTGTATACATCATCAAGTTGACCTTTCACATCAGCATGGACTTTCCTACAACTCATTCAAACCGTGATCCTGTACACATCAAGTCGGTAATGACATCAGTATGACCTTTCCTGTAACTCAATCAAACAGTGATCCTGTATTCATCATCAAATTGCAGTGGATACAAAGATTGAAGGTGATATTATTTTGTGATTCATGTTGTAATATTCTGACAATAAACCCATCAGTTTAACCTTTCAATGGAAAAAAAACCAGTAAGCTGCAATTTTAACTGGCTAATATGCCAGTCTCAGAATGTAAGAACAGAGATCTCATCACCGGGCTGTAATTCTGCTGATGTTCTAATTACAGCAGGTGAAATACTGACTGATGTGTATAAGAGTAAAACTCAATATATTTGATTACATGCAAAAGTTACCATATAGACTAAGGGACAAAACTCTTACCAATTACCTTCCCTTGACCACTGCTAGATTGGCACCCACTTTAATCTGAGTGATACTTCAGCTAGGATGTTCACATTTGCAGGGAGGTACAGTGGATTTAATTGTAATGTGATTGAATAAGTATTCTTTGAGAAGCAGAATTTAGAAAACAGACTGGTATCTTCAAGGTCAATGTTATCATTCAATATTTCTCCAATGAATACATTCCCCAATCACATTAACTTGTGGAGACTTGGTAATAGGAGGATGGAATGCCAAACATCCTACATCTACAACAGGCACTCTTCCTATAAGACATGGCAAAGAAAGAAAGAAAATTAACTGGACAGAATCCAGCAATGTGCTACACTAGTGAATGTGAGAAAGTTGTGTTGATGTTAAATGGGTCTGATGGTCATCTGGGTAGCAGCCGCTAGACCCATTAGATCCCAGAGATAAAAACTTGAAAATATTGACTATGCATGCCAGCAAAGAGCTTCTATTATGTCTTGAATCAAAACATTACACTGGACAATTTGGGACACTCACACCCCATTTGAGAGAATGGGCATCTCTGCTACACTTTCTCATCAAGTAGGCTGAAAAAGGGTGACACTGGGAGTGCAGAGATATCATTAGATGAAATCATGAAAAAGGCAGCCAAGCAGAATTAGATCCACTGCCACATTGAGTTAGTCATGGAGTTGCAGGAATTCTTACACTGTAATCAACTCTCTGTCTGATACTGACTGAGTTTCATAATACCCATGTACAAGAGGGGACTGATGTTGAGATTGGTGATCAACTCTTTGCCCACATGGACAAAATGCTATGATGGGTTGAGATCTGACTTTTTCCAGGTCACAAGAAAACCCAGGTAACCTGAAAGAGACAGGAGATCATTCCTGCATCTCACCTGAACAGAACTTAGCATTTGTTTTTGGAGGATGATGAAGTTAACTAGACAAATATGACAAAGTTGAAAATTTTTGGTAGCATGCAAAACTGGTATACTATTCCCTGGTAAGCTAACAAGAAACTTGGGCTGGCTAATGTGGAATGTGAAAATATGTTTCAGTCAGGTCCAGGATTATTACAATTTCATCCTTTCTGACCGAAAGTCTGATTAATCGAGCCGTTTCCATCTTGAACTCTGGTACATCAATGTCCACTTCACACATAATGATCTTCTTGTGCATAATTTCAGCATTCTCCAAATATGACAGTATGTCTGTCATGAACAGGAGAAATGAATGGAGAAAGCACTGGGTAAATGAAATCCACAGCCACTCTGAAACAGAAATGAATGGAGAAAGCACTAGGTAAATGAAATCCACAGCCACTCTGAAACAGAAATGAATGGAGAAAGCACTGGGTAAATGAAATCCACAGCCACTCTGAAACAGAAATAAATGGAGAAACCACTGGGTAAATGAAAACCAAAGCCACTCTGAAACAGAAATGAATGGAGAAAGCACTGGGTAAATGAAAACCAAAGCCACTCTGAAACAGAAACAAAGCAGCATGGCACCAACCAGTAGGCTCTCTGCTGGCAAACAGGGTGGTTAGTCAACAGAAGCAGTTTTGAGGCTTAGGAAAAGAGAAACCTGGTATCTTATCCCCTTTACTAAACAGCCACTGAAGTGAGAATGTTGTCTCATGAAATTTAACTTACTGGGCAGCATTCAGCCTCTAATCTCATTGATGATGTTTAACTCTCCATTAAGACAGAGAATGATTTGAACGAAACGTCCCAGCAGTAAGTATGGCAAGTTGGAGGGGCACTTCCTGTACTACTCAAATCCTCATTTTCTGTATCCTGATGCCAAAGAGTGACAGCAACCGAAAGGGCGTGACAATGAATTATGTGATGTGAGTGATGATAAGTGAAGACAGGTGTCTGTCTCACCCAAAGTTTGAGGCAGTCAGAGCATTCGCCATAAAATGAGACTTAAGCTCTAAATACAAGGGGGACACTCCCCGACAAGTTCCAAGTTGTCTATTGAGTTTACAAAGATCATACAGTCAAAAACTGACCTAAATTTAGCAACTGCATCATCACTTCCTATATTTGTCAACACGTCTGTGGCTCTAACACCATCTGGGAAGAATTCAAGGATGGCAATTCTGCAATCCCATGTTCCTCCAATCATTACAGCCAGCATCATAAGTCTAACTTTGGAGGGGGACAATCAAAATGTCTCCCACCAAGCTAGCAACTAAGTCATCTTTGGACAAAGGACAGAATAAACAAAGTCCACAACTGCAAATAAAATTCACTAAAATATTGATCAAAAGTAACAAATAATGTTTACCACAAGCTGTAAAACATTACTACACTCAATTATACCAACTTTCTGGATAGATGGGTTGAAATCGCACAGATATTAATAGGATTTTGTGAGGTCTTGTACTATGTTGACATTTTGCTTAAACTGGTGCCACCTACAAGTGGTCAAGGAAGGCAATAGGTGAGACTTTCTTCCCATGTCTATATGGTATATAGATGGAAAAGACAAAATTTCTGTTTTGCAAGAGGGCTGGCTTCAGGAGGTAATGGCATTTATTTCCTAATGTCAATGAGACCAGGGAATGTATTCAAGTAAGAAATGAATATAGCAGCATCACTAACTGTTGCATGACATGCTTTCTAGTGATATTGTGAAAGTTTACCAAGTTTCCTCCCTTGAAAACAAATGGCTTTCATGTTATGGAACATACAAATGTGAGCAAAGTTACAAAGCAGAAGGAAAGGACAATGGAGGTCTTAAAATGCCAAGCCTTGACCCTGACCCTAGCAATCCCAATGTGGTACAAGACACACCTCCTTGTCAGGATGAGTTTCCTCCCTTAATCTGAAACAGCTTTAAAGTTATGGAGCAGAAAGAAAAATGAGATGAAAATGTAAAATACAAAAGTGGCAACAATGACCCTGAAGATAGGACCCCACGATGTGGAATGCAACAACTTCTTTTGATGATGTACAAGTATACCAAGTTCCATCTCTTAAATTCAAACTGCTTTGAAGTTAACAGAGGAAAGAAAGGGTAATCTGAAAATACTGTGGTACCCTTCATCCTGAAAATAGAACTGCAAATGTGGTATGTGACACAGTTCTAATGTTGATGTTTTTCATTCCATAATCTCAGACAGACATATTATTAGAGCGGAAGGGAAAGTGTGATGGATAGATGATAATTTGGAGACAATGTATTTGAAAAAGTGGGGGATAACAAGTTAAAACCAGAAAAAATGTGAAAAACAGCTATAATGGCATGAAAATCAGGTCGACTATTTATGCATATATAATAAGAAAACCAAATTTCATTGGTCTTTTTATAGATACTTGTTAAAAAGTCCCCCAAAAATGTGAAAATAATTGAAAATTGCTGTAATGAGGTGAAACTGTAATCAGGCCATCTACTTATGACCACGATAAAGATCACCAAATGTCATAGCTGCATGTCCAAAACTGTGTGTGCTATCATGCTGAAATTGATCTGGTTACACATACATACCAATACACATACACACCAATACACACAGCAGCTGAGATACCATCTGTGTGATATTACAAGCCAGTTTTACTCACCAGAATAGGTCTGAACACAGCAGCTGAGATACCATCTGCAACCTCATATTCTCCCCTCTCATTTGGACGTACAAAATTGTTCTCTAATGATGATGTAAACATTCTGAAAAAGCAAATAT
The DNA here is from genome assembly GCA_028554795.2 of Sinohyriopsis cumingii. Taxonomy (NCBI): domain Eukaryota; kingdom Metazoa; phylum Mollusca; class Bivalvia; order Unionida; family Unionidae; genus Sinohyriopsis; species Sinohyriopsis cumingii. The sequence goes on from CM068835.1 coordinate 8,084,265, forward strand.
TTTCAGTTTATTAAAAGGTATTGTATTTAAATTGGAAATATCTTCTTGCTGGACCACAAGTTTCTGGTCTTGGCGCAGGGTATAATCTAGGATTCAACCTTATGGCACCAATGGGCTCTCATGATTTTCAAATGGGGCCACCAAAATTTTGATATTGAAAACTACTTTTTCTGCAAGCATAACATAGAAACAAAAAGATTAAATAACAAATGTGCCCCAAAATAATGCTTTTAATGTTAAATACTCCTCCAATAATGGAATACAACATTTTTCTGTATACAGAGTACACAACTCCCTCAATATCTCGCACCCTGATAACTCGTGAACCCGCCTATAACGCGGGGTCAGGAGTGGCTCCCATTTTTTAAACCAGAAAATACTCTAAAAATGGATCCCTATTTGTTGAACTTGAAGAAAATCACAATCAAAATTGGTAATGGAAATTTTGATATATTGCTCGTTTTATCGTCAAAAACAGTAGATAGGACCTGGAAATTTTAATCAACACTTTCAAAAATATAAATTTTAAAAATAGGTCATACAATTTTTTACATTTTCTTTCCAAACAACATTCCTAGTACACTGCAATTAACAACACGTAAGGAAATTTCAATCAATGAAAATGTCACTTACGCCAAGTTGAGCAGTACTTTAATAAAAAAATACAAACAAATTGACTAATTTGTTATCAATTGAAATTTGTGTTCTAGTTCTATCTTTTAGTTCCTTTTAAGTGTAATCATCATAAATGCAATGTGTCCTCTGGTAATTAAACATAAAATGCGCGAATCTACTGTAACAGCTATGTCCGCGACCATTTCTCTGAGAACCTAATTAAGTGCCGACAGTGTTTTGATAACTGACTTCCAGAAATATTTGTTGTATTGTTGGACTGAATTAAAAGCTGGCCTCCTTTGTTTTACCATGTTAATTATGTCTTTTGAATGAAATAAAAGTTAAAAGGCACGAAAATCCTACAAACTTAAAATCTAGCCGCCCTGGTCGTACGTCAGGTGAACTCACTTCAACTGATCAATCAAACAGTTATAAATGTTATTGTGTATGCAACATAAACTATCTTAAATTAACCAACTCTTTCATAACTGTGATCAAAGATAAGGCAGTCAAGTGAAATGAATACCATTGTGGGCAAGCGAGTTTCAAAGAATTCATGAACTGGCACTTAGAGATATCATCAAGGATAATAAGAAGTTTAATTATTACTTCCAATGAAATCATGACATCAATATTGTACTAATTGAACAATACAAAACTTGGGTTTCAACATAGACGATTGTCTCACGAAATAAATGTCGCGTGTTTTTAAGGAAAAAAAAGGAACCTTGTTTGGTGGTGTATCAATAGTTAGTCTAGTTCCCTGCTCTGGTGACTCTGCTTTGGCGGTTTACTATTAAACACCACTACAGGAACCAGACTCATCAAGAAAACAAAAAGCACTGACGTAATATACAGATTTTTTCACGTACACGTGACGGTTGTTGAAACCAGTTGGAATCTTTTATTTGTTGGACATTTTGAAAATAAACGTTATTTAAACAGAATAATGAACAACTTCATTAGAAAAAGCGTGTTATTAAACATTCATATCGACGTGATTATAAAATGAGGATTCAGTCAATAAACAGCCCAGTTCCCTAAAGCTGCTCCCGCCCCCCCCCCCGTTTCCTTGATGCCAAAGTGATTTTTTTTCAATTTTTGGGAGGTCCCTCTGTAACTCGAGCCTCACTTATAATGCGATCTATGTTTGTGGACCCCGTTGTGCGCAAGTTATCGAGGTAGAGTGTAAATCAGAACTATTTTATAATCCAAATGAAGAATTTTCAATAATGACAGTAACAGGGATTGAAATTAATCTTTTGTCACTAGGATCACCAACAACAAAGTTTTACTGATCCTGCCCAAATTTCACTGATCCTTATAAAATCCAAATTTTACCGATCCTCCCCAAATTTCACTGATCCTTATAAAATCCAAATTTTACCGATCCTCCCCAAATTTTACTGATGCTTAGAAAATCCAATTTTTACTGATCCTAAGAAAATCAAATTATTACTGATCCTGTCCAAATTTCACTGAACCTGAGAAAATCAAACAGAAGCCACTCCAGTTTCTAATTCAACATTTATTATTCATAAATATCAACTCAAAACAATAACAAATGTAGTTTACAAACAAGAATGCTTGAAAGTTCCGATTCGTTTCTGCATCTGATTCAGCATCAGATGTAGGTCTGTAAGGCCTATTCTCTGGCCTTCTATTTCTTGGACTAGCAGCATGCCACAGCTTGAATGCATCTCTAGGTTTATAATCTGTGAGTTAAGGAGCACCATTATTAGTGTGATTCCAAGATTACATTATTCATATTTTTTACACCCATCAATAAATAAAATAGCCAGTGTACTTTTGTCAAAAACTTGCAGAAAGTGCATAACATCAAAGGCTTCCTTGCAATGCAGCCATTTATATGCATTTTCCAAACATTTCTAGTACTTTCTTGTTTTCCTCTTTTGTTCTTACTGACGATCACACTTTCTCTTGCCATCATGCAATTTCCTGTTTCAGGATGGATGCACACATTGTTTAAAGTTCCACATCTTTCCAACTGTCAGCACACAATGCATTAAATGTTTATCAACAATAAAATATAAATCAAAACATTTTGGTGTGCCTTTATGCAACTTACAATGCACACTAAAATACAAATCAAAACACTTCGGTGTGCCTTTATGCAACTTAAAATGCACACTAAAATATAAATCAAAACACTTCGGTGTGCCTTTATGCAACTTACAATGCACACTAAAATATAAATCAAAACACTTCAGTGTGCCTTTATGCAACTTACAATGCACACTAAAATATAAATCAAAACACTTCAGTGTGCCTTTATGCAACTTACAATGCACACTAAAATATAAATCAAAACACTTCGGTGTGCCTTTATGCAACTTAAAATGCACACTAAAATTATAGCAAGGCCAGATATGCAAGATTTTGGGTGTTTGCTTTATAGAAAAACTGATAATTCCATTCAAGACTTTTATCACATAAATACAGGGTATAGTGCAAAAAAAGATAATTCCATTCAAGACTTTTATCACATAAATACAGGGTATAGTGCAAAAAGTGATAATTCCATTCAAGACTTTTATCACATAAATACAGGGTATAGTGCAAAAAAAGATAATTCCATTCAAGACTTTTATCACATAAATACAGGGTATAGTGCAAAAAAAGATAATTCCATTTAAGACTTTTATCACATAAATACAGGGTATAGTGCAAAAAAGATAATTCCATTCAAGACTTTTATCACATAAATACAGGGTTAGTGCAAAAAAAGACCTCCGGGTCTAATGTTAATTTCCAAGTTAAGTTATCCCCCCACTTGAGCATAACCACTATATGGTTTTGTAGCACAAGATCCCACAGGGCTAAATTGCATGAGAAAAGAAATGAAAATTTCACTTTACTTTCAAACTGTATGCATTTTAATTTGGTTTGTTAGTCTACCTTTTCTACATTTAATTTCGAAATACAGCAGAAAGGGTGGTTGACTGGCATACTATTTTTTTCCATCCAGCATATACATTGGTCTTGTATCGAACACCATTCTCTGGTTCAAAATCACTCGCTCGCATCTCCATTAACACTTTTCCAGCTCCAATATGTCATATACTTAATAGTTTAAAAATAAATTGTCATCATCACTTTCATCAGCCAGTATTTGCTGCAAGAAATCATCATTTAAAGATAAATGTGCCAGCATTCTGCCAATTAGGATTTACTAGGTAGCCCATATTTTAAACAAGCATTTGCACAACTTCCTTGAGGCAATGTTCAAACTACAACAGAATGCTTTTCCAGGGCCCAATGTGCCAATTAATCTTAGTGAAGTTAAAGAGTGTGCACGCATTAATGATGTCATGTGCAAGGGACATACTGTATGATATCCGATTACTTCCAGTGGATTATGATAATGGTGGAATTGCTAGCACATGATGGAAAATCAAACGGTACTTCCAATCATTACACAACATAAAATAAATGACACAAAAGTAAAAGTTTCCACCATAATTTATTTATAAGCAAAATTTTTTAAAACTGAATGACTTGAAATGACTAGGTGAAATATCAATGATGTTCAAGGCCTTGAATTGAGGTGTTCACTTCTCAATGACTTTCAATGATCATGCAGACACGGTATATATAACTTGTAAACATTCACTTTAAGACGATGGCATTTTTTAAATAAAATATGTCAATATCAAATATGAAAACCAATGTATTGCACATATCAGCAGAAAAGATGAGAAAATACTGAAATATTCACCTTCCAAGCATCGTATTTGGATGCTTTCTAAACATTTCTGGGTCTACTACAAATCTAACATCATCCACCAGGAGAGCAATTCTCTCGCCAAGTACAGGAGAATTGTTGCCCTTGTTTTGTAGACCTTGCTGTGGCAGCAAGGAACCGAGTAGGTTCATGTTTCCACCACAAGCTCCTTTGGTGTCCCCAGCCTGCAGGTAGCTGACTGGCTCATCACTGCCTCCTGACGCCTAGAGTAAAAAGCAATGTGTTGAAAGAGAAGATAATTACAAATGTACTCCAACTTCCATCAAGCTGATTAATCTTTGTTAATTTTTTCCTGCATGCATTAGCTGATACTGCAAGACATGTACATAATTTTCAGGCAATGAAACAGTGGCAGCTGCGTTAAACATTTCTAACATTCATTTACCTGGCAAAGTGCTACGCTGGTGCTCATGACTCAAAATTACCAACGTTAGCTGAGCCTGAGACTCAAACTCACGCAGACAGAGGGCTCATGATTGTAAAAATTACCAAAGTTCATGCAAATTTTCAGATCGTGGTTTACTTAAATTAAAATGAAAAATCAAGTGACTTAAAATTTCTATATTTGTCCTATAATCGGTTGATTTTTGCCACAGACTTCATTAAATATGTTAATATAACATATTTCTGAGGCTATACAGATGAAACAAGGAACAAAGCAAGAAATTGTTTAAAGAAATTACTAGCAGGAAGAAGACTAATATTGAGTGTAAGTTCCTTAATGGAAGTGAAGCCCTTTTCTAGTACAGCAAATAATTAATTGTCAGTATATTTATATGGCAAACTTTGGCAGCTACCTGGAAAACATGAATGCCAACCGAGTATCATGGTACAGTTCACAGGGTGGGTGAAGAGTTTAAAGAGCCCCATGGTCTATCTCCACTATAATGTCTGATAATCATAATGTCTGACAATCTGATAATCATAATGTCTAATAATCTGATAATCACAATCTAATGGCTCACTACCTCATACAATTTTTCACATGTTTTCAGATGTCAGAAAACACACAAATATTTAATTAAGTCATCAGAATGAAACAAATGAAAAATTTGGGCCCATGCATCCAGATCCAAATGTATGTTGCAAGGAACATAGCAAATTAATCACACTTTTCTATGCATTAATGAATGAAAACAGACATTACTTCCATAATTACAAAGGGCTGTTCCAGTAAAACATATCTGTGACTTGGGAAAGATACTTTAAATGTTAAGCAGCCACCTGTAGATGAGAATTTAGAATTTTGTGTAATTTTCAAAGGAACCTTTCAGTAATCAGAGTACATATGGCATATATTTGAAAAGGACTGCCTTCCCTGGGTACCATGTATGTTTAAATGGAACAGCTATAAGACTGCCTTCCCTGGGTACCATGTATGTTTAAATGGAACAGCTCTAAGACTGCCTTCCCTTGGTACCATGTATGTTTAAAGACTGCCTTCCCTGGGTACCATGTATGTTTAAATGGAACAGTTCTAATTTATTTCAGTACACAAGAAAATGCATACATAAAAGAAAACACAACGATAAGCATAAAAAGCTAAAACAAGACATACACGTTTTAATCTCCTGCCGTCATCTACCTTTTGTTGAATATTTGCACAAATAAAACTCAGATTGGTCTCTGTTTTCCACCGAGTTGAAAATGAAAATATATTTACACAATGAATCTTGACAATAACAAGGCAAAGAATAGTGTATATTGGTAAACTGGAGTGAGAAAAGATGTCAATTCAAAATATTATGCTATTCAGAAATTTCCATTCCAATATTTATACATTCATAATGTGAAAAATGCATTAAAAGATACTCTATATTTTATGCCATTGTTTTATAAAAAGAATTTAGATTCTAATTATCAATTGTAACTAACTCATAGACTGGTATCAATGGGAACTAATTCATAGACTGGTATCAATTGGAACTAATTCATAGACTGGTATCAATTGGAACTAATTCATAGACTGGTATCAATTGGAACTAATTCATAGACTGGTACATGACCAGGTTTAGGTTTCAGAATATTCCATAATGGAAGTGAAGAAAAGATGTTAAGATGAAGGTTTTTACAATAACAGTTTTCTTCTAAAATAATGGGTGACATGTCCTTCTAATGCTTTTAGGATTTAGAGTTCTGTCTCTCTTGTCTTATCACTAAGAACAATAAATTGTGCCCAAAATCAAAAGTACATAAAAATGTAAAATCTGGCACAAAAGAAAATATAGTGTTCAAAAAGAAACAGAAAATACAATAAACAGAACCCAAATACAGCAATCAGTATGGTCTGCAGGGATGATGTCAAATTCCTTTCTTTAACAACTTTGATGACATATTAACTTCATTAATCCAGCATAGTTTTCCCTACCTATGCACCACCACCATCCTCTTCCATGTCACATACATGCCACCACCACCCCCCAGAGGTATAAGCATAATTATTGTAATTATAAGTGGCAAAAAATCATAATTTGGGCTTGACAAGTGCAATCTATATATTACATGCCAGAATTACAGCATGTATGAAAAAGATACATTTTTACTACTAACATGGTTCTGTAGCTGGTCAAATTTTTGCCACAAAGTGCAAAATCGATATGGATTGGAACCAGAATACAAACACAATATATACTGAAAAATTATTTATATTCAGCACTAACTTCAACTAGTTCACATGTGTAACTTTTGCTTAATGATAGTGAACTGGAATTCTGCTGTATTACATTACTCCCACAATTCTTTTAAAGTTTGTAAAGCGGTGTTGATTTGTCCTTTTATCTGATCTGGAATGTTCTGAAGATTGAAAAGATCCATATGCTCCATCATGTACCATCCACAACTCACACCATCATGTACCATCCACAACTCACACCATCATGTACCATCCACAACTGACACCATCATGTACCATCCACAACTGACGCCATCATGTACCATCCACAACTGACACCATCATGTACCATCCACAACTGACACCATCATATAACATCCACAACTGACACCATCATGTACCATCCACAACTCACACCATCATGTACCATCCACAACTCACACCATCATATAACATCCACAACTCACACCATCATGTACCATCCACAACTCACACCATCATGTACCATCCACAACTCACACCATCATATAACATCCACAACCCACACCATCATGTACCATCCACAACTCACACCATCATGTACCATCCACAACTCACACTATCATGTACCATCCACAACTCACACCATCATGTACCATCCACAACTCACACCATCATGTACCATCCACAACTCACACCATCATGTACCATCCACAACTCACACCATCATGTACCATCCACAACTCACACTATCATGTACCATCCACAACTCACACCATCATATAACATCCACAACTCACACCATCATGTACCATCCACAACTCACACCATCATGTACCATCCACAACTCACACCATTATGTACCATCCACAACTCACACCATCATATAACATCCACAACTCACACCATCATGTACCATCCACAACTCACGCCATCATTTAACATCCAAAAACCTCATGCCATAAAGTGTTTCACTTAACATATGGCACCATTTTCTTTAAAAGTAAACTGGTTCACTAACTAGCTTATCAATAAAATGTGTGTGTGTGTGTGTGTATGTGTCTGTGTGTGTGTGTGTGTGATTTGGATTTTTAATGTAGCTTTAACAGTTTTTTAGTCATATCACTACGATGTCTGCAGTGTGGCAGTTTATAGTGATGTCTAGCACTGGGGCATCATGCCACAGACAAGTAGCATGATGTCCCACCCAGTCACATTATCCTGACACCAGGCCGACCAGTCCTAACACTAACCTCTTAATGCTGAGCGCCAAGCGAGGCTGCTGTTAGTACCATTTTTGTAAGTCTTTGGTATGAATCTACCGGGGATCAAACCCACGACCTCCTGCATCCGAGGCGGACACTCTAACCACTAGGCCACCATAGCGGTATTAATAAAATGAATCTCTTAGGCATAGTTCACTTCTGAAGAAACCCATCTTTTTTTTAATTGGAAATGGGTCATAAACAGTTGCTATAAATAGCAAATAAGGCAAGTACTATTACACTATTCTTACAGAACAGTCACCATTTTAAGAATATTGTCAAATTTATAGGAGTTGGAATTAGAGAGATAATAATAAAAATAACAAAAACAATTTTTTATTACTTTTATTTTGATTTTATTTCTTAATGTAGCAAAAAGCATAATCCAGAAATAGTACAGCGCAAAACATAATGTGGAGAAAAAAGGATAATGATTACGACAAAATCATAATGGTTGGCAAGTATGTATGTGAGCCCCTCCCCCAACAAACAAATGATCTGAGCTGTAAAATTCTAAACATTGGCCAAGTTTTGTGAAAAAAGCATTCCTCATCAATTAATATAATGAAATTGCAAAACAGCTATTTTATAACATGTACACATAAGTTTTAAAAGTAAACATGGGGTCAGTTTGAGGATCACAAATTTTGAGTAAACATTACTGACTCAGCAAATGAACTGTAAGGAACCAATGACTATTATAATCTGGGCTGTGACAGCAACAACAAGAATGGCAAAAATGTAATTAGATAACAATTTTGTTTTTGACTGATAAGCCTACACTAGATCAACTATGAACTGGAAAGAACTCTAGCATAAATACTATTGACGGCTGTACAAGACTAGGTTGGACTATCACAAATACTATTACTGTACATGACTAGGTCAGACTATCAAATATTACTGCTGTACATCACTAGTCAGGGTTCATACAGGATTTTGAACGATAAATTCAAAGACTTTTCCAAAACTTTCTAAGACCACAAACATAGATTTCCAAGACATATTTTCACTAACATTTTGTGTACAAGTTATGTTATAAGAGAAAACAAAGAATGCAAAAGACTACAATACTGTTTAATGATGAAATTCAAACTATAATCAATTTCCTAAACTACATACCCCCTGAATCCTGCCCTATGGAAAGAAAAAGTTCGTATTTTATGTCCTAACATCCTTGGACAATTTTATTTGTGATTATGGAAAGAAATTAAAATGTTTGGGTTTATTTAAATTTGCCAAGACTTTTAAAGACCTCATGGTAATCTGCTCAATTTACCCAAACTTTCAAGGTCTTGAAAATGCTACCTCATTTTCCCCAAACTGTCAAAGACCTTCAAAGACAGTAAGAACCCTGCTAGGTTGGATTATCATAAATACTACTGACAGCTGTACAAGACTATGTTGGACAAACCAATAGCATAAGCAGGCTGAATTTTTTGCTATAAAAAGTTTCAATGTCAAAATGCAGAAAAAATGTGCAAATAAACAGCTCTATACAAAATAACGTTATGGAAGCATACCATAAAGTTTCGGGCTAAGCTTACTCTGCTGTGGTTCTTGGGTCCTACATGTTCTGGAGATGCCCTAGCATCTCCATCATCGTTGCTGGTGTAGTTCTCAAAACTGTCAGAGCGGGACCGATTGACCAGGCAGGGTTTAGATCGAGGTGTACCAAGGGAGCTGAAAAAATATAAAGGTGGCACATGATCTGAGATATTATATCTCCCAAACTTTATATTATGTTGATATGTCCCAGTGAATGATATTTTATTATGTTGATTTTTGCCTAATGAATCATACTCTATTATGTTGAATTTCCTCATTGAATGATATTCTATTATATTGATTTTGCCTACTGAATGATATTCTATTATGCTGATTTGGCCCACTGAATGATATTCTATTATGTTGTTTTTACCACTGGTTGATACTTTATTGTATTGATTTTGCCAAATGAATGATACTCAATTACATTGATTTTGCCAAATGAATGATACTCAATTACGTTGATTTTGCCTACTGAATGATACTCTATCATGTTGATTTTGCCTACTGAATGATCTTCAATCATGTTGATTTTGTCCATTGAATGATATTCTAAAAAAAATGGGGAGCCATGATAGCTGTTACTAGAATGTCAGCTTTGTGATCCAAGGGTTCCCCATATGACACACAACCAGACTATCCTGGGGGGTAGCTGCTTTAGTGTTCCTTGGGAAAGGCATTTAGCTCCAATTTCATCACTAAAGTAAGGCCAATAATATGTTACAGTTGCATTATTATCCAACCAACCAACTGATAAAAAATTCTTTCTAAAGACAAAGTCATATTCCAAATGATGATAACAGACCTTGATGTCATAATCCAGCTAATGACATCAAATCCTGATGTCATATTCCAACTGATGACACAAAATTCTGATGTCATAATCCAACTAATGACATCAAATCCTGATATCATAATCCAAATGATGACACCAAATCCTGATCTTATAATCCAAATGACGACACCAAATCCTGATGTCATAATCCAAGTGATGACACAAAATCCTGATCTCATAATCCAACTGATAACACCAAATCCTGATCTCATAATCCAACTGATGACACAAGATCCTGATGTCATAATCCAAGTGATGACATCAAATCCTGATGTCATACTCTAAGATGGTTTCCTTATTATATTAAAATTGGATGAGAAATTTAGAGGTACAAAGGTAAGTTCAACTAACCAGATAAAAGATCATGTCATTAATATGCACAGATCCTACTTAATAATACAGAACCTAAGACAATTATGATATACAGTAAGCTTCTTTATTAGGTTACAGCAAAGTTAGATTAAAATTTAAAAAATTGCTCTCCTGAGCGGTAATAAGCTCAGCCCATCAGGTACAAGACTAATTCATAAATATGTGCAGATTTTGCTCATGATCAAGTTCAACCAACATCTTGATGGTACAAACCTACTTACCAAGTTCAAAAAAATTAAAATTAACTGCTACTCAAGTCTTGTCAAGCTCAGCCAAATAAAATGCAAGGTCAACTCATCAATATGCACAGAGTTGTTCATCTATCTTTTTATCAAAATCAGATCAGAAATAGTTTATACAGTGGTAACATGGTAGTCAATTTGGTTGTAAGAACATTGCTTTAATAAAAATGGGCTTCGCTCATTATGAAACCAATGTGAGATCTTGATTACTGTTAGTCCAAGAAACCAATTTTTTTTCCAAGTAAAATATGTTTCTTCAAGAATACATACCCAATACCTATGGAGAACTACTATTACCTTTAAAATCCAGCCTTCCCAGATAACACTTTTAGTTAAAATAAACTATCTGCCCACCTAGATGGATGTTGGGCTGAGTGATCTCTCCCTGGTATTGGCATTGGTCTGACTGTGATGTAACTGCAGGGAGGATGGGCAGGTATAAGTGTATTATGATTGGGTCTCATGTGTCTTGAGATTGTGTGAGCTCTAATTCCTCCAGATCTGGCTGAAGAACCAACCAGATCACAATGGACTAACAACGAGACAGGTCTAATCTAAAAGACTCAGCTAGCCACTGAGGATCATCCAATCAACAAAATACTGGAATACCTTAAATGGGCTGCAACTACTCCCGTGACCCTGATAAAGGCCTGGAAATGGAGGCTAAGCTGAACAGCAGAGCTCAAAATTGGATAACCTCCTGATCCAAGCAAAACCAAAGAGGAAAAAAAAGGAAGTGAAGGTACACTTTCATTAAGATGTGGTCTCCATCTTGAAGTGATTTTCTGTGTCCTAGGTTAAAAAAATATGCATCCAAATATGCATGATTTAAGCGTTTCCGAGACCCGAGTGAAGGACAGATGAGGAATAACTATGTCTAAAATGTTCACTAATTTGTATATATACATCTGATATACAGATTCACTAATTTGTATATACAAGGTTCACCTTTATCAACTATATATACAGATTAGTGAACATTTTAGAGTTATTTCTCATGGCTCTCAAGTTACAGTCCTTATATGCAGAATATTTCCAGATCAAATCCTACATCTAACACTCTACGAACTGTGACCATTTCAAAATTCATGGCCATGTTGTGCAAGAACATGGAATAAGCCTTTTCTTAAGAAATTGCATGAGGTTTTTGGCGGCTTCTTAAGTCAAACTTGATCCGAAAATAATGATAAAAGCCATTATTTCAAGTTCTATCGTAAATCAAATCTCTCGTGACAAGCAAATGGATGAAGCATGGCATAAGCTCACTGAACATTACGCCTGTGTGAACCCAAAACCTTTCTCAGTAACAGACCTGCCAACACTAAAGAGAAAGTCTCAGACAGTTGATTTTTTTATACTTAAATTTGATAGCTTTCAGCAAGGTATAACAAAGTATTATGTACTGCTATTTTCAAGCTGGAAAATGTGTATTAAAAAAGTTTGGTATTCAAAACTGATGCATCGACTACGTTCATCTGAAAAGGTTGTAACATAGATTTTATGTAGCTCAGTTCCAAACCCTACACAGCTCCACCACTTCTTGCTATATCTCAACTTGACATCATTTTTGGATTTTTTTTCCTTCATTTCACATGACGTCAAAAATGTATCTCCTGCCATGTGACACACTCAAATCGACATGTGATGTCCAATAAATGTAATTGTGTCCCTTCCTGCCTTTGTTTAGAACAATCTAAATATTCCTTTTTATTCTTCTGTACTGATTATTAAAACTTTTTAAGAGGCTTACTTTTTCCTTTTGTCTATAACACATATCAATAGCTGGAAGCCATATTTACAAATTTCTATAATCAACACTTTGGTCATGCAGATGCTTTGCATGGAAAAATATGTGTGGTTTAAAGTGTCTGAGGAACTACTGTTCCTTGACTAATTCCACTAAAATCTAATACCAAACCCAGGTTCAGATCAAACACAGATGAGCCAATTATCCTGATTTTACAACAACAATCATATTTCCATAGTTAGTCTGAATTTTAAGGGTCATTTCATAAAACTTACAGCAAAATCATATTGATTGGCAGGCCTGCAAAAATATTGGAATCAACATTTGTGAACATTTTGCCCGAGACCCTTTCCAAATGATCTCAGGCAAGGAGGCCAAGAATAATATTCCCTTTGCAAATAGTTAATAAATGCACAATATAATTATAAAGTTTCATGAATTCCCACCAAGAGGCTTAGGGAAGATGTAAGAAGAAACAAATGGAAGGTAATTACAATATCCCTGAAACTGGAAATTGGGAATAAATATATTCACCTTGTGCGTTTAATACAAGCTTTCCTTCTGTCCTCCGTTTCCGAGTAATATTCAGTGTCACTACTGTAGCTATCGTACTCTGCTTCTTTTCTATGTTTTCGATGATGACGAAAGGCCATCCCACCAGGGAAATGGGATGGCAACAGCAGCTAGAATCTCAACACCCACTCAATAACAATAATTTGAAACACCTGTGAACAAGAAATATAACAATCTGATTAGTTTTGGAATCTCTGCTATAATGGAGATACGACATGCACTAATAAAATTTCATTTTCTGGTGATCATTTTAAGTGGCAAAACGGTGGCCCATTTGTGAGGGTAAATATATATAAGCATCCATTCTTCACAGATGGTATTTGAAAAACTCTGCCACATACATCAATTAACTGTGCCTTCCCTGGATATCTTCAAATCACAGGTGCAGGCCATCCAGTACGCTAAAAGTTCACTTTTTCTAACTACATTATACATAAATTCTTTTAATTGGTATATCATTTTCTTGTTCATCTCTGCAATTTTATGAAGTACAGATATACACCAGACTGTGGTATTGTACCTTATTGGAAGAACAGATGAAAGATTGTATTTTGTGCATGGGGGTATTATTAGTATCATTGGTATTATTGGTATCATTAGTATCATTGGCAATTATATCTTCTGAATGATGTTTTTGTAAGAAAATGTGATTTTATGTGTCTGTATGTGACTTGAATTTTAAACATAGCTTTAAAAAAAGTCAGTCATATCGCTATGATGTCTCCAGTGTGGCAGTTAATAGCGATGTCTAACACCGAGGCATCATGCTGCTTACATGCTGCATCATGTCCAACCCAGTCACATTATCCTGATACCAGGCTGACTGGTCCCAACACTAACCTCTTGATGCTGAGTGCCAAGCGAGGCAGCTGCAAGTACCAATTTTATGTCTTTGGTATGACTCGACCAGGGCTCAAACCAACAACCTCCCGCATCCAAGGCGGAATCTCTAACCACTGAGGCAACTGGAGCGGTCAATTTGATTAGTAAATCAAACGGTCAGCAGAAAATGAAACTGCTTTGGTGCATGTCAGTTTTCCTTATTGGCAAGTTGATTTTAATCATTTTGGAAAAATAACTAAAAGTCAGAAGTAATATTCTAAATGGACCTGTCTATTTTGTGATAAAAATATAACTTCATCTCCACTTCTTAACTGGCTAGTAGGATACTCTGACCTACAATCAATCAACTAGGATGCTCTGACCTACAATCAATCAACTAAGATGCTCTGACCTACAATCAATCAACTAGATTTTCAAACTCACTGCCATGATGGCTAAAATGGATGTCATAACAGCAACATTTTCATTTAGTACAAACCAGACAACATAAGCAGTGTTTTGGTGAAAAACCAGTGATGATATCCTTCATTAGATGGTTTAACAAATTTAAACATGATGGCATTTGTTCTTCCATTTGTTTTCTTTTCTTTTCTGGAGAAAATTCTGAATCTTCTACTTTCTTTTCAACATAACTAAAAGTTAACTATTATGAAGAGATACAGTGATGGTGGCAAATGCTTTGTGCAATCCAATATGGTAGTCAAAGACTGGTTTGGTAGCCTCCATTTCAAATGAATCAATCATATTTTTGAACTCTATATTATTATGTATACCTATATTTTTTGTAACTGCTGGTACATGATTTTATCTAATTTTTATAATTCTTATTCATGGCTGTAATGTGTATAGAATATCTTTTGTTATGAACTGTATATGTGACCAGGCTGTTTTAAAAACACAAATTGCAAAAGATTTAAAAATAGATATTTTCATATGTGTTGACATTTGTTGTTGTGGGGTTTAATGCCATTTTTCAGCACAAGATAGGCTATGCATGGCAGCCAGTATTAATGGTGGAGGAAGAACCCAGGAAAACCCTGAGAAGAACCACCGATCCACGAGAAGCTACTGGCAAGCTTTCTCACATACCCACACTGGCTGAATCCAAGACTCAAACCCACCCAGAGGTGAGATGGCAGTGATCCGTAACGGAGAGAGCTTTAGACCACTTGGCCACTTGGGGCCCCTTGACAATTAGTAATAATAATTTTAATAATAAGATTTAAAATGGCACCTATGGCATAGGTTCTAAGTGATTAATGGGATGTCAATGGTTCCAGAATAATTCTGTGGCTTCCAAATGGTTGTACGCAGTCATGTGAATATTCTTAATTGATGCAAAAGTCAACAGTGTATAATGTCATGTTGGGTCTATTGCGAGCATAGTCATAACATATGGTGTATATATTATTGTTGTTGTTGTTGTTGGGTTTAACGCCATTTTTCAGCACACGATAGGCTATGCATGGCGGCCAGTATTAATGGTGGAGGAAGAACCCGAGAAAATCCCAGGAAGAACCACCAACCCACGAGAAGCTACTGGCAAGCTTTCTCACATACCCACATAGGCCGAATCCTAGACTCAAACCCACGCAAACAGAGGTGAGATGGCAGTGATCCGTAACGGACAGCGCTTTAGACCACTCGGCCACTCGGGGCCCCCTGGTGTATATATAAGGAGAACGTTAAGCTATCAGATTCATTCAGATTTTTGGAGTCATTCACACTTATTTTGTTCCTGAGTTAAGTCTGCAGATGTTTATGTTGTACTTTTTTTGAGAGGAAAAACATTTCTTTGGGTGTTCAGTGGAAACAGAAAGTGTTCATTACTTGGACTTATATTATTCTGGAACTATTATAATTTATTCAAAGGAATTCTGGACAATGCCATATTGATGATGTCATGCTTCTTGAAGGACCAGTACATTTCCAGTACTGAAAATTATAAGAGACTTTTCATTCATTTAGGACTCTCATAGACTTTTATAAGGACTAATTTGGATTCAATTCATCATAATGTAAGTTCCTCTCAAATTTTTCATTAATCACTTTAATAATTAAATTGTTTGTTAAGTTTTACAAAACTTTTTGGTCTTGCTCCTTTTGTGTTACTTATGCTTGTGACCACAGAGTCATAACAATATCCCTATAAACAATACATGTTTTCTATGAATGCCAATTCTAAACAGACAACTGAAAGGAGATTTTTAATTTAATTTTTTTTTAAACGGATTTTTAACATGAATAATGCACACCTGGCAGCTATGCTACCAAAGATTGTGATATCCCACAAGAAGCCTGAACCAACTGGCCCTCTGGGAAATAACTTGGTGAATATTGTTCCAAACAGAAAAAGGCAGCATCCTAATAGTTTACGGGAAGAAATCACCAATCTTGTCTGAACATACTCTTAAAGGGCACATGCTAGTTACTGAGGAGGAAAAAAATATCTTGGAGTGGCTTTCTCCAGAGACTTCTCTTGGAAAAGACACATATAGATGAGAATGAAAAAAGGGCACAGTAGCATTGCTTTCCTGCACAACCTCCAAATCAATGAAAAAGCATAATGTACAGTATATTTCTTCTCTGTATAACCTGGCTTTGAGTACTACTCAACCTTGTGGAACCCACATAATAAACACCTGCTACATAACATAGAGATGGTTCAGAGGACAGATTCACAACAAACAGATACCATAATACTAGCAGCATCTGTGCAATGTTGAATCATCTCCAATGGGAATCAACTGAATCCAGGCAAAAGAAGGCCCAGCTGATCGTGTTGTAAAAGATGGTGAACAATCTAGTGGACATATTTGGGAACAAATACTTGACCCTAGCATATTGACAAACTAGGGCAAATCACAGGAAGACGTTCCAGTTAAAGTCAGCATTAACAAAATGTTTCAAGTTCAGCTTCTTTCAAGTTAGCATTAATAATTATGGAAGCTCCTGACTTGTTATCTCACAAACAGGAGCTTTCCAAAATCACATTGTAATGAACTAGTCAGCAAAAAGGCCTAGTGATTCTCAAACTTATGCTGGTTGAGATTCATCTACCTCATTCATTGCCACAACAGTAGCCAGATTGGTTTGAGTATGAAGGGATGGAAATGTAGACACACTTTCAGATTACTCTTTTGTCTGTCATATCGCTACCTTCCTTCCAATATTCTTGACCACGCACCGCCCGTTGATTAATAAGTGCGACTGTCAACATATTTATAGACAGACAGAATATCAGTACTGGGCGCGTATTATGATTTTCCAAGGAATATGGATGCATGAGACTCCAAATAAAGTGAATTAATGCCATTTAAAGGTATGTGTAATCAAATTCAAGAAAAGTACAGTTGATACTGAATGTTTACGTTACATGTATCATGAATTATAACCGGATTGTGAAAAGCATAGATTCACTGAACATAAAGAAATTTAAAAATATGAAATGATCGTTGTCAAAGGACATTACATCCACATGACTATATAAATTGTGGACTGACAGGCTGAATACGTAAGAGGCAGATTTGGATAGTCCATTTTTTTTTATGGGAAAAGTAGTACCGAAATCTTGGAAATTTATTAGACTACGGATTTTGACCCAAGGACATACAAAATCATACGTAAAACGATATTCCTTAAAACTGCAATCTACTTATCAATATCAGGAGGATGTTTAAATTACCATGCTGCCGCAAATTATCAGTAAACCTAAAACAAAATGAAAATATCCTCTTAAAATTACTAAACTTACGAAAGCATAGTAAGCATTTGACCATTTTCTGTATTGCATTGTGGGTAAATTAAAAGTCACGTGCACTTGCCGAGCATTCAATCCTCTTTGGAAGAAACGTAAGCGTTTGACTGATAAGGATTGCTCGAATGGTTGACAGATGGAGGGAAGCATGTAGTTACATTGTATACAACATCGTTGATCATCATTTTTACTCTCATGTGAGTAATGATAACAAATTGAAATCTGGCATGATTAATCTATATTTTTTGTATACTTGTATATCCATTAAAGACAACTGATTTGAACAAGTAATGAAGTTATCAATATCTCTGTTTTTACTTTAGGCATTGGATGCTGATCTACTGTGATGCATTGATGTCACGGATTTTAGCAGAGCGCTTAAGCTAATCATGAAATAGTTACTCTATTAGGAATTACTCGCGATCAACCTTGCAGTGAATTGGAATCACTTTATATAATACGTGTGACTAAGCCTGAAAATTTTAAATGATTCCTTGTCTTTTTATGCTCGTGGGTCTGTATGAAGTATATGTGACTTCTTGGGTAACACTGTTTTGATCGGGGGGGGGGGGGGAGGAGGATATCTAGAGTCCTCAAATTTTATTTTAAAAAATTCTCTCTTTATTATCGCTGCCTTTGGCAATTTAAAGAAAAGGATTTATGCATGTATTCATGAATTATACAATGCATTCTCACAATTCAGTTAAAATCATGACAACTGTAGAAGAAGCTTGTATCGGGAATATTCATGCAACACAAGTCATTAATATTGGTTGTTTTAAGTAGTTAAAATATTGACTCTTTCATTCAGATCATAAAACAAGTAACTTAGCCTGAAAATTTGCAAATGGTATGATCTTTTTGTCCAGATCCAAATCAACTAATTGGTATCATTCAATGTTAGTGGGTGTATATGTTATGTTACTTAAACCTAGAATTTGAGAGAAAACCAAATGTGTGGTGAATAATGTTTATGGTAAATTATTATCGGTTGGCATTTAGAAACGCAGTTTTTATGGTTGCAAAATCCATCTTCATTATAAGATATAATCACATTCTAAGTTCCATGAGAAAATGTTTCCAGACCATGACCAATTGTTTTGTGTATGAGACTTTTAGATTGAGAAAATAAGTGCTTTTTACTTGAATTATTTTTTATATTTTGAATAAATAGTGTGCATTGTGAATCTCAGCAGTTTTCTGTTTCCCTGATTACTTGAATTTTATATATACATACATATATATACAAAAAGTACCTACCTACCATAATTTTAATACCAGTGCAGTAGGAAATACACCTTGTTTGGCCTTAGAACAGTGATTCTCTAGTGGTTCTAACACATAAGAACATTAGAATTTTCATTCAGAATACCCTTGGATCATTTCTGGAATAATGTGAAATATTTAGTACATTTAGGTTAATTTTCTAGGAATTCAATACTCTAATTTTTAATTCTTTCACTTTGTTTGATTTTATATTTTAGGGAAATAAATTTATATTTTGGAAATTTGAATGCTTGTTGGATTTTACCTTGTCTTGTTAAATAGTTTAAGCCCCTAGACATTACAATACACAAAGTAACTAGCATGTGTTAAAACAAATAAAAGCCATTTTATGCATCCTGTACAAAATTCTGAATGATAATCTGACACCACAGTAAAATGGAATCAGTTACCATCAATCTGAATCTAGCTGTCATTTAGGTAAGTTGCTCTTTTTAAAGATTTGATTGCTTGTGAAGCTGTTAACTACATGATTCAGTAATTGACAGATGAAGCTTAACACCTGAAATTACAGTCCTTGTTAATTATCTTGTTTAGTCTGCTATTTACTATACCACACGATTCACCAACAAATGTTTTATTATTCACATGATTGACCAATAGGTGTGTTATTATTCACATGATTGACCAATAGGTGTGTTATTATTCACATAATTGACCAATAGGTGTGTTATTATTCACATGATTGACCAATAGGTGTGTTATTATTCACATAATTGACCAATAGGTATGTTATTATTCACATAATTGACCAATAGGTGTGTTATTATTCACATAATTGACCAATAGGTGTGTTATTATTCACATAATTGACCAATAGGTGTGATATTATGCACATGATTGACCAATAGGTGTGTTATTATTCACATGATTGACCAACAGGTGTGTTATTATTCACATGACTGACCAGTAGGTGAATTATTCACATAACTGACCAGTAGGTGTGTTATTATTCACATGATTGACCAATAGGTGTTTATTATTCACATGACTGACCAGTAGGTGCATTGTTATTCACATAACTGACCAGTGGATGTGTTATTATTCACATGATTGACCAATAGGTGTTTATTATTCACATGACTGACCAGTAGGTGCATTATTATTCACATAACTGACCAGTGGGTGTGTTATTATTCACATGATTGACCAATAGGTGTTTATTATTCGCATGCAATTTGAAATGATTAGGTAACTTATTTTCACCTACTTGACAAATCAGTCTATAGTAAGGCATGCTGTCACCTACTTGACAAATCAATCTATAGTAAGGCATGCTGTCACCTACTTGACAAATCAATCTATAGTAAGGCATGCTGTCACCTACTTGACAAATCAGTCTATAGTAAGGCATGCTGTCACCTACTTGACAAATCAGTCTATAGTAAGGCATGCTGTCACCTACTTGACAAATCAGTCTATAGTAAGGCATGCTGTCACCTACTTGACAAATCAATCTATAGTAAGGCATGCTGTCACCTACTTGACAAATCAATCTATAGTAAGGCATGCTGTCACCTACTTGACAAATCAATCTATAGTAAGGCATGCTGTCACCTACTTGACAAATCAATCTATAGTAAGGCATGCTGTCACCTACTTGACAAATCAATCTATAGTAAGGCATGCTGTCACCTACTTGACAAATCAATCTGTAGTAAGGCATGCTGTCATGTTCTTTCTAGCAAGCAACAGGTTTGAACCTCTGACACTTAATATAGTTTGGTAATTAAATAGATGCTACTTCAAATTAACTTCAACTGGAGCTGTTTCTTTGGATTGCCATGCCAAATTGCCAAGCTTTTATATTACATACCCCACTGCCCCACATATGCCCCCAACTTATGGTAGGTATTCCAGGGGTCATAACCAAAAATGTGATGTAATGTTTGGTAAAAATATGATTGACCTCTGATCCCCTACTCCAGGGAAGGGTTATGACATAGATAGATTAAGACCAAAATGTCTTTGTTTAATAGAACAATCATGTAGTAATATTCAGTACATGATTATCATGGATTTAATACATAAATAGTATAATATACATGATTTTATACATATATAATCAACATGGTTTAATACATATGTAATCAACATGGTTTAATACATATATAATCAACATGGTTTAATACATATATAATCAACATGGTCTAATACATATGTAATCAACATGGGATTAATACATATATAATCAACATGGTTTAATACATATATAATCAACATGGTTTAATCATATATAATCAACATGGTTTAATACTATATAATCAACATGGTTTAATACATATGTAATCAGCATGGGATTAATACATATGTAATCAATATGGTTTAATACATATATAATCAACATGGTTTAATACATATATTATCAGCATGGTTTAATACATATATAATCAACATGGTTTAATACATATATAATCAACATGGTTTAATACATATATAATGAACATGGTTTAATACATATGTAATCAACATGGTTTAATACATATCTAATCGACATGGTTTAATACATACATAATCAACATGGTTTAACACATATATAATCAACATGGTTTAATGCATATATAATCAAAATGGTTTAATACATATATAATCAACTTGGTTTAATACATATCTAATCAACATGTGATTAATACATATATAATCAACATGGTTTAATACATATATTATCAGCATGGTTTAATACATATGTAATCAACATGGTTTTAATACATATCTAATCAACATGGTTTAATACATATATAATCAACATGGGATTAAATAATATGTAATCAACATGGAGTTAATACATATATAATCAACATGGTTTAATACATATATTATCAACATGGTTTAATACATATATAATCAACATGGTTTAATACATATATAATCAACATGTTATAATACAAATATAATCAACATGGTTTAATACATATACAATCAACATGGGATTAATACATATATTATCAACATGGTTTAATACATATGTAATCAACATGGTTTAATACATATATAATCAACATGGGATTAAATAATATATAATCAACATGGGATTAATACATATGTAATCAAGATGGTTTAATACATATATTATCAACATGGTTTAATACATATGTAAACAGCATGGTTTAATACATATGTAATCAACATGGGATTAAATAATATGTAATCAACATGGAGTTAATACATTTATAATCAACATGGTTTAATACATATATAATCAACATGGTTTAATACATATATTATCAACATGGTTTAATACATATGTAATCAACATGGTTTAATACATATATAATCAACATGGTTTAATAGATACATAATCAACATGGTTTAATACATATATAATCAACATGGTTTAATAGATACATAATCAACATGGTTTAATACATATATAATCAACATGGTTTAATACATATGTAATCAACATGGTTTAATACATATGTAATCAACATGGTTTAATACATATATAATCAACATTGGATTGAATAATATATAATCAACATGATTTAATACATATATAATCAACATGGTTTAATACATACATAATCAACATGGTTTAATACATATATAATCAACATGGTTTAATATATATTATCAACATGGTTTAATACATATGTAATCAGCATGGTTTAATACATATATAATCAACATGGTTTAATGCATTTATATAATCAACATGGTTTAATACATATGTAATCAACATGGTTTAATACATATGTAATCAGCATGGTTCAATACATATATAATCAACATGGTTTAATACATATGTAATCAACATGGTTTAATACATATATAATCAACATGGCTTAATACATATATAATCAACATGGTTTAATACATATATAATCAACATTGTTTAATACATATATAATCAACATGGGTTTAATACATATGTAATCAACATGGGAATGTAATTATTGCTATTAAGGTAGTATGCTGGAGGTCAAAAGATGAACCAGTCAGTTTCCCTTGCTGTTGATGCTGTGTACCCAAATGGGTCCCTAATTAGACCACCCACTACAGCAGATGACGGAATTGGCTGCACTTTCTGGCGTTCCCCCAACCATGTGTTATTCCAGTGTGCCAATGCTGCCATTGTCCTAGGTCTTCTGGCTCCCAAGAAGAAATTTGGAGACCTGTTTCTTCACAGCATGTTTGCTCTAGGTAAGGATCTATACGTTAAAAAACTGCAGAGATGACCACACATGTGTTAATGTGACTTGTTTCCCATGTCTTGTTTCAAAAAGATAACAGGACTTAGTATTGGCATTTCCATCCACCCATCAGTCTATCTTTTAATTTGGCTATTTTGCATTAAAGCAGTTTGCCATAAACAGGTTAAAATTGTTATATTTAGTACATACTTAATGGTCTTTTATTGCCCACTCAGTACGGTGGACATGGTCACTGGGAGCAAGGGATTAGGTGTCCACTATGGATGTTGAATGCCCATGATGTCTAGTAGATATACCTTAATCTAATGGAACTCTGTCATGGCTTTTGTTGTAGCTTAGTCGGTTTTATGGCACTTCCTATGAATTTTATTGAATTTAACCCGTGAGTTGACATGCAAAACAAACAGATGGGAGAAACCCTGATGCCATGAACACATATTGTAGTGAGAGTTAATTGCATACCTTTACCTGTACAAACTTTACAATAAAACATTGCCTGTGGTATTTTTTTGCGGCGGAACCAGGAATACTTATAGATGAAGGCTCGTACAGGTGACACTCAATTTATGCAATAGATGTGTTCCAAAGGTTTTGGTTTAAATTGAAAATTGGCATAAATTGAAATTCCCATAGGATACTTTTAAATAAAGAAAGTTCTTTGGCAAATTATACATAAGTTTTCAAGTAGTGATAATTTATGCATAATTTTCAAACAAAATAATATAATATGTATGTAAGCTGCTAGTGAGTCACTGCACATGGTGCCAGGTGATGGCATAAATATGAGTACAGTGGCGCATAGTGAATTTGTTCATTATAAATGAGTCATTAAAATGAAAGCATGTAAATCATATTGAAAGATAGCGAGCATAACCTGTAATGTAGATAAAATGACAGGTTTTAAAATTCTTGGATATACTTCTACATCTGTCAGTGATGGAGCATTCATCAGAAATATTGGCTATCTAAAATAGATCAACTACACGTACATGTTTTCATATTCACATGGAAATTTATATACTCTTTTCCATGAGGCAGTAACTTTGATGTTCTTTCTCTTACCCTTTAATTTCCCAACTATTTGTGCAGCCCCCTTTGAAAAAATTTTTGGAAAGTACACAAATAAAGAAGGGAAATCACTCTATTATTACAAATTTACAATGTAAGATAGTTCTCATTTATTGCATTCTTTCATTATGTAAGATTTTAAACAAGTTTTGTATCAGTTAAATGTAATTAAATTTATCATGTTGAATAAGTGTCAAGATACATATGATGGCAATAATTGTTTTTGAAAGTGATAATTTTTATTAAGAATAATAATTATGACTGATAACAATTACAAATAACACCATACAATTTATCATGCACATGCACAATGAAGTCCAAAGGATATATTAACATATATATCATAATTCTTTCTCAGGGTTTGTTCACTAAAAATAATGTGGCATTGTGTATTGACATAATATAAAAATATGTGCAAGCTATCATAGAACATGGTTTTCTGTAGCTTTATCAAGGACTTCGAAAATGACCAACTATTGGAGAGATGGCAGTTTCAAATACACAGAAGATGTCTACACTGTATTGAAGGCTGCACTCTATCAGTGGTTATTTATGTCATCAATACTGTATTGAAGGCTGCACTCTATCAGTGGCTATTCATGTCATCAACATTGTATTGAAGGCTGCACTATATCAGTGGCTATTCATGTCATCAACACTATTAAAGGCTGCATTCTATCAGTGGCTATTCATGTCATCAGCACTGTATTGAAGGCCGCACTCTATCAGTGACTATTCATGTCATCAATACTGTATTGAAGGCTGCACTCTATTAGTGGCTATTCATGTCATCAACACTGTATTAAAGGCTGCACTCTGTCAGTGACTATTCATGTCATCAACATTGTATTGATGGCCGCACTCTGTCAGTGACTATTCATGTCATCAACACTGTATTGAAGGCTGCACTCTGTCAGTGACTATTCATGTCATCAACGCTGTATTCAAGGCTGCACTCTATCAGTGGCTATTTATGTCACCAACGCTGTATTGAAGGTTGCACTTTGTCAGTGACTATTCATGTCATCAACACTGTACTGAAGGCTGCACTCTATCAGTGGCTCTTCATGTCATCAGCACTATTGAAGGCTGCACTCTATCAGTGGCCATTCATGTCATCAACACTGTATTGAAGGCTGCACTCTATCAGTGGCTATTCATGTCACCAACACTGTATTGAAGGCTGCACTCTATCAGTAGCTATTCATGTCATCAACACTGTATTGAAGGCTGCACTCTATCAGTGGTTTTTCATGTCATCAGCACTGTATTGAAGGCTGCACTCTATCAGTGGTTATTCATGTCATCAACACTGTATTGAAGGCTGCACTCTATCAGTGGCTATTCATGTCACCAACGCTGTGTTGAAGGCTGCACTTTGTCAGTGACTATTCATGTCATCAACACTGTAATGAAGGCCGCATTCTGTCAGTGACTATTCATGTCATCAGCACTGTATTGAAGGCTGCACTCTATCAGTGGCTCTTCATGTCATCAACACTGTATTGAAGGCTGCACTCTATCAGTGGCTATTCATGTCATCAACACTGTATTGAAGGCTGCACTCTATCAGTGGCTATTCATGTCACCAATGCTGTATTGAAGGCTGCACTCTATCAGTAGCTATTCATGTCATCAACACTGTATTGAAGGCTGCACTCTATCAGTGGTTTTTCATGTCATCAGCACTGTATTGAAGGCTGCACTCTATCAGTGGTTATTCATGTCATCAACACTGTATTGAAGGCAGCACTCTATCAGTGGCTATTCATGTCACCAATGCTGTATTGAAGGCTGCACTTTATCAGTGGCTATTCATGTCACCAACGCTGTGTTGAAGGTTGCACTTTGTCAGTGACTATTCATGTCATCAACACTGTATTGAAGGCCACATTCTGTCAGTGACTATTCATGTCATCAGCACTGTATTGAAGGCTGCACTCTATCAGTGACTATTCATGTCATCAGCACTGTATTGAAGGCTGCACTCTATCAGTGGCTATTCATGTCATCAACACTATTGAAGGCTGCACTCTTTCAGTGGCTATTCATGTCATCAGCACTGTACTGAAGGCTGCACTCTATCAGTGACTATTCATGTCATCAGCACTATTGAAGGCTGCACTCTATCAGTGGCCATTCATGTCATCAACACTGTCTTGAAGGCTGCACTCTATCAGTAGCTATTCATGTCACCAACGCTGTATTGAAGGCTGCACTCTATCAGTAGCTATTCATGTCATCAGCACTGTATTGAAGGCTGTACTCTATCAGTGGTTTTTCATGTCATCAGCACTGTATTGAAGGCTGCACTCTATCAGTGGTTATTCATGTCATCAACACTGTATTGAAGGCGGCACTCTATCAGTGGCTATTCATGTCACCAACGCTGTATTGAAGGCTGCACTTTGTCAGTGACTATTCATGTCATCAACACTGTACTGAAGGCCGCACTCTGTCAGTGACTATTCAGGTCATCAACATTGTATTGAAGGCCACGCTCTGTCAGTGACTATTCATGTCATCAACACTATTGAAGGCTGCACTCCGTCAGTGACTATTCATGTCATCAACTCTGTACTGAAGGCTGCACTCTGTCAGTGACTATTCATGTCATCGGTGAACTCTTTTACTTGGAAATTTTATTTTGTTCTTCAGGTTTCTTGTATTAACAAAATTATGAAACATGTCTGCCTAGTAACTATAAAGCTGATGAAACATACATGTAGGTCATCATTGTATAGTCATGGTAGCTTCAGTGTGGTTGTTGTTGTTGTTGTTGTTGTAGGGTTTAACACCATTTTTCAGCACAAGAGAGGCTATACATGGTGGCTAGTATAAATGGAGGAAAACCCCAGAAAGAACCAGTGACCCACAAGAAGCTACTGGCAACCTTTCTCACATACCCACACTGGCTGAACATGAGACTCAAACCCACACAGACAGGTGAGATAGCAATGATCCATAATGGTAAGTGCTTTAGACCACTCAGCTACTTGGAGCCCCCTTCAACATGGCAGATGAGGACAAAACTTTACTGATTTTACTTGTGCCATATTCTGGTATAGTTTGGAGGAGTAATTTGTCTCAAAAAATAAAACCTGATTCAACTGAACAAGCTATTCTGTGCTGTAAGAATTTTGTTTTCGACACAACGACCAGAGCTGGTGACTTTAACAAAAAATGACAAGCCCTGATTCAAATTCCACAAGCTCTGGCTCTAATTTCCATGTGCCCAATGTTGTACTATTTTGTGTACTGTTATTTATCACACATTGTTATATCTACTGCTCTTCAGATAAGAAAATAAACTAAATGATATTAACTTGACTTGTTGGTTTACTCAAATCTCAAAATATTTCAAGTGAAACAATGTTTTCCTTAAGATCCTGATGTCAGCTATTGTCCAACTCATTGGATCAGCTGTGTTGATGTTCATTGGGAGCTAAAGCATGTCTGGCTTGATTGTGTTGATGTTCATTGGGATCTAAAGCATGTCTGGCTTGATTGTGTTGATGTTCATTGGGATCTAAAGCATGTCTGGCTTGATTGTGTTGATGTTCATTGGATCTAAAGCATGTCTGGCTTGATTGTGTTGATGTTCATTGGGATCAATAGCATTTCTGGCTTGATTGTGTTGATGTTCATTGGGATCTAAAGCATGTCTGACTTGATTGTGTTGATGTTCATTGGGATCTAAAGCATGTCTGGTTTCATTGTGTTGATGTTCATTGGGATTTAAAGCATGTCTTGCTTGATTGTGTTGATGTTCATTGGGATCAGTAGCATTTCTGGCTTGATTGTGTTGATGTTCATTGGGATCTAAAGCATGTCTGGCTTGATTGTGTTGATGTTCATTGGGATCTAAAGTATGTCTGGCTTGATTGTATTGATGTTCATTGGGATCTAAAGCATGTCTGGCTTGATTGTGTTGATGTTCATTGGGATCTAAAGCATGTCTGGCTTGATTGTGTTATGTTCATTGGGATCAGTAGCATTTCTGGCTTGATTGTGTTGATGTTCATTGGGATTTAAAGCATGTCTTGCTTGATTGTGTTGATGTTCATTGGGATCAGTAGCATTTCTGGCTTGATTGTGTTGATGTTCATTGGGATCTAAAGCATGTCTGGTTTCATTGTGTTGATGTTCATTGGGATCTAAAGCATGTCTGGCTTGATTGTGTTGATGTTCATTGGGATCAATAGCATTTCTGGCTTGATTGTGTTGATGTTCATTGGGATCTAAAGCATGTCTGGTTTCATTGTGTTGATGTTCATTGGGATCTAAAGCATGTCTGGCTTGATTGTGTTGATGTTCATTGGGATCTAAAGCATTTCTGGCTTGATTGTGTTGATGTTCATTGGGATATAAAGCATGTCTGGCTTGATTGTGTTGATGTTCAGTGAGATCTAAAGCATTTCTGGCTTGATTGTGTTGATGTTCATTGAGATCTAAAGCATGCCTGGCTTGATTGTGTTGATGTTCCTTTAGATCTAAAGCATGTCTGGCTTGATTGTGTTGATGTTCCTTGAGATCTAAAGCATGTCTGGCTTGATTGTGTTGATGTTCATTGAGATCTAAAGCATGTCTGGCTTGATGGTTTCTGTTTACCCATTTTATGTTGATGTTCATTGAGATCTAAAGCATGTCTGGCTTTATGGTTTCTGTTTACCCATTTTATGTTGATGTTCATTGGGATCTAAAGCATGTCTGGCTTGATTGTGTTGATGTTCATTGAGATCTAAAGCATGTCTGGCTTGATTGTGTTGATGTTCATTGGGATCTAAAGCATGTCTGGCTTGATTGTGTTGATGTTCATTGAGATCTAAAGCATGTCTGGCTTGATTGTGTTGATGTTCATTGGGATCTAAAGCATGTCTGGCTTGATTGTGTTGATGTTCATTGAGATCTAAAGCATGTCTGGCTTGATGGTTTCTGTTTACACATTTTATGTTGATGTTCATTGAGATCTAAAGCATGTCTGGCTTGATGGTTTCTGTTTACACATTTTATGTTGATGTTCATTGGGATCTAAAGCATTTCTGGCTTGATTGTGTTGATGTTCATTGGGATCTAAAGCATGTCTGGTTTGATTGTGTTGATGTTCAGTGAGATCTAAAGCATGTCTGGCTTGATTGTGTTGATGTTCATTGAGATCTAAAGCATGCCTGGCTTGATTGTGTTGATGTTCCTTGAGATCTAAAGCATGTCTGGATTGATTGTGTTGATGTTCCTTGAGATCTAAAGCATGTCTGGATTGATTGTGTTGATGTTCCTTGAGATCTAAAGCATGTCTGGCTTGATTGTGTTGATGTTCATTGAGATCTAAAGCATGTCTGGCTTGATGGTTTCTGTTTACCCATTTTATGTTGATGTTCATTGAGATCTAAAGCATTTCTGGCTTGATGGTTTCTGTTTACCCATTTTATGTTGATGTTCATTGGGATCTAAAGCATGTCTGGCTTGATTGTGTTGATGTTCATTGAGATCTAAAGCATGTCTGGCTTGATTGTGTTGATGTTCTTTGGGATCTAAAGCATGTCTGGCTTGATTGTGTTGATGTTCATTGAGATCTAAAGCATGTCTGGCTTGATTGTGTTGATGTTCGTTGGGATCTAAAGCATGTCTGGCTTGATTGTGTTGATGTTCATTGGGATCTAAAGCATGTCTGGCTTGATTGTGTTGATGTTCATTGGGATCTAAAGCATGTCTGACTTGATTGTGTTGATGTTCATTGGGATCTAAAGCATGTCTGGTTTCATTGTGTTGATGTTCATTGGGATTTAAAGCATGTCTTGCTTGATTGTGTTGATGTTCATTGGGATCAGTAGCATTTCTGGCTTGATTGTGTTGATGTTCATTGGGATCTAAAGCATGTCTGGCTTGATTGTGTTGATGTTCATTGGGATCTAAAGTATGTCTGGCTTGATTGTGTTGATGTTCATTGGGATCTAAAGCATGTCTGGCTTGATTGTGTTGATGTTCATTGGGATCTAAAGCATGTC
Organism: Sinohyriopsis cumingii; assembly: GCA_028554795.2. Lineage (NCBI taxonomy): Eukaryota > Metazoa > Mollusca > Bivalvia > Unionida > Unionidae > Sinohyriopsis > Sinohyriopsis cumingii. The sequence continues at coordinate 8,114,929 of CM068835.1, forward strand.
TGGCTTGATTGTGTTGATGTTCATTGGGATCTAAAGCATGTCTGACTTGATTGTGTTGATGTTCATTGGGATTTAAAGCATGTCTTGCTTGATTGTGTTGATGTTTATTGGGATCAATAGCATTTCTGGCTTGATTGTGTTGATGTTCATTGGGATCTAAAGCATGTCTGGTTTCATTGTGTTGATGTTCATTGGGATCTAAAGCATGTCTGGCTTGATTGTGTTGATGTTCATTGGGATCAATAGCATTTCTGGCTTGATTGTGTTGATGTTCATTGGGATCTAAAGCATGTCTGGTTTCATTGTGTTGATGTTCATTGGGATCTAAAGCATGTCTGGCTTGATTGTGTTGATGTTCATTGGGATCTAAAGCATTTCTGGCTTGATTGTGTTGATGTTCATTGGGATCTAAAGCATGTCTGGCTTGATTGTGTTGATGTTCAGTGAGATCTAAAGCATTTCTGGCTTGATTGTGTTGATGTTCATTGAGATCTAAAGCATGCCTGGCTTGATTGTGTTGATGTTCCTTTAGATCTAAAGCATGTCTGGCTTGATTGTGTTGATGTTCCTTGAGATCTAAAGCATGTCTGGCTTGATTGTGTTGATGTTCATTGAGATCTAAAGCATGTCTGGCTTGATGGTTTCTGTTTACCCATTTTATGTTGATGTTCATTGAGATCTAAAGCATGTCTGGCTTTATGGTTTCTGTTTACCCATTTTATGTTGATGTTCATTGGGATCTAAAGCATGTCTGGCTTGATTGTGTTGATGTTCATTGAGATCTAAAGCATGTCTGGCTTGATGGTTTCTGTTTACACATTTTATGTTGATGTTCCTTGAGATCTAAAGCATGTCTGGCTTGATGGTTTCTGTTTACACATTTTATGTTGATGTTCATTGAGATCTAAAGCATGTCTGGCTTGATTGTGTTGATGTTCCTTGAGATCTAAAGCATGTCTGGCTTGATTGTGTTGATGTTCCTTGAGATCTAAAGCGTGTCTGGCTTGATTGTGTTGATGTTTACACATTTTATGTTGCTCATAGGTGTGACTTACAATGTATTACCAGTGTTGCATTACACCAGTGTCAGTGTGAGCAAGGGACAGCCAAGTTATTAAACTTTAACTTGAATTATCTTAAGCAATGCAATAACGATTGAACAGGACCAAAAGAAATAAAGATACTAAGGTGTTTCTAAATATTGTGTTTGTTGGTCTTACCTTTTTATCTTATCTCCAACAGGAGACCATTAATACTGGCCGCCATGTATAGCCTATCTTGTACTGAAAAATGGCGTTAAACCCTATAACAACAACAACAACAACCAACAGGAGACAGCTGATTTTTAATCAAAGACTCTTACAATCATGGTCCACCTTACATTCCTTTAATACTTATAATACCTTGCATTAAACCCCAATATTTTGTATAAACTGTCCAAATTGCAACAGTAACCAATGAACAGCGTGTCATATATACATCTTAGCCTTAATCCAAGTACTCAGCCATGCATCATTGCACCAGTTGCAATGACTTCAGGAACAGTTCTTGTACCCAATAGACTGGTTGTGGCTAGTTTCTATAATGCATAGATGGAACATGTGAAATTTCATTTTGTCTTCAGTTATTAAACCAAAATCCTGTTCATTTTCAAAAATGGTAGATTTCAACTATAAAACAGTATGTGCAGTAGGTGGTCTTAAAAACAGTAGTTTGTCCTACCAGCAGTAGAATCATATGTATGTGAAAGGCATGTGAGCACTAATTATAGGTAACTTAAGAAATCTGTTCCCCATTCAAACTGTAAGTCACTTGCTTCCCTTTATACTCAAAAGTTTACAACCTTCAATAGAAAATATGACAAGTAGGCTATCTTCATAATGGTACCATGGTATACATGGTACCAAATATTAATAATTTATTCATCTTTTAACAAGTTTAAAATAAATTTCCATTTATTACAGCACAAGCAAATTATATATTTTTTCAACAAGTCCAATAGACAGGTCTCTTAAAATACAAGAGTGGCCCTGATATAAGATTTCTTTAGGACTACAATTTAGCATTACTACTGTTTTTCAGTATTTCTGCTTATGCTTTATCATTTTCAGTCCAGTATGGTCTGTGTTTGAATTTTAGTGTTTTATGTTTGTTTATTTATTTTACAAATTCAGCTAAGTCAGCTTGTTCAAGATACAACTGGCTAATTATATGCTTCTTAATTAGGCATAGAATATAAGCTTATATGATCATATATTGTACAAGTTGGATAATGAGTTTGGTCCATGCATAGTAAGGTGATAATACATTACATTGGCTGTTACCACTCCAGAAATTATTTTGATAGCTATTATTGTGTTGATGTGCACTTAAACTCTAATACTACTGTACATACAGTGGAACCCCGCTATAACGCGCCCCACCATATTTGACGACTGGTTTCACAAAACATTCGTTCCAGATGTTCGGGCTCATTTACGAAAACTCAAGCTGGAGGAAAAAGCTCTCCTCCTGCTGGATAATTGCCCTGCCCACCCCCCAGCGGAAAATCTTGTCAGCAGTGATGGCAAGATCAAAGTTTCGTACCTCCCGAAAAACACTACGTCAGAAATCCAGCCACTTGACCAAGGCATAATTTCCATATTTAAACAAAATTATCGCCGTGAAATGATAAAGGGAATGGTAGCAGATAATAACGCATCCGTCGACACATCATTGGCATTACTCAACTTAAAAGAAGTATGTCACCTTGGAGGTAAAGCCTGGGATGCTATCACTGCACGCTGCATTGAACGATGCTGGATAAAGGGTCTTGGGCCAGCTTTTACGCCCTCGACACAAAATGATAGTGACGATGAGCTTGAATTTACAGGATTCACTGAAGACGACGTACGTTTAGCAGAAGAAGCACTCAAAAAATACGAGCACAGTCATCATGATATCCTTAACTGGTATTCAGTAGATGACATCTGCCCTATATACGAACACATATCAGATGACGAAATTGTTACAAATGTCAGCAGGAAGAATGAAGCTGCACAATCAGAACCTGAAACCAGGACGATAATGATAACGATGACGATGGCACCCCAACTCCCCCACCAAAAGTGTCTGAAGCAGTAGTACATTTAGAAGCAAGTTTAAGGTGGCTGGAAACACAAGATGTTGACAGCGTCAAAGTCCTTCAATTAAGAAACATTCTTGACTTTGCTAGAACCCAACAGTTCGCAGCAAAGAAGCAAACGTCATTGGATATATTTTTCAAGAAATGATGAAATTTAAATTTGGAACCACACTGACTTTGCACTTTGCGCAACGATTAATTTAGCAGTTTTCACATGTTTCTTTTGATGTTCACAAAATCTGAAATAAAAGTTATTTGCACGCTGAAATCATGCGTTGATTGTTAATTATTCTTGCAGTTGTCGCATATGATAAAATTTTAGCGGTATGAAATTTGTACAGACACTGTATGTAGACCCGGGAATAGCTGCATGCAATGACTGTACGATATCAGACGGCAAGTAAATGGTTTCAATATTTTGTTCATCCTATATTTTACACGATGAATTCAGACTATTACAAAATTATTGAATATTTTAAATCTGTACGATTTTCAATGAAATTACATCCATTATGGATGAACTGCATGCCACGACGGCACGGTAGCATACGGTGTTGATACACTTTTCATGATATAGCGATAGTCTGGTATTATCGGTCAATCTGTATTATCGTTCAAACAAATAAAAATTAGTAAATGTTTTTAATGCACAGTAATAACCTATAAATATATTAGCCATCGATTATTTTGAATATATCTTAATTAATGCATTCCAGTTAATATTCATCTGATGATAAGCCGACTTTTGATCATTGTACATGTATACACGTATATGTTCTCGGAAAAAAAGTTAAATATTGTAAAACCCCGCATTAACGCGACCCCGCTTTTAACGCGATCCGATTTTATGGACCCCGATCATCGCGTTATAGCGGGGTTCCACTGTACCTGTATTTTGATCCGAATGGGTAAATATACTTAAATCATGAAAATGTACAGTTATGAATAAGATCCTTGCATACTATGATTTGCTGAACTTGTCAACACAGTAGCATCCGTAATCCGATTTTTGTCATTCTTGGTAAGGCTTGTATTGTCAAGATATCAAATGAATTTATGAGGAAGAGATCGATTTTACACGTTATTATCAGGAATACCATACCTACTGCTATTGCATTCTGGGAGGAAAACACCCCAGCCATATGAAGAAAATTCATCCTCCGATTAGGGTAAACCAGAAGATTCCAGAACACTGGATCACCTCTGGGACACCCCACATGTTCCTTCCCATGCCTGCTGCCCAACCCCCTTTTCTCAGTTGACTTGTTGTGATGTCTACATTATTTACATTGAAGATTTGTCATTGCTTTCTGGGTCACCCAGTGAATTTACTATTTCTTTGCAAAGGCTAGGAAAAGACTCCTGATTGAGTTTTATCTCATTTGATTTATGATCTCTTGAGAGTTGTTAGAATTTATTCCATACACAAGATATACAGATTAGCATTTTCCTTTTACACAGGTTCTTAGTGATTCAAATTTGGTTGTGCATTTACTAGATAAGAATAGGTATTTTGTTTAATTTTTCTTTATTCTTACACATACTGAGAAAAACTCATCTTTTTCCATTATGAATCATTTAATTCATGTTACCTTCATCATGAATTAAACTATCTTTGTATCTAGAAAACAGGCCACACACTACTTTTTAACTTCGTATAGTACCATTGGGATGATTCATTGGTCATATACTAAGTAACAGAAAATGGCGAAAACAACAAGCTACAGTAGGTAGATTTTAACAAAAAATTAAATTATCAAAGTTACAAAATGAAAAATGAACACCAACTTGTAGTATTATGACGTGAATCCATTATAATACTAAAAACTTATATTCAAGTCCAAAAGAATCAAATGTTATGAACGAGTTTCAATCCTTGAATGTACAGGTCTGCCAAAAGCACTGTTGTATCAAAATGTCATTGTACAGAACTTCTTTGAATAATTATTCATATTAGTACCAGAATAAAATTATAGTCCAATGAGCACCTTGTAGTTCCAATGACTAATATAAACAAATGTTTCCTTTCAGATAATATCTAAGCACCACATAAAATATAACTGTAGACTTGATGTTGCAACAACACAAGAAATAAAAATGAAAATATTGTTGTACTGGTGTAAGAGGTGAAACATGCATTTTACTGCTACTGCTAAATGACATACCCGTAATGCAATCTCCCACATGATAGAGAACCCACAGGACCTAACCTATCCAATGGGAAATAATTCATCTAAGAAAACACCTACCTGACCTGTCCAATGGGAAACAACCCCAAACAACAGATTTCACTATTATTATTATCATTATCACATCCCTCAAAAGCATTATTTACAGAACTCAAATGGTACACAATTTATGACAGGATAGATTTTCACAAGGCAGTTCTTTTATATAAAAGTCTACATGGAACTGCACCAGAGTATCTTCAGGACTTATTCAGGGCTTTTTCAACACAATACAGTTTGAGATCAATATCACATGGAAACCTTCTAGCACCAAAACCAAGAACAGAGCAATTTAAAAAGAGCTTCCAATACTCTGGTACAGTTCTGTGGAATAAGCTTCCACTACATGTAAAATCTGCTGAAAATATTAGAGTATTTAAGAAGAGATATCATGAGCATGTATGTGTTTCTAATAGATAATGGAATTTAGTATTTTAATACTAAACATCTTAAAATAAACAGTAATTATTGCTACCTTCACTATCATGTAATGTGCATTGTTATACTCTCCTTAAGAGGGCCTCAAGGGAGAATAGTCCTTGAGTAATGAGTCACCCTCTATAAATAAAGCATTATTATTATTATTATTATTATTATTGTTATTGTTATTATTATTATTATTATTATTATTAATTGTAAGCACCTAATTAAGCTCACATTTTATAGATCCTACACAATCTACACTCTTAATATCTTAATAATAGAACCTATACAGAATTTAGCTATAAACAATTACTACAATTTACAGTCATTAATAAAAGTTACAAAAATAATAGATATATATAACAATCTTGTGCTTACTTATCGAATACAGGTTCCTTTTCATTATCAGTCTTGGATAACTCACCTTGATATTTTACATTATTGTTAATAGCAATTGTAACCTACAAGAGCCCCTAGCTTTCATTAAGCCTGGTTGACTTGATTATTTTTTTCTGCACAAAGCTTTACATCCTTTCCTTTGTTGCATTAAATCTGTGAAAACACAGTAGTAAGGTGATTTCTTTCTGAAATTATTATATTAATGTAAATTTTAGTCAAACATTACCTTGTGTTTACTTTTAGTTACATAGAAGATCTTTTTTGTATAAAAATATACGTTTCAGTTTTCTTTCACAAAAAAAAAATGTGAAGGGTGAGGGTGAGTATGGTCACAGGAAATATCCAACACACACACCACTTGCTTATACAGCACATGCTGTGAGAGGATAGATAGTTGTCCTTTCTGCAGCCTTTGGTCAGATGAGGTCTGGGATTGTGCCAAGCATAGACCAGTAAAGTTTGGAAGAAGGTTCTTCCTTGTCACCTTTAGAATTTTCTGGGTTCTCATTTTCGAGTCTCATAGAAGTATTACTCAAGTCTCCCTGGAGACTCTTAGGTTAGTAGACCCCTTCCCATGGGAGGTTATAAATGGGTTGATAGTGAGTCACACCCACCAAAGAGGGAGAAGCAGCACCCTCTCTTGTCCAGAAGCAGAGGGTGAAGAGGAACAGTACCCTCTACTGGCCCACATGTCAGTGTGGTACAACCCATCCTATAAAGTTGGGAACAGCACCCTTTCAGTCCCCAAGGGCATACTGTCAACAATGGAACCTAGCTCCTCTTCTGCAAAGGAAGAGCTCTAAAATTTAAGTTAATTAAACCAGGGGAATGGTCTTCCTAGAGATCTGATTTGCCTCATGGGTCTTTGCCCAGTGACTGGACACTGGTTTGTGGAGCTCCTACAATATGGTGATAGGGATCAGTCAGATTCACCCCTCTCTCCAGACTGCTGTTTTATTCCACAGGGGACTGGGAATCAGCTGATAGAAGGTAATCATTGGCATCTCCCTCAACTCCATTATCCCTATAAATTCCTATTGGATGTTGGACCTTTCATGTGCAGCAAAATGATTGGCCCTTTCCCAGGTGCATGTCTTTTGGGATAGACATGATCTTGTCCCTGTTTTGAGACACTGAAAGTAAAGACCACGTTGTCAGCTTGTCTTTTTCTCTCTCTGCTGGGGACCTTGAATTCCACAGTAGACCTGTGTCTTGTAGACTCATAATAAACACCCCTATGAAACTTTGGGTGAAGCTTCCTTTGAGAACCTTACCTTCATGATGGTTATCTTGATCATCTAAGTGGTTGTGAGACAAAGGAGTAAGCTTCATGCCCTATCTATGGAGCAGAGATGTATAAGGTTCATTGGAAATTATGAGCCAGCTTCTATCTGCCAACCAGGTTTTTTAAATAACAAAAACACAAATTCTGTCATTTGTTCCACTTCCATTTGAGATCCCTAGTCTCAGTCATATCAGTGCAGGGGATAATCAAGATAGACTTTAGTGTCCACTTTGGGCTACATTTTTATTTGGCAGCCTCTAGAGAGAGAAGGAAGAGTAGGAAATGTCTATTCTTCTCCAATAATAGTTCAACTAATATTTCAGCTTCCACCATTTCTAGATGGATTGCATTAACTATCAAGAGATCTTACTAGTCCCTTACCAATAGGAACCTGTCTTTCATGAAAATCATAGCCCATTACATTCAAGCCATTGCTGCCTCATGGGTTAAAATGTTAAATATTAATTTAACTCATTTATCTTTGGAGGATTTGATGAAGGCCACATTATGACACTCTCATACTGCTTTCTCCTCCTTTTACCTGTGCTTGTTAACCCATCAAAGTGAAGGTATTTTCTCACTGAGCCCAGTCATCATTGCTCAAAAAGTGACCCATGCAGATTCCATCCTGCAGTAGCCTCCTGCTCTTCATTGAGGGTGAGTTATCCATGTGTTTCAGTGAGGGTGAGTTATTCCATGTGTTTCATTGAGGGTGAGTTATCCATGTGTTTCAATGAGGGGTGAGCTATCCATGTGTTTCAATGAGGGTGAATTATCCATGTGTTTCAATGAGGGTGAGTTATCTATGTGTTTCAATGAGGGTGAGTTATCCATGTGTTTCAGTGAGGGTAAGTTATCCATGTGTTTCAGTGAGGGTGAGTTATCCATGTGTTTCAATGAGGGTCAGTTATCCATGTGTTTCAGTGAGGGTGAGCTATCCATGTGTTTCATTGAGGGTGAGTTATTCCATGTGTTTCAAAATGAGGGTGAGTTATCCATCTGTTTTTTCTTATTTGCCAGTTGTGGAGTCATCAGCCTCCCACCAAACTGATAAATTCAGCTATGCAGTTGCAACAGGTATGGTATTACAGATTTTAAAATGTAGTATTTTCGAAGGGAACTAATTTGTATTATGTAATACTGTCACTATTGCCAGAATCCTGTCACTATTACCAGGATCTCTCACTGACCCACCTCACACTGATGTCCCTCTAAGTCATGCTCCTCCCTTGAAAAGAATCAAGTGGCAATATGCATGGGCAAGAATGTGCAGGGTGTGCAAAGAGATGGTCCATAGTTCTGGTATCTTTTGGTTAAGCATACTGGGAGGACAAGCATTTTGAAATATGGTCAGGGTATTTTCCTCCAAGGAAAAGTACCAGCTATGCAATAGCAACAGGTTAGTGGTACATCATTTAAGTTAGTTTTACGCCCCCCCCATCCCCTCCCTACATATTAATGAGGTGTCTAATACTAACCCTTGTACAAACCATGAGGCCCTTGATACAAAGTAACATTTTTATATCCAGATAGATACACATATATACTCACAGCAAAGATCCAGATCTGCCATAACATAATGTGCCTGCAGATCAGGGTCTTTGTTATTTGTTTTACTGATTACTCCTTATAAACTGCACAGACCCAGGTCTGCCAGCACATTGTGTGACAGATGATCTGGATCTTTGCAGTTTGCAGCTGGACTCGACTTATGAATATATACAGTATACATAGCAGAGTGGTATACCATACATGAGTATATACAGTATACATAGCAGAGTGGTATACCATACATGAGTATATACAGTATACATAGCAGAGTGGTATACCATACATGAGTATATACAGTATACATAGCAGAGTGGTATACCATACATGAGTATATACAGTATACATAGCAGAGTGGTATACCATACATGAGATGGAACCAGAACATCAGAGTAGATTTACAAATTTAGATAAGTAAATTGGCTTCTAAACCAGTAGATTTTTTTATCAATGTACATTTAACATTTCAAGTGGTTTAAAAAGAAAAAAGTGGATTTTAGTTTTTTTCTTATAATATATACTCTGCATAATAAAACAGTCTATTTGAACAGGAATCAGATTCTGACAGTAAATGTTACAGTAATAATGAATGAACACCAGTCAGTGTATTGTTCACTGCGAAGTTTTTGTTTTACAAAAAATCTGCATTCACTTTTAGTTTCCTTCACTGACTGGATTTTGTAGTGTAAGAATGGACTATGTAAAAAAAATCATTTTGTAATTTTTTAAATAATGTTAAAATTTTTTTTTACAAAACTTTAGTATCCAACTATAAATCAGTATTCGTTGTAGACAGCTTTTAAAATGACCTTTTTGCCCTACCATCATTAGAATCACATATATGGCATATGCAACAATATATTTAATTCTTTCCTTTCTCTCCCTCCCATGGACATACATATAAAACCACAACGTTAATATACATGTAGTTAGTGCCAAATAGACGGATAGTACAGTTTGTTAATCATGAATACAAACACAATTTTTTTCATTCTCATTTTAACTACATCTCTAAAGCCACTGAATATATTGAATTTAGAAGAAAAAAATTGAGTGGTCATTTCTAATCTCTACTAGAATATATTCCAGAGCATTGGAAAGTTTTTTTGAGTAATTATTTATTTGATTTGAGTTTTTACCATTTGGTGCACATGGATCTTGATATTTCATTGTCTGAGGTTCTTACCACATGACATGTATTTCTGACCTGTATTTGATCAAACTCTGTAAGTAGGCTGTTATTATCAAGATGTTGGGTGTCTTATTATGAGTGAGACCAGTGTGTATATTTATGAGGTAATCTTACATCTGACATACTGAGATTTTACCACTCCAAAAAGTAAATTTTTTTAAATTGGATTTGGATCAGAAAAATATGCTAATTTGATAATTATAAAAATATGCTAATTTGATAATTGTAAAAATATGCTAATTTGATAAAGGTGTCAGTTCATTATGATGTTTAGCAAGATTCATGCATATCAGTGATATAATCTTGTATTGTATCTGATTAGCCATATTGGGATCTGTACATATTAATATGACGATCTTACATTTGATTGGCTGTATCAATCATTGGGCATTTTCAGTAACAATAAATTAGATCTGTACATATTAATGTGATGATCTTACATTTGACTGGCTGTATCAACCATTGGGCATTTTCAGTAATAATAAATTAGATCTGTACATATTAATGTGATGATCTTACATTTGACTGGCTGTATCAACCATTGGGCATTTTCAGTAATAATAAATTAGATCTGTACATATTAATGTGATGATCTTACATTTGATTGGCTGTATCAGCCATTGGGCATTTTCAGTAATAATAAATTAGATCTGTGCATATTAATGAGATAATCTTACATTTGATTGGCTGTATCAATCATTGGGCATTTTCATTAATAATAAATTAGATCTGTGCATATTAATGAGATAATCTTACATTTGATTGGCTGTATCAATCATTGGGCATTTTCATTAATAATAAATTAGATCTGTGCATATTAATGAGATAATCTTACATTTGATTGGCTGTATCAATCATTGGGCATTTTCAGTAATAATAAATTAGATCTGTGCATATTAATGTGATGATCTTACATTTGACTGGCTGTATCAACCATTGGGCATTTTCAGTAATAATAAATTAGATCTGTACATATTAATGTGATGATCTTACATTTGATTGGCTGTATCAACCGTTGGGCATCTTCATTAATAATAAATTAGATCTGTACATATTAATGAGATAATCTTACATTTGATTGGCTGTATCAACCATTGGGCATTTTCATTAATAATAAATTAGATCTGTACATATTAGTGAGATAATCTTTAACATCTGATTGGCAGAAGCTGTTATCTCTCGAGAACATGGATACAATATTTCAAACCCATTTCTGATAAGACTTCGTAAATAGGTTTTTTTGATGATCATAGTTTGATTATTATGAGCAAGAGAAATGAAATTTGCCTTTATGGTTGGAAATAATTTTTTATTAAAATATAATAAAGTATGCAAAATCGAAAATGATATAAAATTTGAGAAATAATTAAAATTTAGTTTTGTTCTTGCAATTCTACATAAGCCTGCTCAGTAAAAATGGTCAACTTTCAAGTTATTTATGGCAGGTAAGCAATTAGACCTTTCGTTTATTACATTAATGTGAAAATATTTGCACAATCTGTTTTCTGATAAACAGTGTTCTTAATTTGCAAGAATTGTACATTTATGTTGGTGATTTACAGTAGTAGGTCAGTATCTAAATTAATCTTTTATATTGATATCAGAATTAAACCATATTTTCTCTTTGTTTTCTTCCTAGGATTCCTTCTTCTGTCTGTCTGGGCCTGGACTATGCTTTATATTGATATCAGAATTAAACCATATTTTCTCTTTGTTTTCTCCCAGGATTCCTTCTTCTGTCTGTCTGGGCCTGGACTATACTTTGTGCTCCTGACATATTTTCATGGAACTTTGCTTTCATGGTGGTCAATGTCCTGCAGACGCTTTTCTTGATGTACCACATAAGGCCCATCAAGTTCACTGGGGAGCTTGAAAATCTTTATGTCACCATGTTTGAACCAATGAAAGTTTCAAGGTAATACATTAGCATCTCATTCTAGCAAACAAGGTTAAATAACTGGTGGCTGAAACTAGCTAGCTAATTCAATGACCTAATTGTTTTAGTTCATGGATAACTTTAAGATGGTCATTTTAAGCATACTTGGTCATAAAGCCAAGTGGACTTATGGTATGGCTCCACATTCGATGTACATCTTCCATCATGTGTCATCCATCCATATTAGTATTATTAGTTCTGTCACAAAAAAACACGGGCCAATTTTTTTCATTAAACTTGTTAGGAATGTTTCTAGGGGTTTCCTAAGCAACAGTGTGGCTTTCCTAGCAACCAAGTTATAAAACTTTTTCTTACCTTGTTAGGAATGTCCCATTTGATATGCACTATCAAAGTAGGGTATGGAATGACTACCCTGACCGCGGTGTGGCTTCCTTAACAACTGGTTTGCAAATGTATTTTTGACTAATACTCCCAAATAGCTGAACTAATTACAACCAGACTTTGTAGGAATGTTTCTCAGGACATACTTCATCAAAAAGATGTCTGGAGTGGCTTCTGTAGCAACTATATGAAACACATTTTCAGCTTCTTCTCCTGAAAGGCTGAGCCAGTTCTCTTCAAATTTGATAGAAATGCAGGGCTTCAGACTAGGATTTTTATTTCACCAGATCACTATAATAAATATTTTACTGATCCTGTATAAATTTCACTTAACCTGCTAAAATATAAACAAAATCCAATTCAGGTTTTAAGTCTGCATTGAGTAATTATTGGCATCAACTTGAGGCAATAACAATTGTATTTCACCAACAAGACTTGTAAAACGTTGAACATTCATGCTCAAACTTCTTCAAGGCGTTCATGTAAGTTGAAAGTTCTTGCTGAAAGTTCTTCAAGGTGCTCATGTAAGTTGAAAGTTCATGCTCTGTCTTATCATCATATAATTTCTGCCATTACTGGCCTCTGCCATATAATTTCTGCTGTTACGGGCCTCTGCCATATAATTTCTGCCACTACAGGCCTCTGCCATAGAATTTCTGTCATAACAGGCCTCTATCTTAATATTTCTGCATTACAGGCCTCTGCCATTTAATTTCTGCCAGTACAGGCCTCTGCCATATAATTTCTACCATTACAGGCCTCTGCCATATAATTTCTGCCATTACAGGCCTGTCATATAATTTCTGCCATTACAGGCCTCTGTCATATAATTTCTGCCATTACAGGCATCTGTCATCTAATTTCTGCCATTACAGGCCTCTGCCATATAATTTCTGCCATTACAGGCCTTTGCCATATAATTTGTGCCATTACAGGCCTCTGTCATCTAATTTGTGCCATTACAGGCCTCTGTCATCTAATTTGTGCCATTACAGGCCTCTGTCATCTAATTTCTGCCATTACAGGCCTCTGTCATCTAATTTCTGCCATTACAGGCCTCTGTCATATAATTTCTGCCATTACAGACCTCTGTCATATAATTTCTGCCATTACAGGCCTCTGTCATATAATTTCTGCCATTACAGGCCTCTGTCATATAATTTCTGCCATTACAGGCCTCTGTGCACTTTGCGAATACTTCCACATGTTTACAAATGCCATTGCACAATCTGTTGAATATGGAGTTGTTTTTATGTGTTATCTAATATTGTAAAGCACTTAGAGCTTCTCAAGATTATGTGCTTTTACTATGTCCATATTATTATTTTTATTATTGTTATTATTATTATTATTATTATTATTATTATTATTATTATTATTGTTGTTGTTGTTCTTGCTGTTATTGTTATTATTATTATTATTATTGTTATTATTGATATTATTAGCAATGATTTAAATATTAAAACACATTGTTTGGTAATATTCTGGATCATTCATTGGGTCAATGAATGTGACCTTTTTATACTGGTTAATACAAGTTTGCCATTAAATATGACCTTTGTGAAAAAGAGAAAAACCTTCAAACAACTTTGCAGAAAAAGCTCCAAGTAGAAATTAACATTTGACAGAAATCATCCAGACTTTTCAGGTTTATGCATATGATAAATCACAGTGACATTTCAGGTTTATGCAAATGATAAATCACACTGACCTTTCAGGTTTATGCAGATGAGAAATCATCCTGAACTTTCAGGTGTTTGTGGTTGAGAAATCTTCCTGACCTTTCAGGTTTATGCAGATGAGAAATCATACAGTCCTTTCAGATTAAGCAAATGAGAAATCATAATGACCTTTCAGGTTTATGCAGATGAGAAATCATCCTGATGTTTCTGGTGTATGCAGTTGAGAAATCATCCTGACCTTTCAAGTTTTTTCAGATGAGAAATAATCCTGAACTTTCAGGTGTATGTGGTTGAGAAATCATCCTGACCTTCCAGGTTTATGCAGATGAGAAATCATCCTGAACTTTCAGGTTTATGCAGTTGAGAAATCATCCTGACCTTTCAGGTTTATGCAGATGAGAAATCATACAGTCCTTTCAGATTAAGCAAATGAGAAATCATAATGACCTTTCAGGTTTATGCAGATGAGAATTCATCTTGATGTTTCTGGTGTATGCAGTTGAGAAATCATCCTGACCTTTAAGGTTTAAGCAGATGAGAAATCATCCTGAACTTTCAGGTGTATGCGGTTGAGAAATCATCCTGACCTTTCAGGTTTATGCAGATGAGAAATCATCCTGACCTTTCAGATTTATGCAGATGAGAAATCATTCTGACCTTTAAGGCTTATGCAGTTGAGAAATCATCCTGACATTTCAGGTTTATGCAGATGATAAATCACACTGACCTTTCAGGTGTATGCAGATGAGAAATCATCCTGAACTTTAAGGTTTATGCAGATGAGAAATTATCCTGACCTTTCAGGTTTATGCAGTTGATGCCAATCTGTCATCATTTTAGCTTCTTTTACTAAACTTAGATAAACCTTTAATACTCTTCATCTCATATATGGCTGTCATTGCTAAAAATAGAATAACTTCATCTCAGAAACTAAAGGGCAAAATTTGACAACATCCTGGTATAAAGGCCTGGTCAAAATGGACAGGTCATCTGGTTATGTCCTCAAATATTGATGCAGATTAAAAGTAACAGAGAAGCTTTAAAAAGTTGTTTTCAGATGCTTTAAACAGCATTGGAAGCATCCTTGTGACCCAGTTTTCTCAACCAACAGCTCCTGCATTTTGCTGTTCAGCAGATGTCAGCAAAGATGGCACTCTACAGTTTCGTATTTTGCAAAAGGGTTAGGATTTGAAAGAAAAAGAATTTCCCCGGCTTTCCTCACTGGTTATACTGGCTATTTAAAAAAGACCTTGTATATCTTAGGTATAATTCAAAGAACCTTTAATTCCCTTTATTTTGATGTATGATTGATGGGTGTACTATGGATTATAGAGTATACAGCTTGGCCTTACTTCAGATGTGCACCTTTCAAAAAAGTGCTAGCTCTACTTGGTCATTTTCACTTCCTGAACTTCAGAGGTCAATTGTATAAAAAAGAGCTGATAACTTCTTTTACATTTTATATATTTGGTAATTCATTCATTGCACTTTCAGAAGCTGGTATTGTCTAGTCTGGCAAATTTCTTTTTCCCTATTTTAATAGCTGCTGTGTATAGTGTACTTTAGACTAATTCAGGCTGATTTTTTAGCACAAGGGAGCAGTCATTTTAGTTAGCAGTGTGCTTAAATCATGTAAAATTTCCAAAAGTACAATATCCAAAGAAATATCATCCACATTGCATTAATGTAGCATAGAGGTATGCTAACATTCTCTCCATTGTGCATGTTTTAAATGTGAACTACTTCACCTTACATACATCACTCTCTCAAAAGTACATACTAACTGGTGAGCGCCCCCAAAGCGAATAATCTAGGGTCCATTTTGGTTTCTTGATTTATTTTGCTTCTACTTCATTTGACGGCTTTCTTTCATTATCCCTCTCCATTTACACCCCCTCCTTGTGATTAAAAAACCCACTTGCCATATGTAACAAAATTTCAAATTTTTGTTTGAATGACAGTCAGTTATGTCAACAAGGAGTTGATAAAACTTAAGTTATCTTGCCCTTTCTTGATTTAGATTTGGTTATTTTACAGGTCTTCATGTTCAGATCTACTGTTATGTTAAGTTTGTACATTTTGTAGATTGTGTCATGTTTTTGGAATACATTTTGGCTTCTTATATGACCTTGAAATGTATGACATTCGATCCTCACCCCACCTTGATGGTCAACCTCACCCCCTTTTTTCAAAGATAAGTAGATAAAAATGTTATTGCACTGAAACCGGTCTTACAGGGACACACACACACACACACGATAAATTATGGTCTTTCTTGACAGATGGTCTTTCAAATGAGGTAATTAATTTCTGTTTCAGAAAACTATTTAAGAAGCTAGTGTGCCCAGACTTCTGTTCAGTTGGGATGCTGCATGAGGCAGAGCCCTATGCTATTTATGGTGTCAGTAGGACTGAACGCCTTGGGCTGCTCTTAACTGGAATGTAAGTCATACAGTTTATTCTAATTTTATATATAGCATTTCTACAACTTAGCTTTTTCATCTTTGATACTGATACAAGTTGATATATGATGAAATTTAATTCTTATTCTTGTGGGTGACTTAATTTTAAGTTAAGTATATATTATATATAAGTCAGAATAAGTTATTTCCATGTAAAAGATTGGTCACTTCTAGAATGTAATTTAGTTGATTGTTAAGGTAATGTATTAGACTGGTCACTTATAGAATGCAATTCAATTGATTGCAAAGGCCATGTATTAATTTGCATCTGCCAGGTGTTTTTAGAATAAAACAGGGTAATACCTTTAATTAAATTGCATCTGCCAGGTGTTTTTAGAATAAAACAGGGTAATACCTTCAATTAAATTGCATCTGCCAGGTGTTTTTAGAATAAAACAGGGTAATACCTTTAATTAAATTGTATCTGCCAGGTGTTTTTAGAATGAAACAGGATAATACCTATAATTAAAAAGTGTTTATGTCATCTTCTAGTTTCTGCATTGTTTCTGAAGGTTGCTAGATGGCAACCTGTTAACAGTTCTTACTTACAGATTCTGAATTTTTAGTACCAAATGCAACATTTTAATCGCAAACATAGAGCACTGTGTACACACTTTCTCAGCATGAAAATACAAGTCATTTATCCAGGTCTCTCCCAGCTTTCTAGGTACAGGTCCTTGGTTCATAACTTAAAAACTGTGTATAGCCGAACCCAACTTACTTATCATAACAAATGGAACTACTTGTCGATTAATAGGCATATCATTATCTCCTCCTCCCACCATTGGTAGGATTATTTGTCTGTTGATTATGTCAGATATGTACAAATTTTGATTTATTCATTTTGCAGGATGAAGGTGTACAGCAATAAAAACATACTTCACTGCATCAGAGAGTACGAGTTTATAGACTCGCCAGAGTTTGAGTCCAGCATGACAGGGGAGGAAAAATACCAGGTAAAAAGAGTTTGAGTCCAGTATGACTGGGGAGGAAAAATACCGAGTAAAAAGAGTTTGAGGAGTATGACTGGGGAGTAAAATACAAGGTAAAAGAGTTTGAGTCCATTATGACTGGGGAGAAAATACAAGGTAAAAAGAGTTTGAGTCCAGTATGACTGGGGAGAAAAATACCAGGTAAAACAAAGACATCATTGTTGACACTTGTCTACTTAAAGTCGATGTAAAAAAACGTGCTTGAGATTTTATGCTAAGAGTCATCGCCCATATGTACATTTAGTACTTCATATTGATGTCAGATTTTGTTTTGTTGGAAGGCTGCTTCTTAATATGGCTTTTTTGCTGTGCTTTATTGTTTAAATGTTTAGATCTTCTTTCCAGTTGGTTCCATATAGCCAGTATTGTGCTGACATGTTTTTATACCCATAATCCCTTAGGCCTTGATCTGTTTGAAACAAAAAAATTAACATTTCTGTAAAAAGGTACTGGTCTGCTTTGAAAGTTGCTTGCATCAGACTGCCAGTCTTTTGTCAACTTAAGTACTGAAATTGAGTCTACAAACAGACATAAAGTTCACACACATTCCTCATGATGTCTTTTGTGAAATCACACTTAACATGGTGTTACAACTCTTTGGTCTTTAACTAAACACAGAAAAGAGCGAAAACCAACAAGCATTGTAAAATTTGACAGATAATTCATTTCCCTAGAATACAAAGTGAACATTTAAGAAGAACGTACATTATTGTGAATCAAATCCCAAATAGTCCTAAACGTTCTGTCACCTAGTCCAAATGTATGAAGTTCCAATTGAATTTTCAGTGGTGTTCCTTAAAAATTCCAATATTGAATGTGTTGATGTGTCTGTAGTCTCAAATAGGCTAATGTGCCAATAGCCTGGAATGCAACAATGTGTTAACTGTCTTTTGATGTATCACCATAATATAATCCAAAATGTCCTTGTCTGAATTCACTATAATTCCAAATTAATGATTTTGTCCTTGAATATTATTGAACACTTTGTAATTCCCATGAGTAATAAATAAATCCACCATAATTAAAAACTGAACACAACAATAAGACTGATTCTGTTTTGGATGTTAAGGCAAGAGTAAATAATCCTAGTGTAAAATTTACATACCCTCTAGTTGACCTAACTTGAAGTTACCATTTTCTGGGAATACTCATATAAATTTAATAGGAAATTTTCTTCTGGACGTTTCTAAGGTTAGAATCAAAACTGTATCTTTAATTTAAACTGAATAAACATGTTTACAATTAATGATCTGAATATTTAATCAATACTCATAGAGAAATAATAGCTATATATTATATTGTTTACAGAATAAATGCCACTTATAAGGTTGACAATTTACTTGATTTTGGATAAAGATCTAGTCCAAATTACAGATATAACATGTAATCAATGATAAAAGCCAACAAACAGTACATATTGAATATACATGAAAATGGAAAATACCAGTCATTGTCACCAGAGAACAACATTCATAAAGGATTTCTTCTCAGCTAAACCCCATCTTATAAAAAATGTGTTGGAAAGTGCTGGTGCAGACTTAATCATTAGGTGAGGCTTTCTCACAATACAATTTTTTATTTAAATTGTGGGATTGGCTTGCTGGTGCGGACTTGATCATTAGGTGAGTGTTTCTCACAATACAATTTTTTATTTAAATTGTGGGATTGGCTTGCTGGTGCGGACTTGATCATTAGGTGAGTGTTTCTCACGTTACAATTTTTTATTTGTGGGATTGGCTTGCTGGTGCGGACTTGATCATTAGGTGAGTGTTTCTCACATTACAGTTTTTTATTTAAATTGTGGGACTGGCTTTTCATCAATGATAGGTCTGTCATGAAACATGGACTTACCATCAAGCAAGGGCCTGTCATTAAGGATAGACCTATCAACAAACATGCATATACCAAGAGCTTACAAACATGGGCTTTCCATCAAGCATAGACCTGTCATCAAACATGGGCTTACTATAGGCTTACAGACATTGACTTACCATGATGCACTGACCTTGCATCAAGCATGGGCCCATCTTCAAGCTTAGACCTATCATCAGACATGGGCTTATTATCAAACATGGGCTTATCATCAAACATGGGCTTATTATCAAGAATTGTTGAACAAATGTATCAACCATATCAATTCCCTATGATGAATTACAGTAGTAACAAAACAGGTCAGGGACTGGGGGTTGTCTAGATCCTCCCAGCAGATGGGCGGTAGCCTCCACATCTTTCAGTCATCACTTTCTAACAGTTAGTGTTTCATCGGAAGTGAAGGCAGCCCTCTGTGTGATACCAGTCTGACAGGAAGTGAAGGCAGCCCTCTGTGTGATACCAGTCTGACAGGAAGTGAAGGCAGCCCTCTATGTGATACCAGTCTGACATATCCCAAAACCACAGATAAATCTCCTGAAGTTCATTAGCACTTCTAAGTCCTCCACAGCTAAGTTATTAGAAAAGATGTCAACATTACTAAAATGAGATAACTAGATATTCTGGTTTCAAGACACTAACAAGCCAAGTGTTTGTTACTACCTAAGTGTCTATACACTTTGACCTATCTGAACACAATAAAATATGTATTATTTGTCAGATAGTATAAATCCTCTAATCTGATACAAAGCTCTCTAGTAGCAATGTTAATCAGAAAGATAGAGATTTTGATTGGATTTACAAATTACATACTCTGCATCTGGTAAGGATCAACATCTCTGTTAAAATTTGAAACCAGGCATTTCAAACATTCAGTTTTCAGTCAGTTCATTGTGTTGCTGACATACAGTTTTCATAGTCAGTCCAGTGTGTTACCAACATAGTTTTCACACAGTCAATCCAGTGCATTACCAACATACAGTTTTCACACAGTCAGTACAATGTGTTACCTTCATCCAGTTTTCATAGTCAGTCCAGTTTGTTACCAACATACAGTTTTCATACAGTCAATCCAGTGCATTACCAACATACAGTTTTCACACAGTCAGTAAAATGTGTTACCTTCGTCCAGTTTTCATAGTCCAGTTTGTTACCAACATACAGTTTTCATACAGTCAGTCCAGTGCATTACCAACATACAGTTTTCACACAGTCAATCCAGTGCATTACCAACATACAGTTTTCACACAGTCAATCCAGTGCATTACCAACATAGTTTTCACACAGTCAGAACAATGTGTTACCTTCATCCAGTTTTCATAGTCAGTCCAGTTTGTTACCAACATACAGTTTTCACAGTTTAATATGTTACTGACATACAGTTTTCACACAGTTTAATATGTTACTGACTTACAGTTTTCACACAGTCAGTACAATTTGTTACCAACATACAGTTTTCACACGGTCAATCCAGTGCATTACCAACATACAGTTTTCATAGTCAATCCAGTGCATTACCAACATACAGTTTTCACACAGTTTAATATGTTACTGACATACAGTTTTCACACAGTCTGTCCAATGTGTTATTGACATAGTTTTCACTTAATACATGTTGGGCCAAAATGTGTTGATTAATTTAGTTTCCTTTTCAGATTGTATTAAAAGGAATGCTTGTTAAATATTTTGTAATTTACATTATCAACTTTTGTATTTCTAAAATAACTGGTTGAATAAGTGTCTTTCCGAAGTAAGTAAAAATGTTTACTAAATGAGATAGTGATTTTTCAGAGATTTTTCACTCTGACTTTGGTATCATCAAAGTGATTTAATAATAAATCAAATAAGATATGATGTTCAGAAGTGTTTGTAATCATGAGTGTCCTTTGTTTCAGGTGTCCATAATAGCTGATTGTACTTGTCGATATGTATACTGGCCACGCCAGAGTCTTGAATACCTGTTACTCAAGGAACCATTCCTTGCCACAGTCATGAACACCATGATGGGATATGACATCACAAACAAACTGTATGCATTGAATGATCGGGTGAGTCAGCAAAACTATCGTTCTTTTATACAATTTAAGATGAAGGCCAAATAAAAAATTAATTCTATTAAATAACAAAAAAAAAGAATGATAAAAACTAAAAAACTATTAAATTTTATGTTCTTTCAGCTTTTTCCCTCCTATAGAGGGGAATTTACAAATATATAGGGATTCCTTTTGCATCTACTTGCACTGTCTTTTTTTATTCATAAGACCTAGCTTTAAATACAGCCGGTATCATACTGCCATAAGCCTTATTGTTATGTACAGCTAGTATCATACCTAGCATAAGACTTATTGTTATGTACAGCCAATATCATACCTGCCATAAGCATTATTGTTATGTACAGCCAGTATCATACTTGCCATAAGACTTATTGTTATGTACAGCCAGTATCATACCTGCCATAAGACTTATTGTTATGTACAGCCAGTATCATACTTGCCATAAGACTTATTGTTATCTACAGCCAGTATCATACCTGCCATAAGCCTTATTGTTACGTACAGCCAGTATCATACCTGGCATAAGCCTTATTGTTATGTACAGCCAGTATCATACCTGCCATAAGCATTATTGTTATGTACAGCCAGTATCATACCTGGCATAAGCCTTATTGTTATGTACAGCCAGTATCATACCTGCCATAAGCATTATTGTTATGTACAGCCAGCATCATACTTGCCATAAGACTTATTGTTATGTACAGCCAGTATCATACCGGCCATAAGACTTATTGTTATGTACAGCCAGTATCATGCCTGCCATAAGACTTATTGTTATGTACAGCCATTATCATACCTGACATAACTTGATGTGTCATTCAAAAATCTATATTTTTGACTACCAAAGCCCACAGAATGATCTGAGAACTATGGTTTTCAGTAATCCTGAAGAAAAAAGTCCCAGAAGGATAGAGACTTCTTTTTTTCTCTGTCTTACAGAAAGTGCCTCTCCTATTGGTGCCAGACTAAACCTAATGTATGACTTGGCATAACTGTCTGTGGCTGAGTCCTTTCTATCATAAAATAAGGCTACTGGTTTCAGTTTTGGGATCTCCCTCATCTAGTACGGTCCCCCATTTTCTTCCACTGGCTAAATCTGGTGTACTTAAACGAAGAGGTTCAGAGAGAGGGATGAAATGTTGAAGGACATATCTAATTATTGACCTTTAATACCTAAACAGGTTGCATACCCTCACATCCATATCTTTCACACAAGAAGTATATCTAGCTTTACTTGGATCTTGAGATCTTGCAATTTTTAGTATGCCATTCAGCCTAGCCTCCACACCCAGAGCTTTTTATTCGGGTCATGGGAGTAGTTGATACCTGTTTAAGGTCAGTAGGAATCCCAATCCTCCAGTATTTCAAAAGATTGGTTGCTTCACAGTGGCCATCCCTTGGACTAGATCTATCCTGGTCCATAGTTAGCAGACTGGGCCTGCTGCCAAACCGAGAGAAATCAGAACTCACTCCTTCTCAGGATTTTATCTATGTGGGGATGAATTTCCTCACAGACAGAAGATTAGTATGTTTCTCTTGGAACAGAGTAGATATTGGCTTCCAGGTAGTTAGAGATCTCATTGGCTTCCAGGTAGCTAGGAATCTGATTGGTTTCCAGGTAGCTAGGGGTCTCATTGGCTTTCAGTTAGCTAGGGGTCTTATTGGCTTCCAGGTAGCTAGGAGTCTTATTGGCCTCCTACTAGCTAGAGATCTCATTGGCTTTCAAGTAGCTAAGGGTCTTATTGGCTTCTAGGTAGCTAATGGTCTTATTGGCTTCCAGGTAGCTAGGGGTCTTATTGGCTTCCAGGTAGCTAAGGGTCTTATTGTCTTCCAGGTAGCTAGGGGTCTTGTTGGCTTCCAGGTAGCTAGGGGTCTCATTGGCTTCCAGGTAGCTTGGGGTCTTATTGGCTTCCAGGCAGCTAGAGATCTCATTGGGTTCCAGGTAGCTTGAGGTCTTATTGGCTTCTAGGTAGCTAAGGGTCTTATTGGCTTTTAGGTAGCTAAGGGTCTTATTGGCTTTCAGGTAGCTAGGGGTCGTATTGGCTTCTAGGTAGCTAGGGGTCTTATTGGCTTCAAGGTAGCTAAGGGTCTTATTGGCTTCCAGGTAGCTAGGGGTCTTATTGGCTTCCAGGTAGCTATAGTTAAGGTCTTATTGGCTTCCAGGTAGCTAGGGGTCTTATTGGCTTCTAGGTAGCTAAGGGTCTTATTGGCTTCCAGGTAGCTAGGGGTCTTATTGGCTTCCAGGTAGCTAGGGGTCTTATTGGCTTCTAGGTAGCTAAGGGTTTTATTGGCTTCCAGGTAGCTAGGGATCACATTGGCTTCCAGGTAGCTAGGGGTCTTATTGGCTTCTAGGTAGCTAAGGGTCTTATTGGCTTCCAGGTAGCTTGGGGTCTTATTGGCTTCCAGGTAGCTAGGGTTCTTATTGGCTTCCAGGTAGCTAGGGGTCATATTGGCTTCCAGGTAGCTTGGAGTCTTATTGGCTTCTAGGTAGGTAAGGGTCTTACTGACTTCCAGGTAGGTAGGAGTCTTATTGGCCTCCTAATAGCTTGAGATCTCATTGGCTTCCAGGTAGCTTGGGGTCATATTGGCTTCCAGGTAGCTAGAGGTCATATTGGCTTCCAGGTAGCTAGGGGTCTCATTGGCTTCCAGGTAGCTTGGGGTCTTATTGGCTTCCAGGTAGCTAGAGATCGCATTGGCTTCCAGGTAGCTTGGGGTCTTATTGGCTTCCAGGTAGCTAGGGGTCTCATTGGCTTCCAGGTAGCTTGGGGACTTATTGGCTTCTAGGTAGCTAGTGGTCTTATTGGCTTCCAGGTAGCCAGGGGTCTAATTGGCTTTCAGGTAGTTTGGGGTCTTATTGGCTTCCAGGTAGCTAGAGGTCATATTGGCTTCCAGGTAGCTAGGGGTCTCATTGGTTTCCCGGTAGCTGAGGGTCTTATTGGCTTCCTGGTAGCTAGGAGTCTTATTGGCTTCCAGGTAGCTAGAGGTCTCATTGGCTTCCAGGTAGCTTGGGGTCATATTGGCTTCCAGGTAGCTAGGAGTCTTATTGGCTTCTAGGTAGCTAGGGGTCTCATTGGCTTCCAGGTAGAATGGGGTCTTATTGGCGTACAAGTCATTAGGAGGCTCATTGGCATTATGAACTTGCTTGTGGGTAATAGGGGTTCATTATCTTTGTTGATTTGCATCCACGTAACTAGGGGTCTCATCTTTGTGGACTTTCTTCCATTTAACTTAGGGACTCATTGGCTTTGGACTTGCTTCCAATTAACTTAGTGTCTCATTGGCTTCCAGGTAACTAGGGGTCTCTTCTTTGTAGACTTACTTCTAGGTAATTTGGGGTCTCATTGGCATTATGGATTTGTTTCCATGTAACAAGCGACTTATTGGCTTTATGGACTTAATTCCAGGTAACCATGGGTCTTGTTGGAATATTGGACTTGCTTTCAGATAACTCAGGGGGCTCATCAGCTTTGTGGATGAAGGAAGAGCTGAATTATTACTGTCTTATTAATTTACGTATTTATTTCTTTTTCTAAAAATATTCATTTTAACGGTATGCTTCCCAAGATATTCAGTTTTAAAATCATTCTCTGGTATAAAGAATTGTCTTTAAAATTTGTGGGGTTTTTTACAGGATGCAGAAGCATTTACTTAGAAACTTGCTCTTTAGAAAAGGCAATATGAATTATGAGGATGAGTTATCATTGATGAGTACAATTATGAGTAAAATCCATGCATAATTATTGACTGAGCTTGACAAAACTTTAATGACCCTATTTTGGTTCAAATGTTTATCAAGCTTGGTAAATATGTTTATATCAAGATGTATAATGTGGTTTATTTTATGAACAAGATCTGGGCATGCTAATGATGTGATATTGCATATGATTGGGTAAGCTTCTCGCTACTTGAGAAGCCATATTTGTGACTTGCTTTTAATGAAACTTGGTAAAAAGGCTAATAAGATCATGATGTTGGATGCTTTTTCTTAATCATGAACAAGACCAATCATATTTATGAGGTGATCTTGCATATGATTAGCTGCTGTTTTTACCAATTGAAAGACTGTAATTTTAAAAGGATTTTGATGAAACTTGGCAGATAGTCCTATGTCTTCATGATCTTGGTTGAGTAAGACTAGGATATAATTTTGCTAGGATTTTGATGAAACTTGGTAAGTTGGACTATGCCATTATGTTTAGAGCAAGAGACTGTACCTGATATGTCATTATCTTAGAGCAAGAGACTGTACCTATTATGCCATTATCTTAGAGTAAGAGACTGTACCTATTATGCCATTATCTTAGAGCAAGAGACTGTACCTGATATGTCATTATCTTAGAGCAAGAGACTGTACCTATTATGCCATTATCTTAGAGCAAGAGACTGTGCCTATATGCCATTATGTTTAGAGCAAGAGACTGTACCTGATATGCCATTATCTTAGAGTAAGAGACTGTACCTATTATGCCATTATCTTAGAGCAAGAGACTGTACCTGATATGCCATTATCTTAGAGCAAGAGACTGTACCTATTATGCCATTATCTTAGAGCAAGAGACTGTACCTGATATGCCATTATCTCTAGAGCAAGAGACTGTACCTATGTGCCATTATCTTAGAACAAGAGACTGTACCTGTTAACTGGTGCCTAGGCATTGATGACTGTAGCTGATGTTTTGGTATTGTGCAGACAGTTGTTGATATTTAGGTATTGGTGAGGACAATAGCAGGTGTCTATGTATTGGTGAGGACAATAGCTAATGTTTAGGTATTAGTGAGGACAGTTGTTGATAGGTATTAGTGTGGACAGTTGTTGATATGAAGGTATTGTTGAGGACAATAGTTGGTGTCTGTATATTGGTGAGGACAGTAGTGGGTGTATGTATTGGTGAGGAAAATAATTGGTGTCTAGGTATTGATGAGGACAATAATTGGTGTCTAGGTATTGATGAGGACAATAACTGATGTCTAGGTATTGATGAGGACAATAACTGATGTCTAGGTATTGGTGAGAACAAAACAATAACTGATGTGTAGGTATTGATGAGGACAATAACAGATGTCTAGATATTGATGAGGACAATAACTGATGTCTAGGTATTGGTGAGAACAATAACTGATGTCTAGGTATTGATGAGGACAATAACAGATGTCTAGATATTGATGAGGACAATAACTGATGTCTAGGTATTGGTGAGGACAATAATTGGTGTCTAGGTATTGATGAGGACAATAACTGATGTCTAGGTATTGGTGAGGGCAGCAACTGATGTCTGGGTACTGATGAGGAAAATAATGGGTGTCTAGGTATTGATGAGGACAATAACCGATGTCTAGATATTGATGAGGACAATAACTGATGTCTAGGTATTGATGAGGACAATAATTGGTGTCTAGATATTGATGAGGACAATAATTGATGTCTAGGTATTGGTGAGGGCAATAACTGATGTCTAGGTATTGATGAGGACAATAACTGATGTCTGGGTACTGATGAGGACAATAACTGATGTCTAGGTATTGGTGAGAAAAGTTATAACTCTTGATGATGTGTAGTAAATATCTCATTATTTTCCTCCAGAATATTTCCTTTGTAATGGAAGCTTCTGTAAAGCTGTCATTGAAATTGGTGTGGTATTTTGTGACGGTAAATATTGGCAACTTTTCATGACCTAACTACTACATGTACCTCAAAATCTGAAGAAAATGGTAACATAACAGTCAGAATTTAAATATTTTTTGTTGTAAAATTTGGTTCATATTTGTCATACAGAATATTTTGTTTCTACATCTGTTAATAAGTGTGTCTTGTCCTTGCAGGTTACAGAGAAGAATGGTGGCTGCCGTCAGGACATTCGATTACCTGGTGTGGCATCAGTGCTGAAGAGTGGGAGAGCCAGTCATCAAAGCTATGGTAACCTGCACTCCACACAACAGTTGCAACTGCATCCTGATGGAAAGGGAAACTTAAGAGTTGATTTTGAAGATGATGAAGAGATGGACGTTATTGAAGGTGGGTCAATCATGTAAGTTTTCACTTTACTTGATTTGTCTGGTTCACATAACTTTAGCAAGTAAAAAGCTTTCAGTTTTTTTATGGTTTTGTTTCTTTTCCTTTTTGACATAGTTATGGTCTCTGATCTTGCAGTTTCATTTCTTGTCTATTAGTCTCTCAGATGCCATAATTTAGCATCGGATTTTGCTAGTCTTTTTTTAATGTTGATGAGCCTTTGCAATCTTTACCACTGCAGAAATCCCCAAAATTAAACAACACAAATTTTCAGTGTACAGTAGTCAATACCTAGTACAATGTATAGTAGTCAGTGCCTAGTCATTCGCAAAAAGTGCTTCAAGAATAAGTTTCTCCATTGTTTTGGACTGGGCATTCAGTCAGCGAAGGTCAGAGAGAGAGCCATCCAGTCTTTACTTTATGTACACTTCTTTCTGGAGATCACGTTTAGCATGGTTCAGGACACATGTAAAGAATAGGTTGAATAATACTGGGGTGAGAATGAACCCTACTTCATGCCATTAGAAACGTTGAATGGCTTGGAGACTTTACTTTATACTTTATTGTCTATTATTATACTTCATACTCTATTACCTCTAGTTATACTTCATCCTTTGTTGTCTATTATTATATTTCATACTCTGTTGTCTTTTGTTATACTTCATGCTTTATTGTCTATTATTATACTTCATATTCTATTGTCTCTTGTTATTGTTGTTGTGGGGTTTAACGCCATTTTTCAGCACGATAGGCTATACATGGCGGCCAGTATTAATGGTGGAGGAAGAACCCGGAAAACCCCGGAAAGAACCACCGACCCACGAGAAGCTACTGGCAAGCTTTCTCACATGCCCACATTGGCTGAATCTTAGACTCGAACCGGTCTCTTGTTATACTTCATACTTTATTGTCTCTTGTTATACTTCATACTTCATTGTCTCTTGTTGTACTTCATACTCTATTGTTTCTTTTTATGCTTCATGCTTTATTGTCTGTTATTATACTTCATACTCTATTGTCTCCTGTTATACTTTATACTCTATTGTCTCTTGTTATACTTCATACTCTATTGTTTCTTTTTATACTTCATACTTTATTGTCTATTATTATACTTCAGACTCTGTTGTCTCTAGCTATTGTTCATACTCTATTACTCTTATTATGGGGCCCTGAGTGGCCGAGTGGTCTAAAGTGCTCACCATTACGGATCACCGGCATCTCACCTCTGCCTGTGTGGGTTCGAGTCTCAGGCTTGACCAATGTGAGTATGTGAGAAAGCTTGCCAGTAGCTTCCTGTGGGTCAGTGGTTCTTTCCAGGGTTTTTCCTGGTTATTCCTCCACCATTTATACTGGCTGCCATGTATAGCCTATCTTATGCTGTAAAATGACATTATACCCTATAGCAACAACAACCTTTTATTATATTTCATACTCTATTGTCCCATATTATACTTCAAAACATGGGGTGCATAGTAGTTTAACAAATTATTTATGCAAATTAATCATCATATGAGCATACCAATATCCATGCTGGATGGTAGGCCCATCTCCAACTTTTTCCAAACTTTTTATACATTAAATTTTAAAAAGCTTATTTCTTTTCAGTAATAAACACCCCTTTCCCATTTTCAACAAATAAATAATGCAGCACCCAAATATTAACAGCCTAAGTAGACCTGTCATTGCTTTATGTTACTTATTCAGACCTGTCATTGCTTGATGTTCCTAAATCAGACCTGTCATTGCTTGATGTTTCTGATTCAGACCTGTCATTGCTTGATGTTCCTGATTCAGACCTGTCATTGCTTGATGTTCCTGAATCAGACCTGTCATTGCTTGATGTTCCTGAATCAGACCTGTCATTGCTTGATGTTTCTGATTCAGACCAGTCATTGCTTTATGTTCCTGATTCAGACCTGTCATTGCTTGATGTTCCTGATTCAGACCTGTCATTGCTTGATGTTCCTGATTCAGACCTGTCATTGCTTGATGTACCTGATTCAGACCTGTCATTGCTTAATGTTCCTGATTTAGACCTGTCATTGCTTGATGTTCCTGATTTAGACCTGTCATTGCTTGATGTTCCTGATTCAGACCTGTCATTGCTTGATGTTCATGATTCAGACCTGTCATTGCTTGATGTTCCTGATTTCATTCTGTCATTACTTGATATTTCTGATTCAGACCTGTCATTGGTTGATGTTGCTGATTCAGACCTGTCATTGGTTAATGTTCCTGATTCAGACCTGTCATTGTTTGATGTTCCTGATTCAGACCTGTCATTGCTTGATGTTCCTGATTTAGACCTGTCACTGCTTTGTGTTCCAGATTCAGACCTGTCATTGCTTGATGTTCCTGATTCAGACCTGTCATTGCTTGATGTTCCTGATTTAGACCTGTCATTGTTTGATGTTCCTGATTCAGACCTGTCATTGCTTGATGTTCCTGATTTAGACCTGTCATTACTTGATGTTCCTGATTTAGACCTGTCATTGCTTGATGTTCCTGATTCAGACCTGTCATTGCTTGATGTTCCTGATTCAGACCTGTCATTGCTTGATGTTCCTGATTTAGACCTGTCATTATTTGATGTTCCTGATTCAGACCTGTAATTGTTTAATGTTACTGATTCAGACCTGTCATTGTTTAATGTTCCTGATTCAGACCTGTCATTGCTCGATGTTCCTGATTCGGATCTGTCACTGTTTAATGTTACTGATTCAGACCTGTTGTTGTTTAATGTTACTGATTCAGACCTGTCATTGTTTAATGTTACTGATTCAGACCTGTCATTGTTTGATGTTCCTGATTCAGACCTGTCATTGTTTAATATTACTGATTCAGACCTGTCATTGTTTGATGTTCCTGATTCAGACCTGTCATTGTTTAATGTTCCTTATTCAGACCTGTCGTTCTTTGATGTTCCTCATTCAGACCTGTCATTATTTCATGTTCTAGCAGACCATGACTCAGTCCGAGCACACAAATTGTACTGCAGAGCCAAATTCTAATTGAAATCTCTCAATGTTCTTAAAATCATCTTTGAAGTTTGAAAAGTGTGTCCATTAAAAATAAGATAATAGAACAAAATTCATGATTCTAACTTCATTTTCAGTGAATTTATTTTTTTAAAAAGAAACGAATCTTAATAGATTTGAGCATGAGTTAATTTTTTGCACTCAGATATTTTTCATAACTTTGGGGTCAGGTTTGGACAGTTTCAATACTTAGGGCACCTGGCTGGGACAGTTTCATAACTTTGAGGCCTGGCTTGGACAGTTTCATAACTTAGGGCACCTGGTTGGGACAGTTTTATAACTTTGAGGCCTGGCTTGGACAGTTTCATAACTTTGAGGCCTGGCTTGGACAGCTTTATAGCTTTGAGGCCTGGCTTGGACAGTTTCATAACATTGAGGCCTGGCTTGGACAGTTTCATAACTTTGAGATCTGGCTTGGACAGCTTTATAGCTTTGAGGCCTGGCCTGGACAGTTTTATAACTTTAAGGCCTGGCTTGGACAGCTTTGTAACTTTGGGGCCAGGTTCTTGATAGTTTTGTAACTTTAAGTCATGGCTAACTTTCAAGCACAGGCCTGGCTTGAACACCTTCCTAATTTTGGGGGGCTGACTCATTATTCATTTGAATCTTGGGTCAAACAATCATTGTAGACCCTGATGTGTTGGTACATTAAGCGATTGCAGTTTACAATTTGGTGTCACACATAGGTAGGTAATTCCCACATTTTGCACCATACATGATGGCTCCCTTTGGAGGTGTATAAATGTTGCATATTTTGTGGATAAATCAGTTTATAGAACTGATTCTAAAATAATTGATTAAGTCCCAGCCCAGTCATTAAGTTGACAATATTCATTAAGTTGACAGTATTCATTAAGGTCCAGACAAGTCATTAAGTTCACAATATTCATTAAGGCCCTGACCAGTCATTAAGATCATTGTTAAAAACATCAGTAATTATTATCAGAAATTTGATTTTATGCTTGCATGTATGTGTATGTTGATTTGAATGCATGTGTGCATGAAATTATACAGGAGAAAGTGTGACAGAAATTTTTTTGAAATTATTGGTCTACAGACTTCATGAATTTGAATGATTAAAACTGGTGGCAAGAAATGGCTGATCCAGACCTTTACATTGTGATAAATGGAGTTTAATTTCCCACTTTACATTATGATAGTTAGATAAAGAAAATTTCTCCTCAAAACCACCCTTACTCTGTATAAATCAGTAAAACCACTCTGGCTTTGTTTAAATTGGTAAAATCCACCCTGATTTGGCATAAATCAGTAAAAACCACCCTGACTCAGTATAAATTGGTGAAAGCCACCCTAGCTCTGTATAAATCTGTTAGAACCACCCTGTCTTGGTTGAAATTAGTGCAAACCATGCAGACTTGGTATAAATCAGTAGTGATCACCAGACTTAAAAGCTACAAAAATAATTAATTTGAAAGTGACAGTCACCATGAAAGAAAATCAAATGCTGTTAACACAGAGCTCAGTAGTACCAGTAGAATGTTACACTGATCCAGGGATAGATAATTCTAGGTAGGACCTACAAGTCCCACTGCTGTGATCCAGGGGTACATGATTCTTGGTAGTACCTTTAGTCCTACTGATCCAGGGGTACACAATTATAGGAGGTACCTGTAGCCCCCTTCATTGATCTATGGGTACACAATGCTAGGTAGTACCTCTAGTCCACCTACATTGATCCAAGGGTACACAATTCAGGGAAGTACCATTGGTCCCATTACATTGATCCAGGGGTACTCACTACCAGGTAGTACCTTTAGCCCACTACACTGATCCAGGGGTACTCACTACTAGGCAATGCCTGTTGCCCACTACACTGATCCAGGGGTACTCACTACTAGGCAATGCCTGTTGCCCACTACACTGATCCAGGAGTACTCACTACTAGGCAATGCCTGTTGCCCACTACACTGATCCAGGGGTACTCACTACTAGGCAATGCCTGTTGCCCACTACACTGATCCAGGGGTACTCACTACTAGGCAATGCCTGTTGCCCACTACACTGATCCATGGGTACTCACTACTCACCACTGCATTGATGGAGGGGTCCTGATGTACCACAATAGCATTGTCCAGGACTCCTTTGAATAATATTTTAGTCTAAATAGCACTGTTTTGCTCCAGTGAATAATCAAACAAATGCTTCCTCTCAAATTGTATCTAAATACAGCATTAAATACATCTGTAGATTGATATTAACATAAGAACATATGAAATAAGAATCAGAATTAGGAATTAAATAATTGCTCAGTTCTCTTCTTATGTACATCTCCAAAAGTCTGTTATGACTATATGTCAGAATATACCCCATATGACAAACCTTACTACTCAGTATAATATTTCACAATACCCACTCACATGACCTATGTCATAAAATAAACCAACTGACTGAACCATCCATTGGGAAATGACTTAATTTTTTTAAGAACCCACCTGACCTCACTAGTCGCTCTTAACTTTTGAACAGGTTCAATATATAGGTTGAATTTAACTTGTAAACACCTATTTATATCTCATTATCTTTGAAACAGAATATACTCCCCTGAACAAAAAATTAGATATATTATATCTTGTTTATTGATGATCACTACAATTTACAGTCATGGACAAAAATCACACACTATATAGACACAGTCATGTACCAAAAGTTATGCAGAAATATAGATACAGTCATGTACCAAAGGTTACACAGAAATATAAATAGTCATGTACCAAAGGTTACACAGAAATATAAATAGTCATGTACCAAAGGTTACACAGAAATATAGATACAGTCATGTACCAAAGGTTACACAGAAATATAAATAGTCATGTACCAAAGGTTACACAGAAATATAAAGTCATGTACCAAAAGTTACACAGAAATATAGATAGTCATGTACCAAACGATACACAGAAATATAGATAGTCATGTACCGAAAGTTACACAGAAATATAGATACAGTCATATACAGATGTTACACAGAAATATAGATACATTCATGTACCAAAGATTACACAGAAATATATATACCGCTTCAGTGGCCTAGTGGTTAGAGCATCTGCCTCAGAAGCGGTAGGTCATGGGTTCAATCCCCAGTCGAGTCATAACAGAGACTTACAAGAATGATTAAGAGGTTAGTGTTAGGACTGGTCAGCCTGGTGTCAGGATAATGTGACTGGGTGGGACATGATGCTACATGTCTGCAGCATGATGCCCCAATGCTAGACATCACTATAAACTGCCACACTGCAGACATCGTAGCGATAAGACTGAAAAATTGTTAAAACTAAAAATCCTAATCACACACTTCAGAAATATAGGTACGTTACACAGAAATATAGATACAGTCATGTACCAAAGATTACACAAAAATATAAAGTCATGTACCAAAGGTTACACAGAAATATAGATAAAGTCATGTACCAAAGGTTACACAGAAATATAGATACAGTCATGTACCAAAGATTACACAGAAATATACAGTCATGTACCAAAGGTTACATAGAAATATAGATACAGTCATGTACCAAATATTACACAGAAATATAAAGTCACGTACCAAAGGTTACACAGAAATATACAGTCATGTACCAAAGGTTACACAGAAATATAGTCGTGTATCAAAGGTTACACAGAAATATAGATAGTCATGTACCAAAGGCTATGCAAGAGTACAGATATACATAACAATACACAGTTCAGAAGAAGACCAAAATCTTTAAAAAGAAATGGCTGTAGCTGTGTTTCATTGTGACCAGAGTATTGAAACTTTTTAGAGGTAAAGGTCTGATGAGATGAGGCTGTGTTAGACCAGGGTAAGAAGATTTTTGTGTGGCAGAAACTCGAGGAGGAATTGAAACTGAAATGCATGGAATGCAGTTGTCATTCATATGTTAAAATATCTCTACTATGTCTTGGGGTTGTATAATTTTTAATGTGATTAGGATTTTGTCACTCGTTGAAGGGTCATTAATTCAGAAAGTTTCCTAAATATTTTGGATCAGAATTTATGGCCTTTTGTTGCCAAATAATTTCTAAAGTGGTCGGTGAGTGGGAATTCTTCAAACATAATTGTCTTGTGCATGTATCTGGGAGGGCAACTCAGTGGAAAGCCATTTCAGTACTCAGACTCTATTACAGTCTCTAGACATAACATCATTCAGTGGAAAGCCATGCCCAGTATTTTGAATGTCCTTTGACTATTACAGTCTCTAGACATAACATCATTCAGTGGAAAGCCATGCCCAGTATTTTGACTGTCCTTTGACTATTACAGTCTCTAGACATAACATCATTCAGTGGAAAGCCATGCCCAGTATTTTGACTGTCCTTTGACTATTACAGTCTCTAGACATAACATCATTCAGTGGAAAGCCATGCCCAGTATTTTGACTGTCCTTTGACTATTACAGTCTCTAGACATAACATCATTCAGTGGAAAGCCATGCCCAGTATTTTGACTGTCCTTTGACTATTACAGTCACTTGACATAAATATCACTGAAAATGTATTGAGAATAATTAAAACAAAACATACATAAAGGTTGACCAAAATTAAAACTAGAGGGGATGTTTTCAATGGCATCAAAGGATATTTGTCAGTCTGTGGATCAGGCTGTCATGAAATACAGCAATACAAGTCTTGATCAAAGCACTACAGGCTGTCATGAAACACAGTTATAAAAGTCTTCATCAAAGAACTACAGTCTGTCAGGAAAGACAGCTATACAAGTCTTGATCAAAGCACTACAGGCTGTCATTAAAAAAGTTATACAAGTCTTAATCAAAGAACTACAGGCTGTCATGAAAGATAGCTATATAAGTCTTTATCAAAGCACTACAGGCTGTCATGAAAGACAGCTATACAAGTCTTGATCAAAGTACTACAGGTTGTCATAAAAGAGTTATACAAGTCTTGATCAAAGCACTACAGGCTGTCATGAAAGACAGCCATTCAAATCTTCATGAAAACACTACAGACTGTCATGAAAGACAGCTATATAAGTCTTTATCAAAGCACTACAGGCTGTCATGAAAGACAGCTATACAAGTCTTGATCAAAGTACTAAAGGTTGTCATAAAAGACAGCTATATAAGTCTTTATCAAAGCACTACAGGCTGTCATGAAAGACAGCTATTCAAGTCTTAATGAAAACACTACAGATTGTCATGAAAGACAGCTATATAAGTCTTTATCAAAGTACTACAGGCTGTCATGAAAGACAGCTATACAAGTCTTGCTCAAAGTACTACAGGCTGTCATAAAAGACAATTACACAAGTCTTGATCAAAGCGCTACGTCAGGCTGTCATAAAAGACAATTACACAAGTCTTGATCAAAGCACTACAGGCTGTCATGAAAGACAGCTATACAAGTCTTGATCAAAGTACTACGTCAGGCTGTCATAAGTACAGAGATATCAGTTATAAAATACCATTTTCTTTTCAATTTCTTTGATGCTATGGTTTTAATATGCAGCAAAATCAATATTATGTCAACAATATGATGTGTAGTGGCTACTCATTTATGACCTGATATTTTAGGTTTAATGTTGCAATTTCTGTAATTATATAATAAACATGCTTTGTTTATCAATTTGAATATCCACAACTGTGACAAAAGTCCGCCTGAGAACTGTCATGTATGGCCAAGCACTATTAATCAGTGGTTGGTTTAATGAGCTATTTACTGCTACAAGTCAGTAATTGGAGTGTCCTTCCTGATTAGGGCATGTGGCTGGGGCTGATAAGAAAAAATGTCAGTTGTCAATAAAGACATATTGAACTGCTGCTGGGGACTGCATAACCCTAAGAGTTCCAAGAGACTTGAATCTCAATTTTTTCAGATGAAGACTATCAATCTGAATTTCATTAACAATGTTTCCCTGAGTAAGAAAAACAGAAAATGGTGTTTTTTGTAACATTTTAATCCTACAATTTTCATAAGCTTCAAACTTTATATTAATTAACAAGAAAACTGAATTTGCAATTTTTTTAATAATAGAAGCATACATTTTATAGAATGTAAGCATTTGCTTTAAGATTACCAGTATGTTTGGACACAAGGCCTTACCAGCCATATATACCCATATGAACAGCACAGACCCATATATACCCATACGAACAGCACAGACCCATATATACCCTTGTGAACAGCACAGACCCATATATAGCAATATGAACAGCACAGACCCATATATACCCATGGGAACAGCACAGACCCATATATACCCATGGGAACAGCACATACCCATATATACCAATATGAACAGCACATACCCATATGTATCCATGGGAACAGCACAGACTGATATATTATCCATATGAACAGCACAGATCCATATGTACCCATGGGAACAGCACAGACTGATATATACCCATATGAACAGCACAGATCCATATGTACCCATGGGAACAGCACAGACTGATATATACCCTTATGAACAGCACAGACCCATATGTACCCATGAAAAAAGCACAGACTGATATATACCAATATGTACAGCACAGATTCCATACATACCCATATGAACAACACAGATTCCATATATACCAATGTGAACAGCACAGAGCCATATATACCCATATGAACAGCACAGACCCATATACACCCATGGGAACAGCACAGACTGATATATACCTATATGAACAGCACAGAGCCATATATACCCATATGAACAGCACAGACCCATGTGTACCCATGAAAACAACACAGACTGATATATACCCATATGAACAGCACAGACCCATATATAGCAATATGAACAGCACAGACCCATATATACCCATGGGAACAGCACAGACTCATATATATCCATGGGAACAGCAGAGAACCATATATACCAATATGAACAGCACAGACCTTTATATAACCATGGGAACAGCACAGACTGATATATTATCCATATGAACAGCACAGATCTATATGTACCCATGGAACAGCACAGACTGATATATACCCATATGAACAGCACAGACCGATATGTACCCATGAAAGCAGCACAGACTGATATATTATCCATATGAACAGCACAGACCCATATGTATCCATGGGAACAGCACAGACTGATATATACCCATTTGAACAGCACAGACCCATATATAATAATAATAATAATAATGAGGACTTTGTATAGCGCCTAATCTTTAGAAGCTCTAAGTGCTTTACAACATTAGATAACACCTACAAGATAAAAAACATATAATAATATTATTACAAAAACAAACACCATGAAATTAGAAAAACATTAAAAAATAAAAAAACATGCTGAGAATATTTTAGGTAGGAAACATTATTAGGTCTTTAAGTTTGTTCTTGCAGTCGAAATAAGTGAGTTTTGAGAGCCCTCTTGAATGTGATCACTGTGTCCCTGTGTCTAAGTTCAGTGGGCAATTCATTCGATGTTGCTGGGCCCTGGTATGCAAAAGAACGCTGTCCATATGACTCTGTTTTCATAATGGGAATAATGAGTATACAATTGTCAGAAGAGGAGCGTAAGTATCTTGCTGGCGTGTACACATGGGTGAGATCGGATAGGTATATTGGACTAGAGTCTGACAGTGAAAGGTAGCACAGAGAACAAATTTTGTTTCATTCTGGATCGAATGGATAGCCAGTGTAGGGTGCAGAGCAGTGGGGAGGTGTGCTGTGATCGTGGTACTCTTAAGTATGATCTGAGCAGCTGTGTTTTGAACTTTTTGAAGTTTCTGGAGTAGATATTGAGATGAACCAGACAGAATTGAGTTACAGTAGTCCAGTCTTGAAAGATCTAATGTACACACAAGTGTTTTAGTGGCATCAATTGAAAGATATTTGCGAATTGAGCTGATGCGTCTCAGCTCAAGATATGCAGCCTTGCATATGTTCATGACATGTTGGTGCATTGTGAGAGTACTGTCCAGAGTAACACCTAGGTTTCATACTGATTGTGTGAATTTAATGTTGGTGTTGCTGATATTTATTGTTTGAGGTAAAGGATGTGACTGAGAAAGTCTTTGTGTTGTGATCAGAATGGCCTCAGTTTTATCATCATTCATCTGCAGCTTGTTACATGTCATCCATGATTTCACATCAGAAATGCACCTCTCTACACCTTGGATGGTAGCATCAACTTCAGTTGGGTGGCTAGATTTGTATATTTGGGTGTCATCAGCGTACAGTTGGTGAGACACTAGATGATGATCTATGACACTTGAGAGCGACTGAGTGTACAGAATGAAGAGA
This sequence comes from Sinohyriopsis cumingii, assembly GCA_028554795.2. NCBI lineage: Eukaryota > Metazoa > Mollusca > Bivalvia > Unionida > Unionidae > Sinohyriopsis > Sinohyriopsis cumingii. The sequence goes on from CM068835.1 coordinate 8,153,739, forward strand.
ACAGGTCCAAGAACAGATCCCTGTGGAACACCACAACATAGATCAACTGGGCTGGAGTGTATTCCATTTGCAGATACAATTTGTGTCCTGTTGACCAAGTAGGACTTGAACCACAGTAAGGCTGTATCATGAATGCCAAATACATGCTGGAGATGGTGAAGTAATATATCATGGTCTGTTGTGTCAAATGCTGCAGACAAATCAAGGATGGTGAGGACTGTAATCTTTCTGCTATCCAACGCAGAGAGAATGTCATTATCTACTTTTAGAAGAGTAGTTTCAGTACTGTGGCAAGGGCGATATGCAGATTGTACATTGCTAAAAAGGCTGTTTGAATTCAGATGAGATACAAGCTGGGATAGAACAACCTTTTCTAAGATTTTTTATATGAATGGGAGATTAGAAACTGGGCGGTAGTTCTTTAAATCGTTATGGTCTAGTGTTGGTTTCTTCAGCAGAGGCTTTACAATGGCAGTTTTGAAAAATGATGGGAATTCCCCGGATAAGAGAGAGGTATTAATAACATCAGTTAGTGAAGGCAGTACTGGATCTAAGCACTCAAGCAGCAGTGATGTTGGAATTGGATCAAGTTCATATGACTTTGGTGCACTCTTCATCAGGATTGTACGTACGAAATCCATAGAGACAGGTTCAAATGCTGCTAATGGTTGCCACTCAAATTCTGTATCCCACCTGTATGGTGACGACGAGTCAATTGAAATTATGGTGTCAAGCTTATCTCTAATAATTTGTACTTTGTCACAGAAGAAATTTGCAAACATGTCTGGAAGGTCGACTGGAGAGAAGGTAGTTGGAAGTGGTGTTGATTTGTTCCTTGACATTAGTTTGTTAGTAATCTCGAAACGCTCTTTGCAGCTGGATCTTTCCATGATTTTAGTAGTGTATTGGGCTGATTTCGCTGCATTGACTATATTTGTGACATTCTTCTTAGCGGCTTCATAGATTTGCTTATGAATAGTGAGTCTGGTGGAAAGCCAGAGCCTCTCAGCGTTACAGCGGTCTCTTTTAGCAGTGCGAAGCTGGTCTCTAACACTGCTATACCATGGAGAACACTTTTGAATTGATACTCTGCACTTGGTAGCTGGGGCATGTTTGTCAAGCAATGAATGCAGGCTGTTATCAAGTTGTTCTGCAGTAGGAGGTAAGCAAGTTGTTAGGTTAGCTTGGATGTTATGCATTAGTTTGGTTCTATTTATCATACGGAGGTTTCTCTTAGTAGCAGATAAAGGTGGAGGGTTAGGGACTGATACGTCAAGATAGCATATAATGCAGAGGTGATCTGATGCAAGGTCATGGGATACCAGTGAGGACCGTGAAATGTCATCATCAGGTCTATGAAGAATCCAGTCAAAAATGTGACCATGTTTATGGGTGGGTTGGTTAACTGACTGAGGTTGAAAACATTAATGGAGTTTTGATGTATTTGAGTTTCCGGGACAGTCAAAGTGAAAGTAGAAATCTCCAAGAATAATCAGGTTGCCACCTATCGAATTTCCATAGTCCAGGAGATTCAGAAACTGCTCGAAAAAGAGAGAGTCAGCCAGCTTGTTTTTTCTACTAGGAGGAGGGCGGTATAGGCAGAAAAAATGGACTGACCTTTACTCCACTTTGAGTGTGGTTTGGACTAGTTCAAACAATGTGTGGTCGAAACTGAATGTTGTGGTGTAGTTAAGACATTTTATCATGGAGTTAAATACCCATGAAAACAGCATAGACTGATATATACCCATATGAACAGCACAGACCCATATATAGCAGTATGAACAGCACAGACCCATATATACCCATGAAAACAGCACAGACTGATATATACCCATATGAACAGCACTTACCCATATAAACTGATACATTATTTAAATATTCTGAATATTTTCAACATTTATTTTCAGGATTATTGACAAAAAATATTTCAAATGAGAAATTGTGTGATGTTTTGTGTGGCAATTTAGGAGTGTGTGTGATTTGGATTTTTAACATAGTTTTTAACAATTTGAATCATATTGCTATGATGTCTGCAGTGTGTCAGTTAATAGTGATGTCTAGCACTGAAGCATCATTCTGCAGACATATGGCATCCTGTTTCACCTAGTTACATTATCCTGACATCAGCCTGACCAGTCCTAACATTAACCTGTCAACAATGAGTGCCAACTAAGGCAGCTGCTAGTACCATTTTTATAAGTCATTGGTATGACTCATCAGGGGTTTGAACCCATGACTTCCAACATCAGAGATGGATGCTTTAACCACTTAGGCTACCAGAATGGTCACCATTTAGGAGAGAATTTGTGTGGCCTTTATAAGAGAGAATTTTTGTAGCCTTTGTAGGAGAGAATTTGTGTGGCCTTTGTAGGAGAGAATTTGTGTGGCCTTTATAAGAGAGAATTTTTGTAGCCTTTATAAGAGAGAATTTTTGTAGCCTTTGTAGGAGAGAATTTGTGTGGCCTTTGTAGGAGAGAATTTGTGTGGCCTTTATAGGAGAGAATTTGTGTGGCCTTTATAAGAGAGAATTTTTGTAGCCCATTTAGGAGAGAAATTGTGTGGCCTTTGTAGGAGAGAATTTTTGTAGCCTTTATAAGAGAGAATTTCTGTAGCCTTTGTAGGAGAGAATTTGTGTGGCCTTTATAAGAGAGAATTTGTGTGGCCTTTGTAGGAGAGAATTTTATTAGCCTTTATAAGAGAGAATTTGTGTGGCCTTTGTAAGAGAGAATTTGTGTGGCCTTTATAAGAGAGAATTTTTGTAGCCTTTGTAGGAGAGAATTTGTGTGGCCTTTATAAGAGAGAATTTGTGTGGTCTTTATAAGAGAGAATTTTTGTAGCCTTTGTAGGAGAGAATTTGTGTGGCCTTTATAAGAGAGAATTTTTGTAGCCTTTGTAGGAGAGAATTTGTGTGGCCTTTATAAGAGAGAATTTTTGTAGCCTTTGTAGGAGAGAATTTGTGTGGCCTTTGTAGGAGAGAATTTGTTTGGCCTTTATAGGAGAGAAATTGTGTGGCCTTTGTAGGAGAGAATTTGTGTGGTCTTTATAAGAGAGAATTTTTGTAGCCTTTGTAGGAGAGAATTTGTGTGGCCTTTGTAGGAGAGAATTTGTTTGGCCTTTATAGGAGAGAAATTGTGTGGCCTTTGTAGGAGAGAATTTGTGTGGTCTTTATAAGAGAGAATTTTTGTAGCCTTTGTAGGAGAGAATTTGTGTGGCCTTTGTAGGAGAGAATTTGTTTGGCCTTTATAGGAGAGAAATTGTGTGGCCTTTGTAGGAGAGAATTTGTGTGGCCTTTATAAGAGAGAATTTTTGTAGCCTTTGTAGGAGAGAATTTGTGTGGCCTTTGTAGGAGAGAATTTGTTTGGCCTTTATAGGAGAGAAATTGTGTGGCCTTTGTAGGAGAGAATTTGTGTGGTCTTTATAGGAGAGAATTTGTTAGGCCTTTATAGGAGAGAATTTAATAGCCTTTGTAGGAGAGAATTTTTGTAGCCTTTATAGGAGAGAATTTGTGTGGCCTTTGTAGGAGAGAATTTGTGTGGCCTTTGTAGGAGAGAATTTGTTTGGCCTTTATAGGAGAGAAATTGTGTGGCCTTTGTAGGAGAGAATTTGTGTGGTCTTTATAGGAGAGAATTTGTTAGGCCTTTATAGGAGAGAATTTTAGTAGCCTTTGTATGAGAGAATTTTTGTAGCCTTTATAGGAGATAATTTTTGTGGCCTTTATAGTAGAAAATTTGTTAGGCCTTTATAGGAGAGAATTTTTGTGGTGTTTGTAGGAGAGAAATTGTGTGGCCTTTGTAGGAGAGAATTTGTGTGGTCTTTAGAGGAGAGAATTTGTTAGGCCTTTATAGGAGAGAATTTTAATAGCCTTTGTAGGAGAAAATTTTTGTGGCCTTTATAGGAGATAATTTTTGTGGCCTTTATAGTAGAGAATTTGTTAGGCCTTTATAGGAGAGAATTTTTGTGGCGTTTGTAGGAGAGAATTTTTGTGGCGTTTGTAGGAGAGAATTTTTGTGGCCTTTATAAGAGTAAATTTGTGTGGCCTTTATAGGAGCATTTTCAGAAAACAGTCTGTAGAGTATGGTATCTCAGAGAAAATGCAACTGGAATAGTTTTGCTCAAGATTAAACACTTGCAAGTTTAAAGAGAAGGTATTCCCAGTATTTTGGTCCTTAGTAATCCCAGCAATAAAAATAAGAGTGTAAAGAACTTACAGATTTCTATATTTTGATATTGGGGTTAGTTTGGGTTAGATAATGCAAAGCTGGACATCCATCTCTCAGAAGTTTTGCATGACCAGTGTGATGTCCATCTCTCAGAAGTTTTGCATGACCAGTTTCACTTTCTGAAACATTTACTAATTTTTCTTACATCAATACAAGGAAGCTGCTGAAGCAGCATTTTTGTTCTTTACTGAAAATAATTATAAAACAATGTCTTTATTTGGTTTCTTTTGTATTTCAGAAAATTTAAATTGAGTTTACGTTGTCTCTGTATCCTAAGTTTCCCATGAATATTTCACACCATCCAGCCCCAATGTATGTTTTATGTAGAAAGATGAAATAAACTTGCATGCACAAGTTTTGCCCACTGTGCAAGTATTATTGATGTACCATTCTATTCAGAAGGTACATTATCATATACAATTGAGAAAAAAAGGCCAGCTGTTTAAAAATGTCTTAATTCTTAAAGATTTTCATAGCCTGTAATATTGGTTATGAAAAAAAGAAATATATATATCTGAGGGAGAAAGTGCAGAGTCTAGTTTTGTTCCATTTTTTTCTTCATATCAGAATGGTAGGGCTAATTTGGGTTTGAGAGTATAAAGATAGTAGGGGTTAATTTGGGTTTGAGAGTAAAAAGAAGGTGGGGCTTAATTTGGGTTGGAGACTACATGCTTCTGATATGCACATATAAGTATATTATGCACAGATCATTTGATTGCAAGTCCTGCAAGGTTATTTGAACTTTATGAACTTAAGAGGTAAATTATTAAAAATAAGCTTATACTTTTTGTTTCCTTGGGATTTTCTTTCTCCAAAATTTCATATATTCACTTGCAAAAAGTAGTAATGCCTATATAAAAATTTAATTTTTGTGTTTGTGTCTACACAGTAGACAGTTCACTAAAGAAAGATACTAGTATGAGATCATAAGAATGAGCTACACAGTTCAAAATTTGGGCAATACTGACATGACTTCCTTTCCATACTATATTCATGACTAAGTCTTCAAGGTGCAGATCACAGGTCTGTGTTATAGATGCATATCCTTTCCATACTATATTCATGACTAAGTCTTCAAGGTGCAGATCACAGGTCTGTGTTATAGATACATATCCTTTCCATACTATATTCATGGCTAGGTCTTCAAGGTCCAGATCACAGGTCTGTGTTATAGATGCATATCCTTTCCATACTATATTCATGGCTAACTCTTCAAGGTCCAGATCACAGGTCTGTGTTATAGATGCATATCCTTTCCATACTATATTCATGACTAAGTCTTCAAGGTCCAGATCACAGGTCTGTGTTATAGATGCATATCCTTTCCATACTATATTCATGACTAAGTCTTCAAGGTCCAGATCACAGGTCTGTGTTATAGATGCATATCCTTTCCATACTATATTCATGACTAAGTCTTCAAGGTCCAGATCACAGGTCTGTGTTATAGATGCATATCCTTTCCATACTATATTCATGACTAAGTCTTCAAGGTCCAGATCACAGGTCTGTGTTATAGATGCATATCCTTTCCATACTATATTCATGACTATGTCTTCAAGGTCCAGATCACAGGTCTGTGTTATAGATGCATATCCTTTCCATACTATATTCATGGCTAAGTCTTCATGGTCCAGGTAACAGGTCTGTGTTATAGATGCATATCCTTTCCATACTATATTAATGACTAAGTCTTCAAGGTCCAGATCACAGGTCTGTGTTATAGATGCATATCCTTTCCATACTATATTCATGACTAAGTCTTCAAGGTCCAGATCACAGGTCTGTGTTATAGATACATATCCTTTCCATACTATATTAATGACTAAGTCTTCAAGGTCCCGATCACAGGTCTGTGTTATAGATGCATATCCTTTCCATACTATATTCATGGCTAGGTCTTCAAGGTCCAGATCACAGGTCTGTGTTATAGATGCATATCCTTTCCATACTATATTCATGACTAAGTCTTCAAGGTCCAGATCACAGGTCTGTGTTATAGATACATATCCTTTCCATACTATATTCATGGCTAGGTCTTCAAGGTCCAGATCACAGGTCTGTGTTATAGATGCATATCCTTTCCATACTATATTCATGACTAAGTCTTCAAGGTCCAGATCACAGGTCTGTGTTATAGATGCATATCCTTTCCATACTATATTCATGGCTAAGTCTTCATGGTCCAGGTGACAGGTCTGTGTTATAGATGCATATCCTTTCCATACTATACTCATGACTAAGTCTTCAAGGTCCAGATCACAGGTCTGTGTTATAGATGCATAGCCTTTCCATACTATATTAATGACTAAGTCTTCAAGGTCCAGATCACAGGTCTGTGTTATAGATGCATAGCCTTTCTATACTGTATTCATGACTAAGTCTTCAAGGTCCAGATCACAGGTCTGTGTTATAGATACATATCCTTTCCATACTATATTCATGGCTAGGTCTTCAAGGTCCAGATCACAGGTCTGTGTTATAGATACATATCCTTTCCATACCATATTCATGGCTAAGTCTTCATGGTCCAGGTAACAGGTCTGTGTTATAGATGCATATCCTTTCCATACTATTTTAATGACTAAGTCTTCAAGATCCAGATCACAGGTCTGTGTTCTAGATGCATATCCTTTCCATACTATATTAATGACTAAGTCTTCAAGGTCCAGATCACAGGTCTGTGTTATAGATGCATATCCTTTCCATACTATATTAATGACTAAGTCTTCAAGGTCCAGATCACAGGTCTGTGTTATAGATACATATCCTTTCCATACTATATTCATGGCTAGGTCTTCAAGGTCCAGATCACAGGTCTGTGTTATAGATGCATATCCTTTCCATACTATATTCATGACTAAGTCTTCAAGGTCCAGATCACAGGTCTGTGTTATAGATGCATATCCTTTCCATACTATATTAATGACTAAGTCTTCAAGGTCCAGATCACAGGTCTGTGTTATAGATACATATCCTTTCCATACTATATTAATGACTAAGTCTTCAAGGTCCAGATCACAGGTCTGTGTTATAGATACATGTCCTTTCCATACTATATTAATGACTAAGTCTTCAAGGTCCAGATCACAGGTCTGTGTTATAGATGCATATCCTTTCCATACTATATTAATGACTAAGTCTTCAAGGTCCAGATCACAGGTCTGTGTTATAGATGCATATCCTTTCCATACTATATTCATGACTAAGTCTTCATGGTCCAGGTAACAGGTCTGTGTTATAGATGCATATCCTTTCCATACTATATTAATGACTAAGTCTTCAAGGTCCAGATCACAGGTCTGTGTTATAGATGCATATCCTTTCCATACTATATTCATGACTAAGTCTTCAAGGTCCAGATCACAGGTCTGTGTTATAGATACATATCCTTTCCATACTATATTAATGACTAAGTCTTCAAGGTCCAGATCACAGGTCTGTGTTATAGATGCATATCCTTTCCATACTATATTCATGACTAAGTCTTCAAGGTCCAGATCACAGGTCTGTGTTATAGATGCATATCCTTTCCATACTATATTAATGACTAAGTCTTCAAGGTCCAGATCACAGGTCTGTGTTATAGATGCATACCCTTTCTATACTGTATTAATGACTAAGTCTTCAAGGTCCAGATCACAGGTCTGTGTTATAGATGCATATCCTTTCCATAATATATTCATGACTAAGTCTTCATGTCCAGATCACAGGTCTGTGTTATAGATGCATATCCTTTCCATACTATATTCATGGCTAGGTCTTCATGTCCAGGTAACAGGTCTGTGTTATAGATGCATATCCTTTCCATACTATATTCATGACTAAGTCTTCAAGGTCCAGATCACAGGTCTGTGTTATAGATACATATCCTTTCCATACTATATTCATGGCTAGGTCTTCATGTCCAGGTAACAGGTCTGTGTTATAGATGCATATCCTTTCCATTCTATATTCATGACTGTCTTCAAGGTCCATATAACAGGTCTGTGTTATAGATGCATATCCTTTCTATACTATATTCATGACTAAGTCTTCAAGGTCCAGATCACAGGTCTGTGTTATAGATGCATATCCTTTCCATACTATATTCATGACTAAGTCTTCAAGGTCCAGATCACAGGTCTGTGTTATAGATGCATATCCTTTCCATACTATATTAATGACTAAGTCTTCAAGGTCCAGATCACAGGTCTGTGTTATAGATGCATATCCTTTCCATACTATATTCATGACTAAGTCTTCAAGGTCCAGATCACAGGTCTGTGTTATAGATGCATATCCTTTCCATACTATATTCATGACTAAGTCTTCAAGGTCCAGATCACAGGTCTGTGTTATAGATGCATATCCTTTCCATACTATATTCATGACTATGTCTTCAAGGTCCAGATCACAGGTCTGTGTTATAGATACATATCGTTTCCATACTATATTCATGGCTAGGTCTTCATGTCCATGTAACAGGTCTGTGTTATAGATGCATATCCTTTCCATTCTATATTCATGACTAAGTCTTCAAGGTCCAGATCACAGGTCTGTGTTATAGATGCATATCCTTTCCATACTATATTCATGACTAAGTCTTCAAGGTCCAGATCACAGGTCTGTGTTATAGATGCATATCCTTTCCATACTATATTCATGACTAAGTCTTCAAGGTCCAGATCACAGGTCTGTGTTATAGATGCATATCCTTTCCATACTATATTCATGACTAAGTCTTCAAGGTCCAGATCACAGGTCTGTGTTATAGATACATATCCTTTCCATTCTATATTCATGGCTAAGTCTTCAAGGTCCAGATCACAGGTCTGTGTATAGATGCATATTATTTCCATACTATATTCATGGCTAAGTCTTCAATGTCAAGGTTATATGTCTATGTTATAATATCCTTTCCATACTATATTCATGGCTAAGTCTTCAATGTCAAGGTCATATGTCTATGTTATAATATCCTTTCCATACTATATTCATGACTAAGTCTTCACGGTCAAGGTCATATGTCCATGTTATAGATACATATCCTGTCCATTCTATATTCATGGCTAAGTCTTCAAGGTCCAGATCACAGGTCTGTGTTATAGATGCATATTATTTCCATACTATATTCATGGCTAAGTCTTCAATGTCAAGGTTATATGTCTATTATATTATAATATCCTTTCCATACTATATTCATGGCTAAGTCTTCAATGTCAAGGTCATATGTCTATAGATACATATCCTTTCCATACTATATTCATGACTTAAGTCATTAAAGTCCAGGTCACTTGACTGTTTTATCGATACATGTTCTCATCTGTGAGGTATGGAAATGAAGATTGAGAGAATTTGTAAATTGTTTGCTATTCTTTGTTTTTTGTTTCTGTTAACAGCGGAACAAGTTGGGTTCCTGAATGGCCACATTCAGCTTTCAGTGGATATTGATTGTAGCAGTAAGACATCAGAGAGCAGCTCTTCAAAATCATCTGGCATTCACATCAACATCTAGATGTTTTATTCTTGAGTAAAGAAGGTTTTCAACTACAGCTGTATAAAAGAAGAATTTAAGAATTTCTTTCTTAGAAAAGCAAAATTGATGTTTCATGTTACCAGGTGTTGCTGTTGTCAGAAATTATATTGTTAATCTTGTTTATATACGTAAAGTGTTAAGGCTGGCACTGTAGCTTATAGGTGTTGTGTCATTTGAAAGTGTTATGCTTATAGGTGTTGTGTCATTTGATATTCATGTTCCATAAGCCACACTGTTATATCCAAATGCATATTTTAGCATTTTTTAGGCACAACGTGTTAATAAGCAATGATAAGCATGTGGCATAACATGTTAATAAGCAATGATAAGCATGTGGCATAACATGTTATTAAGCAATGATAGGCTTGTGACATAACATGTTATTAAGCAATAATAAGCTTGTAGCATAACATGTTATTAAGCAATGATAAGCTTGTGGCATGACATGTTATTAAGCACTGATAAGCTTGTGGCATAACATGTTATTAAGCAATGATAAGCTTGTGGCATAACATGTTATTAAGCATTGATAAGCTTGTGGCATAACATGCTAATAAGCAATGATAAGCATGTGGCATAACATGTTATTAAGCAGTGATAGGCTTGTGGCATAACATGTTGTTAAGCAATGATAAGCTTGTGGCATAACATGTTATTAAGCACTGATAAGTTTGTGGCATAACATGTTATTAAGCATTGATAAGCTTGTGGCATAAAATGTTATTAAGCAATGATAAGCTTGTGGCATAACATATTATTAAGCATTGATAAGCTTGTGGCATAAAATGTTATTAAGCAATGATAAGCTTGTGGCATAACATGTTATTAAGCAATGATAAGCTTGTGGCATAACATGTTATTAAGCACTGATAAGCTTGTGGCATAACGTGTTATTAAGCATTGATAAGCTTGTGGCATAACATGTTATTAAGCACTGATAAGCTTGTGGCATAACATGTTATTAAGCATTGATAAGCATGTGACATAACATGTTATTAAGCATTGATAAGCTTGTGGCATAACATGTTATTAAGGATTGATAAGCTTGTGGCATAAAATGTTATTAAGCACTGATAAGCTTATGGCATAACATGTTATTAAGCATTGATAAGCATGTGGCATAACATGTTATTAAGCACTGATAAGCTTATGTGTTATAATGCATTAAACAGAACCACAACTTTACATATAATAAATGAAACCTTTTTTATTTATAGCTTGTATGTCATTTAATGCAAGTATTTATAAAATCTAGCATAATTCATTATGTTGTATAATTTTCATATTCAGTCAATATTTATGTAACTTTAATGTGTTGGCTAAAAATGACTGCAGGTCTTCATGTTCATATCCAGTTATTTTAGGATCCCAGGCGTTGCGTTTCAGCACAGGTATGCTCAGTTAAATAAAGCATGTACAGGTTGATAGGAAGCTCTGCTACCATGAGGTCATGCAAATATTTCAAAAATATCTGGTAATACCTCTGCACCAAGCAACTAAATGATTCAGACAAGCAATAATTAATGTCATTTTGAAAATGGACCAAAATGTATTGATCCCAGGAGCTACAACTCAAGCCTTGAGGATTCTTTATGCTTTTCCCTAATGGATAGTGATTTAGTTTGATCTCTGTTAGCCACACCTCACTCACACAGTCACACTCAAGCCAAAGAGGTTTTAACCTGGAGCTGCAGTAACTCCTGACTTATCCACACATATGTAGATAATAAGCCCATGAATATCAGGAGTTAATGGGATCTCGCCAGGCAACTGCATTTAAGTAACCAGTGTCAAATAGCCACAAAACACCAATACCGGATCCCACTAGGCAACTGCATGTAAGTAACCAGTGTCAAATAGCCACAAAACACCAATACCAGATCTCACTAGGCAACTGCATGTAAGTAACCAGTGTCAAATAGCCACAAAACACCAATACCGGATCTCACTAGGCAACTGCATGTAAGTAACCAGTGTCAAATAGCCACAAAACACCAATACCAGATCTCACCAGGCAATTGCATGTAAGTAACCAGTGTCAAATAGCCACAAAACACCAATACCGGATCTCACCAGGCAATTGCATGTAAGTAACCAGTGTCAAATAGCCACAAAACACCAATACCGGATCTCACCAGGCAACTGCATGTAAGTAACCAGTGTCAAATAGCCACAAAACACCAATACCAGATCTCACCAGGCAACTGCATGTAAGTAACCAGTGTCAAATAGCCACAAAACACCAGTACCGGATCTCACTAGGCAACTGCATGTAAGTAACCAGTGTCAAATAGCCACAAAACACCAATACCAGATCTCACCAGGCAATTGCATGTAAGTAACCAGTGTCAGATAGCCACAAAACACCAATACCAGATCTCACCAGGTAATTGCACGTAAGTAACCAGTGTCAGATAGCCACAAAACACCAATACCAGATCTCACCAGGCAACTGCATGTAAGTAACCAGTGTCAAATAGCCACAAAACACCAATACCAGATCTCACCAGGGAACTGCATGTAAGTAACCAGTGTCAAATAGCCACAAAACACCAATACCAGATCTCACCAGGGAACTGCATGTAAGTAACCAGTGTCAAATAGCCACAGAACACCAATACCAGTATTTATTTTCATAAAGCTACCCTTGTGGAAGTAATCCTATAATATATTTATATAAACCCACCTAAGCATTTTCTTCTTTCTCTTTTGTTATATATATTTAATTTGTTTTTTGGGGTTTTTTTGGCTTTCATTGATGTTTATAGTTTATAAAAGTTTTTTTGTAATGAATGTATTTACATGGGTAATTTTTGTCTCTGATTGGTGGTTATATTTTAAGATAATTATTTCTTGTAGGTAAATATGTTTACTTTGACCAGAGTTCAGGACATTGGTTTTCCCCTTGGAAATTTCTGGTCTACCTGATGTTTGCCATATTCTATACTAGGGTCTTAGTATTAAAAAAACTGACCTCATTTACAACTTAGAGTGTTCTGGAAATGAATTTTTAGCCCTCATCCTGGTGCTCATATTATGTCTTAGATTTTTATATTAAGGATGTTTACATCAAAATTATTTATTCCTGTGTTAACATCTGTAGTGGAATCATTCTTTTAATTGCATTTCAGTTAAAATTTGAGAGGATTTATTTGTTTACATTATTTATTGGCATTACAAAGTACTCATTAATAATTTCTGACTAAAGCACTATTTTGGGATTATTTTTAGTTCATTTAGAGAAATTTTTTGATTATATCATTGTGATGCCGCAAGACTTAGTACATTAACACTGTTTTAGACTGTTGGTACATCAGCTTATTCAAGAATTCATTTGGAAAAATCTTTAAAAATTGTAAAAACTACGTTAAAAATCTTAGTAACACACACACATTTAGAAAACCACTGAAATTCATTCGGAATACTCTATACTTTTGGACTTGATAGAAATTTTAGAACTATTTTGGATTCAACTCACAATACTGTAAGTTCCTTTTTAAAGTTTCATTTGTACTCTTGAGAAATAAGTTACTTGTTGAATTTTACTAAACTTGTTGGTTTTCACTGTTTTCTGTTAGTTTAAGACCATAGAGTCATACCAATATTTAAAGTAATTCTTGAACAGCTAAGTTTCAAAATAACCACATCAACTACTTATATATCCAACTGCATGAAAATGATTAGCTGAGTAAGCACTGCATTTGATTGGCTGATGAAGGATCAATGGCTGAAAATGATGGAGAATCCTTGTAATCTGAGTGGCTAACAGTAAAGACTCAATTGTATCCCATGCTGACAATCGGTTGAAGATTGAATAGACTGAATTGTGAAACTTGACTGATAATTCAGAAATCTAGTTCAGTAACTACCAGGACAATATTAAATGGCTGCTGAAAGCATGATCCATTAGAAAATGCTCTGATCAAAGAAGAAAAGTAGTAATAATAATAGTAATAATGAATTTATTTAAAGAGGTTTGTACAGTTAGTTGCATAATATTAATCCTCATTAAGGTTCGATATTATTTGCATATTTACATACATAGTACATAGTTACAGCCACACTAGAAAAAGGCATAGACAACTCTTCATTCTTTTTTTCTCCCCCAAAATTCTCCATCAATACAGAACTTTATATTGGAAAAAAGGAAGTAGAAAAGCCAATGATTTATAATAAGCTAAATTTATATATGGACATAATAAACTGAATATTTTATAAACATACTCCAATTAGGTACATTGTGTTTATACAGTAATAGCGAGACATCAAAGTGGAAGGTTTGTGTAATGTATTTGTCAAATTAAACAGGTTCCACTTCTCATCAGTTGAACTATAATATAATTAAAATAATATAATTAAAATAATATAATTAAATGCACTTACTCTAATTTCCTTTGGGATTCTGTTCCAAATTAGTGACACTGAATATTGAAAACTTTTCTTAAATAGTTCATTACTTGGATTTGGAATGGAAAGATGGTTAGCTGAAATTGATCATAATTATGGAGTGTTGCCTTGTTTTCTAGTGTGAAATAGTTCACAGAGATATATAATGGGGCCACATTGTTTGATTGGTGATCTTCTCATATTGGTTGGTCCACTAATTGGTTTAGACCAAAAGTTATTCTGTTAATCTGATTTTTCATAAAATGATTTTTCATCGTGTACCAGTTGTAACAAATATGTTTGCCAAAAAATGCAAATTGAAATAACCCATGTAGGAACATAGGACACTGTCCACAAACTATTGTTCTGATGAAAATGTAACTTCTTGACAAACCACAAAAATTAATAGCAAAACAAATACATCAATTTAAAGCAGATACATGTAATCACGATTAAGTTTAGGGGAGATAAGTTATGATTCAATTTAGGACATAATCATGATTCAGTTTAGGGGAGATAATTCATGCTTAATTTAGGGCATAATCGTGATTCAGTTTAAGAGAGATAATTATGATTCCATTTCAGATCTGTTCCCAACATGGGTATAAGTCTGACATTCTGTGTGTAACATATTTATGGATATGATATTTAAACTCATTTACCACTGCCATACATTAGCAAAATGTAACTCTCCCAACAGATTTAAGAGAAAGTGAAAATAGAAGAAAGAAACTTAGTGTTGTCTTAATATGAACTTCTAATATCGATAGAGTGTATGTGATTAAGAGACCATAACAAGATTTTATGATAATCCAGTTTTAACATTACATGCCTTTGATGCCAAAAAAATGGCAAACTTCATCTTTCATCAAACGCTAGCTCTCAGACGTTGATGCAGATCATTATTGGCAATATTAATGAGAAAATGGCTTTCAGGCCCTGTTTTCAATACAGACAGGAAGTGGTTTTGTGCAAGTCTTTCAAGCATCCTCATCAAAATGTTGAAATTACTACAAAGATATCTGAGCTATAATAATAGGACCACGGATATTGTTCCATAAAGAAAAGTCTGATAACATCAGTGATTTTTTAAAGTTTCCAGCACATTTTCTTTCAGAATCATTTCTTGTTGAATTTACAAAAGCTTTACAAACTTGTTTGACTCAGTCAATTTAAACAAGTTTTATTATGCATGATTCTTTGGTCATCATATGTGTACATATTTGACAAGTGCTATGAAAAACCAATGATACAAAAATGTAAATTCCTAATTATTTATTTACAGCATATTAGGCAAAGTCAAAAATTTAAATCCCTAAGTATTTATGATTAGCATATCAGTCAGGCAAAATAAAAAATGTAAATCCCTAAGTAATTATTGTTAGCATATCAGGCAAAATCACATTCTACTGATTCTGTCTTGGAGATGAATTTAAAAACTACAAAACAGAAGCTTTTACCTGGGTGTAGGCTAAAAGATAGTGACCCTCTCTTGCTAAAATTGTCAAGTATTCTTTAGAGTCTGAACCAGCATGATTCAAACCTCTGCATTTAACAGTTTAACAGTTTTTCAGTCATATCACTACATTGTCTGCAGTGGGGCAGTTTATAGTGATGTCTAGCACTGGGGCATCATGCCGCAGACATGTAGCATCATGTCCCACCCAGTCACATTATCCTGACACAAGGCCAACCAGTCCTAACATTAACCTCTTAATGCTGAGCTCCTTGCAATGGAACTGCTTGTACCATTTTTATGTCTTTGGTATGATTCAGCAGGGATTCAAACCTATGACCTGTCACATCAGAGGCTGATGCGCAAACTACTTTGGCCATGGAGCAGTTTGCCCAAAATGTTTTGAGATCCCATGTTAGGTATCGCAGGTGTGAAACTTCCAAAGCAAGCTTAGTGTTATGTATGGTACTTTGATCATAATGTCAAGCTTGGAAAATATAAGTCAAAATGGGGCCATATTTTTTGGCAACAATGTGCAACTTAATAGTATTAATTAGTGCAGCTGAGTGCAAAATTGTTCTTAAATGGCAGAGTTGAGTGGGGGAGGACATATCATGTATAATCCTCTGTGTAAAGTAGTGATGTACTTTCCAACAAGAAAATCTTGGTTTTCCAGAAGCTTTTATATCTTGATCAAAGTCTCTTGCCTTGATTGCACATGACTAGCAACAGCATTGACCTATCCTGTGTTTTATAATGCATCATAGTCAGCAGGTCTGCACAATGTTTGATTAGGGTCACATGACTAAAATAAGTGTGTCAACTAAGATGGCCCATTTTGTGACAGCAGATCAGGGTCTATATTGTTCACACATTGGTTTTTATTATCAGGGTATACATTGTTCACACTATGGTGTGTATTATTAGGGTCTATATTGTTCACACATTGGTTTATATTATTAGGGTCTATATTGTTCACACATTGGTTTTTATTATCAGGGTATATATTGTTCACATTTTGGTTTGTATTATTAGGGTCTATATTGTTCACACTATGGTTTGTATTATTAGGGTCTATATTGTTAACACTTTGGTTTGTATTATTAGGGTCTATATTGTTCACACTTTGGTTTGTATTATTAGGGTCTATATTGTTCACACTATGGTGTGTATTATTAGGGTCTATATTGTTCACACTATGGTGTGTATTATTAGGGTCTATATTGTTCACACTATGGTGTGTATTATTAGGGTCTATATTGTTCACACTATGGTTTGTATTATCAGAGTTTATATTGTTCACACTATGGTTTGTATTGTTAGGGTCTATATTGTTCACACTATGGTTTATATTATTAGGGTCTATATTGTTCACACTTTGGTTTGTATTATTAGGGTCTCTATTGTTCACACTATGGTGTGTATTATTAGGGTCTATATTGTTCACACTATGGTTTATATTATTAGGGTCTATATTGTTCACACTTTGGTTTGTATTATTAGGGTCTATATTGTTCACACTATGGTGTGTATTATTAGGGTCTATATTGTTCACACTATGGTGTGTATTATTAGGGTCTATATTGTTCACACTATGGTGTGTATTATGAGGGTCTATATTGTTCACACTATGGTGTGTATTATGAGGGTCTATATTGTTCACACTATGGTGTGTATTATGAGGGTCTATATTGTTCACACTATGGTGTGTATTATTAGGGTCTATATTGTTCACACTATGGTGTGTATTATTAGGGTCTATATTGTTCACACTATGGTTTATATTATTAGGGTCTATATTGTTCACACTTTGGTTTGTATTATTAGGGTCTAAATTGTTCATACTATGGTGTGTATTATTAGGGTCTATATTGTTCACATTTTGGTGTGTATTATTAGGGTCTATATTGTTCACACTATGGTTTGTATTATCAGGGTATATATTGTTCACACTTTGGTGTGTATTATTAGATCTATATTGTTCACACTGGTTTGTATTATTAGGGTCTGTATTGTTCACACTATGGTTTGTATTATTAGGGTCTATATTGTTCACACTTTGGTGTGTATTATTAGGTCTATATTGTTCACACTGGTTTGTATTATTAGGGTCTGTATTGTTCACACTATGGTGTGTATTATTAGGGTCTATATTGTTCACACTTTAGTTTGTATTATTAGGGTCTGTATTGTTCACACTATGGTGTGTATTATTAGGGTCTATATTGTTCACACTTTAGTTTGTATTATTAGGGTCTGTATTGTTCACACTATGGTGTGTATTATTAGGGTCTATATTGTTCACACTATGGTGTGTATTATTAGGGTCTGTATTGTTCACACTATGGTGTGTATTATTAGGGTCTATATTGTTCACACTATGGTTTGTATTATCAGGGTCTATATTGTTCACACTATGATGCATATTGTTAGGGTCTATATTGTTCACACTATGATGTATATTGTTAGGGTCTACATTGTTAACACTTTGGTTTGTATTATTAGGGTCTAAATTGTTCATACTATGGTGTGTATTATTAGGGTCTATATTGTTCACATTGTGATGTGTATTGTTAGGGTCTATATTGTTCACACTATGATGTGTATTATTAGGGTCTATATTGTTCACACTTTGGTTTGTATTATTAGGGTCTAAATTGTTCACACAATGCTGTGTATTATTAAGGTCTATATTGTCCACAATTTGGTTTGTATTATTAAGATATATATTGTTCACACTTTCTATTATTAGGGTCTATATTGTTTACACTTTGTTATTAGGGTCTATATTCACTTTGATGTGTATGATTAGGATCTATTGTTCACTTTGGTGTGTACTATATACAAGCAAATGTTAATGAATACTGATATTTTTATATATATATTTGTTGGCTTCATAATGTTTTTCACCCATGCACCCCCATCTGTTAAAATATCTCTGTTTGACATGAGGAGTATTTTACAGGCCTGGTTGGAAGTATTGAATGACCTCTGTGATAAATAAGTCTGGGGAATATATATCATTGGTATTAAGGTATCCATATTATGATAAGGTTTGCCAGCTTGTATTGATCTGAAGTCTTGAGTTTGTATCAAAACTCTGTGTACTGAACCATTGCAGGCATTTTAATTGAATCTGTTATTTCTTCATTTGTCTTAGAATCACAATGAAGAACTACATGTGCTAACAAGAATTAGATTAAAAAAATATTGCTGTTTTAATTGTTTAAATTCTTTCTTGATGGGACTTTTTATACCCCCATCACATTTATAGATGGAGGCATACAGTATTGCCAATGTTCATCCATCACGTCACACCCTTTCATGTCATGTCACATCCCTTCACACCATGTCACATCCATTCACATCATGTTACATCCATTCACATCATGTCATATCCCTTCACACCATGTCACATTCCTTCACATCATGTTACATCCGTCGCTTTACATCATGTCCTTCATGAATTTTGTTTCAGATAAATATCTTCAGAACAACTGCATAAATTTAAATTTTTCTACAAGGCTTTGACTTTAGCAGATATAGTAGAGGCATCTGTGTGATGCTGTCACATATCTAGTCTGTAATATGGTCATAAATATATTGCCACTTCTAAAAGTCAAATAGATTTCTATAGTAATTCACTTATAAAAGTCAAATAGATTTCTATAGTAATTCACTTCTAAAAGTCAAATAAATTTCTATTCACTTATAAAAGTCAAATAGATTTCTATAGTAATTCACTTCTTAAAGTCAAATAGATTCCTGTAGTAATTCACTTCTTAAAGTCAAATAGATTTCTATAGTAAATCACTTCTAAAAGTCAAATAGATTTCTGTAGTAATTCACTTCTTAAAGTCAAATAGATTTCTATTAATTCACTTCTAAAAGTCAAATAGATTTCTATAGTAATTCACTTCTAAAAGTCAAATAGATTTCTATAGTAATTCACTTCTAAAAGTCAAATAGATTTCTATAGTAATTCACTTCTAAAAGTCAAATAGATTTCTGTAGTAATTCACTTCTTAAAGTCAAATAGATTTCTATAGTAATTCACTTCTAAAAGTCAAATAGATTTCTATAGTAATTCACTTCTAAAAGTCAAATAGATTTCTGTAGTAATTCACTTCTTAAAGTCAAATAGATTTCTATAGTAATTCACTTCTTAAAGTCAAATAGATTTCTATAGTAATTCACTTATAAAAGTCAAATAGATTTCTATAGTAATTCACTTCTAAAAGTCAAATAGATTTCTGTAGTAATTCACTTCTAAAATTCAAATTGATTTCTGTATTAATTCACTTCTTAAAGTCAAATATATTTCTATTCACTTCTAAAAGTCAAATTGATTTCTATAGTAATTCACTTCTAAAAGTCAAATAGATTTCTGTAGTAATTCACTTCTTAAAGTCAAATAGATTTCTATTCACTTCTAAAAGTCAAATAGATTTCTGTAGTAATTCACTTCTAAAAGTCAAATAGATTTCTATAGTAATTCACTTCTAAAAGTCAAATAGATTTCTATAGTAATTCACTTCTAAAAGTCAAATAGATTTCTATAGTAATTCACTTCTAAAAGTCAAATAGATTTCTGTAGTAATTCACTTCTTAAAGTCAAATAGATTTCTATTCACTTCTAAAAGTCAAATAGATTTCTATTAATTCACTTCTAAAAGTCAAATAGATTTCAATAGTAATTCAATTCTAAAAGTCAAATAGATTTCTATAGTAATTCAATTCTAAAAGTCAAATAGATTTCTATAGTAATTCACTTCTAAAAGTGAAATAGATTTCTATAGTAATTCACTTCTAAAAGTCAAATAGATTTCTATAGTAATTCACTTCAAAAAGTCAAATAGATTTATATAGTAACTCACTTCTAAAAGTCAAATAGATTTCTAATGTAATTTTTTTTGTTGTAAATCCTGAGGAAACCAATAAATATAGCAAGAATTTAGAACTACTAAATAATTGTACAAAACCTACTTTAATGGGTGCCTTCTAATGAAAGTTTTGCCATTTATATTTTTAAAATCCATATTTTTCAATACCTCATTCAGAATTCTTTTAAATCTGCATAAAATAATCATAGTTCTATAATGCCAGAAGTTTTTGTGCAAAATTATTATGCATTGAAATTTCACTCGAGACATTGCCAACAGCTATTGAATGCCAAATTGGATTGTTCTTAAGGTAGGAGTTCACTCATTTTATTGCCCAGTAACATAAATTTGTCTAGATTTATTTTTATTTCCAGTACAATTTGGTTTAATAATAATTGATGTATTATTGATTTTCACTAGAGAAATTATCACTGTATTTTATGGGTTACAATAATTAGATAGTCTTTTTTTCTTCTTTATTATTATTACTTCCACAAGTCTTGCAAAGTATGCCATTTTTATGCCTGGAAATGTTGTGAAGAAAAAAATCAGCACATAGAAGTAGAAATATTTGTATAATCTTATTATTATTACCATTAAGAGAAAATTTATAAGAATTATTTGAGCTATGTATATTTAAACTATTTTGATATTGAAAATATCCAGACTTAATGAAGCGTGATAGCAGTGTTATGTTCTTAATAAAGTGTCCTAGCAGTGTTTTGTTTTTAATGAAGTTTGATAGCGGTGTTTTGTTTTGAACTTGGGGAGGGGGGCTAGCACCAGGAAAAAAAAGGAAATAAATAATAGCAGGTGAGTATTACATAACTAAATTAGTTTTGCCTCACTCATCCTACCCCACCCCACCCCATTTGGAAGTTCGATCCAAGTACAAATTTCATATTGTTGCACATCCTACCCCACCACACCCCATTTGGAAGTTCGATCCAAGTACAAATTTCATATTGTTGCACATCCTTCCCCACCCACCCCATTTGGAAGTTCGATCCAAGTACAAATTTCATATTGTTGCACATCCTACCCCACCACACCCCATTTGGAAGTTCGATCCAAGTACAAATTTCATATTGTTGCACATCCTTCCCCACCCACCCCATTTGGAAGTTCAATCCAAGTACAAATTTCATATTGATGCACATCCTACCCCACCACACCCCATTTGGAAGTTCGATCCAAGTACAAATTTCATATTGTTGCACATCCGTCCCCACCCACCCCATTTGGAAGTTCGATCCAAGTACAAATTTCATATTGTTGCACATCCTACCCCACCACACCTCATTTGGAAGTTTGATCCAAGTACAAATTTCATATTGTTGCACATCCTACCTCACCCACCCCATTTGGAAGTTCGATCCAAGTACAAATTTCATATTGTTGCACATCCGTCCCCACCCACCCCATTTGGAAGTTCGATCCAAGTACAAATTTCATATTGTTGCACATCCTACCCCACCACACCCCATTTGGAAGTTTGATCCAAGTACAAATTTCATATTGTTGCACATCCGTCCCCACCCACCCCATTTGGAAGTTCGATTCAAGTACAAATTTCATATTGTTGCACATCCATCCCTACCCACCCCATTTGGAAGTTCGATCCAAGTACAAATTTCATATTGTTGCACATCCGTCCCCACCCACCCCATTTGGAAGTTCGATCCAAGTACAAATTTCATATTGTTGCACATCCGTCCCCACCCACCCCATTTGGAAGTTCGATCCAAGTACAAATTTCATATTGTTGCACATCCGTCCCCACCCACCCCATTTGGAAGTTCGATCCAAGTACAAATTTCATATTGTTGCACATTAATTGCCTTTAAAATGCAATTTACAGTATAAAAGGATTACAGAATTTGCCAACAATGTCCTCTCAAGATGACAAACTCTTCTTTAGGTTCTTGCTAACATATAGAACTCCAGGTATTTCCTTCAGAATTTCTTCCAGAAAATTGCATATTGTGGGTTAATTCACAAAATAAATGTCTAATGATGCATGCAAAGTTGAATGCAAAATCAAAGTGGTAACATGCTTTTGATTCATGTTGTCAAAGCATATTCCAAAACTTTTAGAAAAAAAATCCAGAACAAATGCTGCTTGACTGTGGTCAGTAAATGATGAATGGCCTCTGAATGTCCTTGGGAAAAGCTCTCATTTCCTCATCTTGATAAACATGTAATGTGCCATTAAAACCAACCAGAACAAACATGTATTTTTATTGAAGTACACTTTACACTGTTTCAGTGATATATATACTGCTAGTTTTATTGTTTATATATATATAAACCATTTACAAAACAATCTCCACTTTCACAGCATTAACCTACCATTAGACATAATTCTAAACAGCATTAACTTAACAGTACTCATAATTCTAAATAATAATAATAATGATAATAATAATAATGCTTTATTTATAGAAGGTGACTCATTAGTCAAGGACTATTCTCCCTTGAGGCCCTCTAAGGAGAGTTTAACAATGCACATTATATGAAGATAGCAATAATTACTGTTTATTTAAACATGTTCAGTATTAAAATACTAAATTCCATTATCTATTAGAAACACATACATGCTCATGACATCTCTTCTTAAATACTCTAATATTTTCAGCAGATTTTACATGTAGTGGAAGCTTATTCCACAGAACTATACCAGAGTATTGGAAACTCTTTTTAAATTGCTCTGTTCTTGGTTTTGGTAGTAGAAGGTTTCCATGTGATATTGATCTCAACTGGTATTGTGTTGAAAAAGGCCTGAATAAGTCCTGAAGATACTCTGGTGCAGTTCCATGTAGACATTTATATAAAAGAACTGACTTGTTAAAATATATCCTGTCATATATTGTGAACTATTTGAGTTCTGTAAATAATGCTTTTGAGGGATGATCAATAGATTCATCTAAAATTACACGTGCTGCTTGTTTCTCAAGATTATAAATCCTGTCAAGCTCAGATTTAGCACAGTTTCCCCATACATTTGAACAATAATCCATTATTGGAAGAATATATGACTTGTAGTATAGATTTTGAGTTTCCATAGGTAAATATTTCTTATTCTGCTGAGTAGGGTAATTTTGGATGACTGTGTTTTACAAAGCTTATCAATATGGTCATTCCATAATAAATTATTATCTATGGTCACACCTACAAGCCTTTCATGTTTGACATTTTCAAATGGATGATTATTTATTGCAAGAGATAGTTCTGGGTTCCCTGATTTATGTAGCTTTTGTGACGTCCCCAAAATCATACATTTTGTTTTACCTTCATTAATTACCATCCTATTTTGTTGTGCCCATTTTTGGACTCTAATAAGGTGTGAGTTTAATCTCATTTGGATAACAGTATTATAACTAGATGTATACAAGGTTGCATTGTCTGCAAACAAATCTGTGTTTGTGGATTCATTATTTAATGGTAGATCATTGATATAGATAAGGAAGAAGAGAGGGCCCAAAACTGAGCCTTGAGGGACTCCTGAATGAATAGTGCGAGTTTGAGAGCTAATATTGCCAATGCTTACTTGTTGAGACCTTTGGTTTAGGTATGATCTAAACCAGTTTAAAGAAGGATTGTCGAACCTGTAACAGTTCAACTTTTGCAGCAGAATTTCAACGATCAACAAGATCAAAGGATTTCTTGAAGTCAAGGAAAACAATCCCAGTCATATGTCCATTATCCATTTGGCTCAGCCAAAGATCAGTTAATTTGGTAAGTTCTGTTTGGCATGAGTGGTAGTTTCTAAATCCTGATTGTGCTTTGTGAAATAAATGTATGTTTCAGAAAATGTATAGACCTGAATGGCTACATGCTTTTCGAATAATGTTGACAATACAGGTAGAATTGATATTGGTCTGTAATTCCCAGGATCCTCCTTTTCTCCTTTCTTAAAGATAGGTGTAACCTTTGCACATGTCAGTGTTTATGGAAAATTACCACTCATTATACTTAAGTTAATGATATGTGTCAGTGACTTTTTTATTACTGGTGCAACAATTTTAAGAATTCATGGACCAATACCATCCAATCCAGAGGATTTATTAATATTCACCTTAATTAGCATATCAAAAACATCAGCTTCACTAACATTAGCTACTGAAAAATAATTATCGTCAGGAATTTTAGCTCTTATAAATAATAGAAGAGCATCAAGTTCAATTGGGATGTTAGTCTGGTTCTGAATACTGTTACTGGAGATGCTTATGAAGAAATTGTTGAACATTTCCACAATGTCTTGTACAGATGTTGCTATATCATCATTTTACTTAAGTCTAGGGGGAAGACAACTACTCCTGGGTGGGTTCAGCTCTTAGATGCTTCCATAATGTCTTGCTACTCTTACTTTCATTAATAGCCTGTTTATAGTAGTTTTCTTTTGCCTTATCTATCAGGTGCTTAGCTTTATTCCTCCACTTTCTATAGCTTTTCATGTCTTTTTTCTTGTGGAAATTATCTCTTAGGTGCCTAGCCTCATTGATCTCGGGGGTAATCCACTTGGGTGTACTTTGGTGTTTAACCCTTTTTGTTTTAATTGGGGCATGCTTGTCTAAGGCTGCATAGAACATCTGATAGCATTTGTCTAAGGCAGTGTTGACATCAGCTATATTGCATACCGACTGGAAGGGTTTGCAAACTAAATCATTTAAGAACATTTCCTCATCAAACTGTTTAAATTCCCTGTATTGTATTTCAGTGTGTTGACCATTTTTAGATGATTTCAGAACATGTCTAGTTACACAGACTGGGTAGTGGCTTCTCAATGCATAAACTGGCACATTAATTTCACTTATGTTTTCAGGTTTATTAGTATAGACATGATCAAACAGCATTAACTTACCAGTACTCATAATTCTAAAAGACATTAACTTACCAGTACTCATAATACTAAAAGACATTAACTTACCAGTACTCACAATTCTAAAAGACATTAACTTACCAGTACTCATAATTCTTGTAAGACATTAACTTACCAGTACTCACAATTCTAAAAGACATTAACTTATCAGTGCTCATAATTCTAAAAGACATTAGCTTACCAGTACTCATAATTCTAAAAGACATTAACTTACCAGTACTCATAATTCTTGTAAGACATTAACTTATCAGTATTCATAATTCTAAAAGACATTAACTTACCAGTACTCATAATTCTTGTAAGACATTAGCTTACCAGTACTCATAATACTAAAATACATTAACTTACCAGTATTCATAATTCTAAAAGACATTAGCTTACCAGTACTCATTATTCTAAAAGACATTAACTTATCAGTACTCACAATTCTAAAAGACATTAACTTACCAGTATTCATAATTCTAAAAGACATTAGCTTACCAGTACTCATAATTCTAAAAGACATTAACTTATCAGTACTCATAATTCTAAAAGACATTAACTTATCAGTACTCATTATTCTAAAAGACATTAACTTACCAGTACTCATTATTCTAAAAGACATTAATTTATCAGTACTCATTATTCTAAAAGACATTAACTTATCAGTACTCATAATTCTAAAAGACATTAAAGTATCAGTACTCATAATTCTAAAAGCTATTAACTTTACCAGTACTCGTTATTCTAAAATCTATTAACTTACCACTACTGATAATTCTAAAAGACATTAACTTATCAGTACTCATTATTCTAAAAGACATTAACTTACCAGTACTCATAATTCTTGTAAGACATTAGCTTACCAGTACTCATAATACTAAAATACATTAATTTACCAGTATTCATAATTCTAAAAGACATTAGCTTACCAGTACTCATTATTCTAAAAGACATTAACTTACCAGTACTCATAATACTAAAATACATTAACTTACCAGTATTCATAATTCTAAAAGACATTAGCTTACCAGTACTCATAATTCTAAAAGACATTAACTTATCAGTACTCATAATTCTAAAAGCTATTAACTTTACCAGTACTCGTTATTCTAAAATCTATTAACTTACCACTACTGATAATTCTAAAAGACATTAACTTATCAGTACTCATTATTCTAAAAGACATTAACTTACCAGTACTCATAATTCTTGTAAGACATTAGCTTACCAGTACTCATAATACTAAAATACATTAACTTACCAGTATTCATAATTCTAAAAGACATTAGCTTACCAGTACTCATTATTCTAAAAGACATTAACTTACCAGTACTCATAATACTAAAATACATTAACTTACCAGTATTCATAATTCTAAAAGACATTAGCTTACCAGTACTCATAATTCTAAAAGACATTAACTTATCAGTACTCATTATTCTAAAAGACATTAACTTACCAGTACTCATAATTCTTGTAAGACATTAGCTTACCAGTACTCATAATACTAAAATACATTAACTTACCAGTATTCATAATTCTAAAAGACATTAGCTTACCAGTACTCATTATTCTAAAAGACATTAGCTTACCAGTATTCATAATTATAAAAGACATTAGCTTACCAGTACTCATAATTCTAAAAGACATTAACTTATCAGTACTCATTATTCTAAAAGACATTAACTTATCAGTATTCATTATTCTAAAAGACATTAACTTATCAGTACTCATAATTCTTGTAAGACATTAACTTATCAGTACTCATAATTCTAAAAGACATTAACTTATCAGTACTCATTGTTCTAAAAGACATTAACTTATCAGTACTCATAATTCTAAAAGCTATTAACTTACCACTACTCATAATTCTAAAAGACATTAACTTATCAGTACTCATAATTCTAAAAGACATTAACTTATCAGTACTCATAATTCTAAAAGACATTAACTTATCAGTACTCATTATTCTAAAAGACATTAACTTACCAGTACTCATAATTCTAAAAGCTATTAACTTACCACTACTCATAATTCTAAAAGACATTAACTTATCAGTACTCATAATTCTAAAAGACATTAACTTATCAGTACTCATAATTCTTGTAAGACATTAACTTATCACTACTCATAATTCTAAAAGACATTAACTTATCAGTACTCATTATTCTAAAAGACATTAACTTATCAGTACTCATAATTCTAAAAGCTATTAACTTACCACTACTCATAATTCTAGAAGACATTAACTTATCAGTACTCATAATTCTAAAAGACATTAACTTACCACTACTCATAATTCTAAAAGACATTAACTTATCAGTACTCATTATTCTAAAAGACATTAACTTATCAGTACTCATTATTCTAAAAGCTATTAACTTACAACTACTCATAATTCTAAAAGACATTAACTTATCAGTACTCATAATTCTAAAAGACATATGCCAATGGAAATATATGCAAACTATTCATAAAGTTGCAATGACTTCATGACATTTATTTGTTTCATGTTTGACTCTGCTTTATGAAATGTCAGCATTGATTATTTATTGAATTTGTTGTGTTTTTACTTGTGTTTGTCTTTATGAATTCTCTGCATTGATTATTTATTGAATTTGTTGTGTTTTTACTTGTGTTTGTCTTTATGAATTCTCTGCATTGATTATTTATTGAATTTGTTGTGTTTTTACTCGTGTTTGTCTTTATGAATTCTCTGCATTGATTATTTATTGAATCTGATGCGTTTTGTCTGATAAAATAATAGTTTTCAGCATGTACTTGTATTGCAGTTTATTTAATGTGAATTTCAGTGTCATTGACTTTCTTGCTTTTCAAATATATTTACTGTAAAAGTATTTGTAACAAAGTCACATGATGTTGATAATAATGATCATTTTATTATTTGCAATATTATATTGTTATTGTTTGCATTATTAACATTGCTGCTGTTGTTGTGATTTGAGCTTTGAATCTTTAGATGTTGCTGATGATGATGTGTTCTTGTCTTGAACACTAATTTGCCTTCAAACAATTTGTCATTTTTCACCAATCTCAGGGTGACTATTCATTTGCATGCACATTAGGTACTTTGCTCCCACCGAATCAACAGCCTGTCCACTCGTATGACTTTTCAACATCGTAGACTAATGCTTGCATCAAGTTGGCACTGCAGTGAATCTTTCTCACTTTTAAACCATATTCTTCTTAGATTAAAAATTAAACAAACCTTTAGAAAATATATAATTAGTCAAAATCATGGATTAATTAGATCTGAATACACACAAATGTGAATTAACCAGATATATAGGTATGAATGACGGTGTGAATTAACCACATATCTAGGTGTGAATGACAGTCATTGTGAATTAACCACATATTTAGGTGTGAATGACAGTCAGTTTGAGTTAACCACATATCTAGATGTGAATGACAATGTGAATTAACCACATATCTAGGTGTGAAAGACAGTCAATGTGAATTAACCACATATCTAGGTGTGAAAGACAGTCAATGTGAATTAACCACATATCTAGGTGTGAATGACAGTAATTGTGAGTTAACCACATATCTAGGTGTGAACGACAATGTGAATTAACCACATATCTTGGTGCGAATGACAATGTGAATTAGCCACATATCTAGGTGTGAATGACAGTCTGATTTAACCACATATCTAGGTGCGAATGAGTCAATGTGAATTAGCCACATATCTAGGTGTGAATGACAGTGTGAATTAACCACATATCTAAGTGTGAATGACTGTCAGTGTGAGTTAACCACATATCTGTGTGTGAATGACAATGTGAATTAACCACATATCTAGGTATGAATGACAATGTGAATTAGCCACATATCTAGGATGAATGACAGTGTGAATTAATCAAATATCTAGGTGTGAATGACAGTCAGTGTGAATTAACCACATATCTAGGTGTGAATGACTGTCAGTGTGAGTTAACCACATATCTGGGTGTGAATGACAATGTGAATTAACCACATATCTACATGTGAATGACATTGAATGTGAATTAACCACATATTTAGGTGTGAATTACTGAATTAACCACATATCTAGGTATGAATGACAATGTGAATTAACCACATATATAGGTGTGAATGACAGTCAATATGAATTAACCATGTATTTTGGTATTAATGACTGTCAATGTGAATCAACCACATATCTAGATGTGAATGACAGTCATTGTGAGTTAACCACATATATGGGTGTGAATGACAGTCAATGTGAATTAAACACATATCTAGGTGTGAATGACAGTGTGAATTGACCATGTATCTTGGTGTGAATGACAGTCAACATGAATTAACCACATATCTAGTTGTGAATGACACTGAATTATATCTAAGTGTAAATGACAGTCAATGTGAATTGACCATGTATCTTGGTGTGAATGACAGTCAACATGAATTAACCACATATCAAGGTGTGAATGACAGTCAATGTGTATTAACCACATATTTAGGTGTGATGACAGTCAATATGAATTAACCATATATCTAGGTGTGAATGACAGTCAATGTAAATTAATCTCTTAGTTGCTCATTACAATTCTCAATGGTAAGCTTTTCTATGAGTGAAACAAAACTTGCATGCACCATCTCTATTAACTGCTGATTTTCATCACCTAATGCTGCCTATCAACAGCCTGTAAAGTACAAATGTTAGCCTAGTGCTAGACTAGCCACCTAATGCTAGGCTTACTGAACACTGAACACTAGGCTTACTGAAATTCAACACTAGGCATACAGAACATCTAATGCCTGACTTACTGAACACCCAATGCCTGGCTTACTTAACATCTGATGCCTGGCTTACTTAACATCTGATGCCTGGCTTACTGATATTCAACACTATGCTTATTGAACATCTAATGCCTGGCTTACTTAACATTTAATGCCTGGTTTACTAAACACCTAGTGCCTGGCTTACTGATATTCAACATTATGCTTTTTGAACATCTAATGCCTGGCTTACTGAACACTTAATGCCTGGCTTACTGAACATCTAATGCCTGGCTTACTGGTATTCAACATTATGCTTACTGAACACCTCACTAGGATTACTGAACATCTGACACTAGGCTTACTGAACATCTAATGCCTGACTTACTGAACACCCAATGCCTGGCTTACTTAACATCTAATGCCTGGCTTACTGAACACTTAATGCCTGGCTTACTGAACACTTAATGCCTGGCTTACTGATATTCAACACTATGCTTATTGAACATCTAATGCCTGGCTTACTTAACATCTGATGCCTGGCTTACTTAACATCTGATGCCTGGCTTACTGATATTCAACACTATGCTTACTGAACATCTAATGCCTGGCTTACTGAACATCTGATGCCTGGCTTACTTAACATCTGATGCCTGGCTTACTGATATTCAACACTATGCTTATTGAACATCTAATGCCTGGCTTACTTAACATTTAATGCCTGGTTTACTAAACACCTAGTGCCTGGCTTACTGATATTCAACATTATGCTTTTTGAACATCTAATGCCTGGCTTACTGAACACTTAATGCCTGGCTTACTGAACATCTAATGCCTGGCTTACTGGTATTCAACATTATGCTTACTGAACACCTAACACTAGGATTACTGAACATCAGTGCTAGACATATTGAACAATACTGATTGAATTTTAAGTTAGGTAGCACAAATATATTCATGAAGAAGATATCCCAGTTTTTAATGGATCCACATCAGATATAGATATCAAGGTAATGGCTTTGATTACATCATGTCCTCATTCCTTTTGCGTTAGATTTTTTTAAAAATTTCCAGACAATAACATGTACACTAAGAAAGGAGCCCATTTACATTTTTAATAAAAAATTGAGAACATACCTAATACTACCAGTCTTGTGGACTTTGTACACCCATAGCACTACCAGTCTTGTGGACTTTGTACACCCATAACACTGTCAGTCTTGTGGACTTTTTACACCCATAACACTACAAGTCTTGTGGACTTTGTACACCCATGTCACTACCACTCTTGTGGACTTTTTACACCCATAACACTACAAGTCTTGTGGACTTTGTACACCCATAACAGTCAGTCTTGTGGACTTTGTACACCCATAAGTCAGTCTTGTGGACATTTTAACCCATAACAGTCAGTCTTGTGGACTTTTTACACCCATAACACTACTAGTCATGTAGACTTTGTACACCCATGACACTACCACTCACCACTACCTTGAGATTTTGAGGTATTTGGTAGTTAAAAACTATTTTCAAATTTACATTGAAGACACCAGCAATAGAAACAAATTCTTTGTAGCATTATACAGGAAGGGTGTGCAAGCAACATAGAAGAAAAGAAGAAAGACTGCAACTTGCTGAAATATTGAATAAACAAAATGAGTCAGCATCATTTATCCTAATGGGGATGGGCCACTTTTGGAAATGGAACACATAATAATTGGAAGGAAAAAGGAAGTTGTAATGGACCCACCACCATAGGGAAAGGAAATTTAAATAAAACAAGCAGTGAAGTATATCTGTCAGGAATACCACTAGAAATTCCCCTAGCAGCAATGGCAGAAAGATTTAAGGAAAAATTTAACCAAAAAATTAAAAGCAGCAGATGTCAAACATA
The DNA here is from genome assembly GCA_028554795.2 of Sinohyriopsis cumingii. Taxonomy (NCBI): domain Eukaryota; kingdom Metazoa; phylum Mollusca; class Bivalvia; order Unionida; family Unionidae; genus Sinohyriopsis; species Sinohyriopsis cumingii. The sequence goes on from CM068835.1 coordinate 8,185,709, forward strand.
CAATAATTATTCAATTGTACACATGCAAACATGTTTAGGTTACATAAATCCCCAGTTTACACATGCAAACATGTTTAGGTTATGTAAATCCCCAATTTACACATGCAAACATGTTTAGGTTACATAAATCCCCAATTTACACATGCAAACATATTTAGGTTACATAAGTCCCCAATTTACACATGCAAACATATTTAGGTTTAATAAATCCCCAATTTACACATGCAAACATGTTTAGATTACATAAATCCCCAATTTACACATGCAAACATGTTTAGGTTACATAAGTCCCCAATTTGCACATGCAAACATGTTTAGGTTTCATAAGTCCCCAATTTACACATGCAAACATGTTTAGATTACATAAATCCCCAATTTACATATGCAAACATGTTTAGATTACATAAGTCCCCAATTTGCACATGCAAACATGTTTAGATTACATAAATCCCCAATTTACACTTGTAAACATGTTTAGGTTACACAAGTCCCCAATTTACACATGCAAACATGTTTAGGTTACATAAGTCCCCAATTTACACATGCAAACATGTTTAGATTACATAAATCCCCAATTTACACATGCATACATTTTTAGGTTACATAAGTCCCCAATTTACACATGCAAACATATTTAGGTTACCTAAATCCCTTATTTACACATGCAAACATGTTTAGATTACATAAATCCCCAATTTACACCTTCAAACATGTTTAGATTACATAAATCCCCAGTTTACACATGCAAACATGTTTAGGTTACATAAAACCCCAATTTACACATGCAAACATGTTTAGATTACATAAAACCCCAATTTACACCTGCAAACATGTTTAGATTACGTAAATCCCCAATTTACACATGCAAACATGTTTATATTACATAAATCCCCAATTTGCACATGCATGCATGTTTAGGTTACACAGAACCCTAATTTATAATGCAAACATTTTGCCAAATACCAGATGGTTTCAATCAAATGGCTCTGATACTCTACTGACTGATTAGAGTCATTGTTTGGATCCCATCAACACAGAGCCTGATCTAGCCATGAACAATGAACAGGAAACTTTGGTTATAGACTGTTTGTATGCATAGTTAATTTTGGTAGAAACATTATGTCTTGAGAATGTTTCTGATTACCTTACCCAGGAATCTACAGGTGGAAGCAGGTGCTATTGGTTGCAGTAACATTCAGTAACACAAATGCTGAACTTAGAACTTCAGGTCTCTGTTAAGTTGTTTATTCTCTCAATCATCAACATATTATTACATTGTTGGCTCCATATCACTGCATACCAATACTTCATCCCCACTCCCCTTCTGTTTAGGGGTCAATTGGTTCGACCGATTGGTTGATGTTTTCCTCACTTTCAGTGCAGTATTGACCATGCTAAGGAAATGAGAATTAAGTGTCTTCCCAAAGGCATGGAGGCAACCTACCTGGGCTGGCCTGAAAGAGGATCAGACCCATGATAGCTGTATTGACCCAAATCTTCCATCACAGAATGTATTGGCATATCATGGTCTACATTATCATAGACCCAAATCTTCTATCACAGAATGTATTGGCATATCATGGTCTACATTATCATAGACCCAAATCTTCTATCACAGAATGTATTGGCATATCATGGTCTACATTATCATAGACCCAAATCTTCTATCACAGAATGTATTGGCATATCATGGTCTACATTATCATAGACCCAAATCATCCATCATATAATGTATTGGCATATCATGGGCTACATTATTACAGACCTAAATCTTCTATCACATAATGTATTGACATATCAAGGTCTACATTATCATAGACCCAAATCTTCTATCACAGAATGTATTGGCATATCATGGTCTACATTATCATAGACCCAAATCTTCTATCACAGAATGTATTGGCATATCATGGTCTACATTATCATAGACCCAAATCATCCATCATATAATGTATTGGCATATCATGGGCTACATTATTACAGACCTAAATCTTCTATCACATAATGTATTGGCATATCAAGGTCTACATTATCATAGACCCAAATCTTCCATCACATAATGCATTGGCATATCAAGGTCTACATTATCATAGACCCAAATCTTCTATCACAGAATGTATTGGCATATCATGGTCTACATTATCATAGACCCAAATCATCCATCATATAATGTATTGGCATATCATGGGCTACATTATTACAGACCTAAATCTTCTATCACATAATGTATTGGCATATCAAGGTCTACATTATCATAGACCCAACTCTTCCATCACAGAATGTATTGGCATATCATGGTCTACATTATCATTGACCCAACTCTTCCATCACAGAATGTATTGGCATATCATGGTCTACATTATCATAGACCCAAATCTTCCATCACATAATGTATTGGCATATCATGGTCTACATTATCATTGACCCAACTCTTCCATCACAGAATGTATTGGCATATCATGGTCTACATTATCATAGACCCAAATCTTCTATCACATAATGTATTGGCATATCATGGTCTACATTATCATTGACCCAAATCTTCCATCACAGAATGTATTGGCATATCATGGTCTACATTATCATAGACCCAACTCTTCCATCACAGAATGTATTGGCATATCATGGTCTACATTATCATAGACTCAAATCATCCATCACAGAATGTATTGGCATATCATGGTCTACATTATCATTGACCCAAATCTTCCATCACAGAATGTATTGGCATATCATGCTCTACATTATCATAGACCCAAATCTTCTATCACAGAATGTATTGGCATATCATGGTCTACATTATCATAGACCCAAATCATCCATCATATAATGTATTAGACATATCATGGTCTACATTATTACAGACCTAAATCTTCTATCACAGAATGTATTGGCATATCATGGTCTACATTATCATAGACCCAAATCATCCATCACAGAATGTATTGGCATATCAAGGTCTACATTATCATAGACCCAAATCTTCTATCACAGAATGTATTGGCATATCATGGTCTACATTATCATAGACCCAAATCTTCTATCACATATTGTATTGGCATATCAAGGTCTACATTATCATAGACCCAAATCTTCTATCACATAATGTATTGGCATATCATGGTCTACATTATCATAGACCCAAATCTTCCATCACATAATGTATTGGCATATCATGGTCTACATTATCATAGACCCAAATCTTCCATCACAGAATGTATTGGCATATCATGGTCTACATTATCATAGACCCAAATCTTCCATCACATAATGTATTGGCATATCATGGTCTACATTATCATAGACCCAAATCTTCTATCACAGAATGTATTGGCATATCATGGTCTACATTATCATATACCCAAATCATCCATCATATAATGTATTAGGTATATCATGGTCTACATTATTACAGACCTAAATCTTCTATCACAGAATGTATTGGCATATCATGGTCTACATTATCATAGACCCAAATCTTCCATCACAGAATGTATTGGCATATCATGGTCTACATTATCATAGACCCAAATCTTCCATCACAGAATGTATTGGCATATCATGGTCTACATTATCATAGACCCAAATCTTCCATCACATAATGTATTGGCATATCATGGTCTACATTATCATAGACCCAAATCTTCTATCACAGAATGTATTGGTATATTAATGTCTACATTGTTTATGTATTAATAGACTGATTTGTGAATACATAATGTGACTGCAGGCCTGGTTCTGTGCTTCCACCTTGAGACAAAAGTATTTTTGACTTGAAGAAACTTTATGAGGATCTACCAGCTGATGAAATCATGGACTTTTCATACATATATACTAGGTCAGTGCCATAAAATACTACTACACACATATATTCTAGGTCAGGGCCATAAAATACTACTACACACATATATGCTAGGTCGGTGCCATAAAATATTACGACACACACATATATGCTAGATCAGTGCCATAAAATATTACTACACACATACATACTAGGTCTGTGCCATAAAATAATACCACACACATATATGCTAGGTAAGTGCCATAAACTACTACTACACACATATATGCTAGGTCAGTGCCTACACAACTATATGCTAGGTCAATGCCATAAAATACTGCTACACACATATATGCTAGGTAAGTGCCATAAAATACTACTACACACATATATGCTAGGTCAGTGGCATAAAATACTACTACACACATATATAGTAGGTAAGTGCCATAAAATACTACTACACACATATATGCTAGGTCAGTGCCATAAAATACTACTACACACATATATGCTAGGTCAGTGCCATAAAATACTACTACACACATATATGCTATGTCAGTGCCATAAAATACTACTATACACATATATGTTAGGCCAGTGCCATAAAATACTACTACACACATATATATGCTACGTCAGTGCCATAAAATACTACTACACATTTGTATGCTAGGTCAGTGCCATAAAATACTGCTACACACATATATACTAGGTAAGTGCCATAAAATACTGCTACACACATATATGCTAGGTCAGTGCCATAAAATGCTGCTACACACATATATGCTAGGTCAGTGCCATAAAATACTACTACATATATATGCTAGGTCAGTGCCATCAAATACTACTACACACATATATGCTAGGTCAGTGCCATCAAATACTACTACACACATATATATGATACATTAGTGCCATAAAATACTACTACACACATATATACTAGGTAAGTGCCATAAAATACTACTACACATATATATGTTAGGTCAGTGCCATAAAATACTACTACACACACATACATGCTAGGTCAGTGTCATAAAATACTACTACACACATATATACTAGGTCTGTGCCATAAAATACTACTACACACATATATACTAGGTAAGTGCCATAAAATACTACTACACACATATATGTTAGGTCAGTGACATAAAATACTACTACACACACATATATGTTAGGTCAGTGCCATAAAATACTACTACTTATCACATATATGCTAGGTCAGTGCCATAAAATACTATTACATATATATATGTTAGGTCAGTGACATAAAATACTACTACACACATATATATGCTAGGTCAGTGCCATAAAATACTACTACACACATATATGTTAGGTCAGTGACATAAAATACTACTACACACATGTATATGCTAGGTCAGTGCCATAAAATACTACTACACACATATATGCTAGATCAGTGCCATAAAATACTACTACACACATATATGTTAGGTCAGTGCCATAAAATACTACTACACACATATATATGCTAGGTCAGTGCCATAAAATACTACTACACACATATATGTTAGGTCAGTGACATAAAATACTACTACACACATATATATGATAGGTCAGTGCCATAAAATACTCCTACACACCTATATGTTAGGTCAGTGCCATAAAATACTACTACTTATCACATATATGTTAGGTCAGTGCCATAACATACTACTACACATGTATATGCTAGGTCAGTGCCATAAAATACTACTACACACATATATGCTAGATCAGTGCCATAAAATACTACTACACACATATATGTTAGGTCAGTGCCATAAAATACTACTACACACATATATATGCTAGGTCAGTGCCATAAAATACTTCTACACACATATATACTAGGTCTGTGCCATAAAATAATACCACACACATATATGCTAGGTCAGTGCCATAAAATGCTACTACACACATATATACTAGGTAAGTGCCATAAAATACTACTACACACATATATGTTAGGTCAGTGACATAAAATACTATTACACACATATATACTAGGTCAGTGCCATAAAATACTACTACTTCACACATATATGCTAGGTCAGTGCCATAAAATACTACTACACACATACATGCTTGGTCAGTGCCATAAAATGCTACTACACACATACATGCTAGGTCAGTGCCATAAAATACTACTACACACATATATACTAGGTAAGTGCCATAAAATACTACTACACACATATATGCAAGGTCAGTGCCATAAAATATTACTACACACATATATACTAGGTCTGTGCCATAAAATAATACCACATACATATATGTTAGGTCAGTGCCATAAAATACTACTACACACATATATATGCTAAGTCAGTGCCATAAAATACTACTACACACATATATATGCTATGTCAGTGCCATAAAATACTACTACACATATATATGCTAGGTCAATGCCATAAAATACTACTACACACATATATGCTAGATCAGTACCATAAAATACTACTACACACATATATATGCTAGGTCAGTGCCGTAAAATACTACTACACACATATATACTAGGTCAGTGCCATTAGGTCAGTGCCATAAAATACTACTACACACATATATGCTAGGTCAGTGCCATAAAATACTACTATACACATGTATACTAGGTCAGTGCCATAAAATACTACTACACACATATATGCTATGTCAATGCCATAAAATACTACTATACACATATATACTAGGTCAGCATCATAAAATGCTACTACTACTGCACATATATACTAGCTGGTAACTAGGTCAGTGCCATACAATACTACTACTACACACATATACACTAGCTAGTAAGTGCCATAAAATACTGCTACACACATATATGCTTAGTCAGTGCCTTAAAATACTACTACACACATATATGTTAGGTCAGTGCCATAAAATACTAATGTTACTACACACATATACTGGGTCAGTGCCATAAAATAATACCACACACATATATACTAGGTCAGTGCCATAAAATACTACTACACACATATATGCTAGGTCAGTGCCATAAAATACTACTACACACATATATGCTAGGTTAGTGCTATAAAATACTACTATACACATATATACTAGGTCAGTGCCATAAAATATGACTACTACACACATATATACTAGCTGGCAAGTGCCAAAATGTACTACTACTACACACATATATGCTAGGTCAGTGCCATAAAATACTACTATGTAGAGACATATATATACTGGGTAAGTGTCATAAAATACTACAACACATATACTGAGTCAGTGTCATAAAATACTACAAGACATATATACTGGGTAAGTGGCATAAAATACTACAACACATATATACTGAGTCAGTGTCATAAAATATTACAACACGTATATACTGGGTCAGTGTCATAAAATACTACTACCCACATACTGGGTCAGTGTCATAAAATACTACTACACACACATATACTGGGTCAGTGTCATAAAATACTACTACACACACATATACTGGGTCAGTGTCATAAAATACTACTACACACACATATACTGGGTCAGTGTCATAAAATACTACTACCCACATACTGGGTCAGTGTCATAAAATACTACTACACACACATATACTGGGTCAGTGTCATAAAATACTACTACCCACATACTGGGTAAGTGCCATAAAATACTACTACCCACATACTGGGTCAGTGTCATAAAATAATACTACACACACATATACTGAGTCAGTATCATAAAATACTACTACACACACATATACTGGGTGGGTGTCATAAAATGCTACTACCCGCATACTGGGTAAGTGCCATAAAATACTACTACCCACATGCTGGGTAAGTGCCATAAAATGCTACTACCCACATACTGGGTCAGTGTCATGAAATACTACTACCCACATACTGGGTCAGTGTCATAAAATACTACTACCTCCATACTGGGTCAGTGTCATAAAATACTACAATGCACATATATACTAGGTCATTGCTATTAAATACTACTACTACACACATATATACTAGGCCAGTGCCATAAAATACTACCACACACATATATGCTAGGTCTGAGTGCCATAAAATACTACCACACACATATATGCTAGGTCTGAGTGCCATAAAATACTACTATGCACATATATGCTAGGTCAGTGCTATTAAATACTACTACACATATATATGCTAGGTCAGTGCCATAAAATACTACTACACATATATATAGTAGTTGGTCAGTGCCCTAAAATACTACTACTTCACACTTATATACTGGGTCAGTACTATTAGCAGTCTGGCGATTGACGCACTCGGCAAGTAATATCTAACATGCAGTATGATTGGTTTCATGTGGTAATGAGTTGCTAGTTAGTCAAATTATATAATATCTTAAAATGTAGGGAGATTCTCTTCTCAAACTCTTAATTTTTGTACAGTGAAAATATAAAATATGGTGAAAGAGCACCTGCTGAAGTATAACTAGTACATATGGTTTGTACCATATCTTTTATTGACATGCAACTGTTGTACTCTTATCTGGATCTGCAGCCCCAACCTGGAAATTTCATCACTGGAAAGGTTGAATTGTTTTACATCATTATCAGCCAGATAATACCATATGGTCATACAAATTTGCATTCAGCTTTGACAAGCATAGATCCAGATCTGGGAGAGTGTTACACAACAGCAGAATGGGGCCTATACTATTAATAGTATGCAGTTTTGACAAGCATAGATCCAGATCTGGGAGAGTGATACACAACAGCAGAATGGGGCCTATACTATTAATAGTATGCAGATTTGACAAGCATAGATCCAGATCTGGGAGAGTGATACACAACAGCAGAATGGGACCTATACTATTAATAGTATGCAGATTTGGAATTTAGGAAGCAATAGCAAGCAGCAAGTTTTAACTTGTTCCTTTTCATTAAGACTCTTCTTGGCAAATAAGACTTTCTCCTTATGCTTTCTTCGCTTAGTGGCTTTGTTTTGGATCTCTCCTCATGTGTTCTACCCATTTTGTCATCTTCTTTGCCAATTTATGCCAAGTCAACTTTGGTCTTCCATGTTTCATTTACCCTCCTGCTTTCTGTGAATAATGCCATGACATGGAAACCATCAAAGTTTAACTTTCTGGTAGTTGAATGTCAATGAAATTCTAAGAATTGTGAAAAAATCAGCTGATCACTATCATTTGTAATAAACACCAGTCACATGTCAACATTTGCAGCTGTCACAAAATATGTTGGAATAGTTTTCATTCCATAAAAATAATCTGACCTGTCATCATCCAGAGTTGTTTTTTATTTTCAGTATTTCTTCCATGATAAGTCAAGGGTCCAGCTTAATGAATTATCCAGAAGTAGAGGGTAGACAAAACTATCATTTGTAAATGCTTCCACCATTTTGTAAAGGGTAGACAAAACTATCATTTGTAAATGCTTCCACCATTTTGTAAAGGGTAGACAAAACTATCATTTGTAAATGCTTCCACCATTTTGTAAAGGGTAGACAAAACTATCATTTGTAAATGCTTCCACCATTTTGTAAAGGGTAGACAAAACTATCATTTGTAAATGCTTCCACCATGTTGTAAAGGGTAGACAAAACTATCATTTGTAAATACTTCCACCATTTTGTAAAGATGGAGATTTGAACTTAAAGTCAAGCATGGGCTTATCAGAGAAATAAAGGTAATAATAATAATAATAATAATAACTTTATTTAGTGAATTTAACTCAGTTGCATGAACTAATCTAATTTTAGAGTCCTTTTCTTTATATACAATATATATAGTATTTACAGCACACTATGAAGAATTTGACCTGACACTAAACATCTGAGGTATTCTGAAAATCAAAGTTTCAGGCCCAGAACATATGCTCAGTGATAAACTTATATAAAATATCACACTGTATTGAAAACTTTATCTGTGAATACAGAGTATAAGCAGGTATATATGTTATGTTGCACTGTGCCTTAAGATTTCATCTATTTACGGCTGCTTATGACAAGGAGAAATGCCATAAATCTGTATTATGCCATTAAGAATGTTGTTTTGTGCCAGTAGGCCATTACATTGAAAATTCATTTTAAACAATCTCTTCTTTGGCATTGGTATGATGTCATTTTTGTTTCTAACAGACCTTAAATTTGAAGTACCCTCAGAATATCTTTGGTAAAATTTATTACTTAGGCAGACAAAAATGGCTTTTCTGGATAATATATTCATAAATTTGACCTTTCAAAGGAATATTCTTTCATGTATTGGTAAAGATTTTATATAATTCATTGCATCCTGAAAATTGTCTCTACATTAATTATTAAAAAATGGCATGCCCTTTTTTGGAAGGAGGATCTAAAACAAATTGTTGTGCTGGAATTAGAGGTATTATCCCACATCACATTGCATTAGCCTAGATATATCAGCCCAGATATTGCCAGATAAACTTATATTTAAGATGCAAGTAATTGTTTCCAGATTTTTTACAAAGTATCAAAAGCACATAATTGGTAACCAGTCTGCAACAATGTATTTTAAAGCCTCAGTCTGTTACATTGTTTTTTTACACAATATAGAATAGATGATTCAGCCACTAGATTCCTCCATAAAAATCTGGATAGCACAGAGGTAGCCACTGATGCCTTACACCTCTGAGGTCATCATAAGGTTTAGTCTTGGAAGTTGGCAATGCACACATTTATAGTGATTGGCTGTTCAGAGGTGTTGGCAATGCAAGCATTTATAATGAAAGGCTGTAAAGAGGTATTGGCAATGCAAGCATTTTCAGTGATTGGCTCTTTAGAGGTGTTGGCAATGGAAGCATTTTCAGTGATTGGCTCTTTAGAGGTGTTGGCAATGCAAGCATTTTCAGTGATTGGCTCTTTAGAGGTGTTGGCAATGGAAGCATTTTCAGTGATTGGCTCTTTAGAGGTGTTGGCAATGCAAGCATTTTCAGTGATTGGCTCTTTAGAGGTGTTGGCAATGCAAGCATTTTCAGTGATTGGCTCTTTAGAGGTGTTGGCAATGCAAGCATTTTCAGTGATTGGCTCTTTAGAGGTGTTGGCAATGGAAGCATTTAATAGTGTTTGGCTGTTCAGTTGTATTGGCAATGCTAGTATTTATAGTGTTTGGCTGTTCAGTTGTATTGTCACTGCAAGCATTTAATAGTGTTTGGCTGTTCAGTTGTATTGGCAATGCAAGTATTTATAGTGTTTGGCTGTTCAGTTGTATTGTCACTGCAAGCATTTAATAGTGTTTGGCTGTTCAGTTGTATTGGCAATGCTAGTATTTATAGTGCCTGACTATTCAGAGGTGTTGGCAATGCAAGCATATAACCCTGAAAATCTTTCTGTTGCTATATTTCTGAATTGGCCATTGTATTTATATGGAGTTTTCACAAAGCACAATAGCAGTACTTGGTTCATTGTCAATGAAATTGGCGATAATTTAAGTGATACCATGTCATCAAGTAGCATCTTAATGGTCATCTTGCTTGGGGTTTTCATTAAAACACTTCTTGCCCTATTTAATTGGTTCATAGTGAAGATCTGAGCCAATCTGACCTCCAGTATATCTAGGCTTTTGTGAAGGAGTTTTGAAAACCAGACCATATTGACTTTGGAATTAAGTCAAAGGTCATTGCTTGCAATTTTGTATTTAATAGCTTACATTTGGCCCAGCATTGATTTTCAGGTGAAAAATCTTGATTCTGGTTATTAGCTCACCTAGAAAGAAAGGCATCATAAAGCCTTGTGGGATTATTGTATGGCCCTGTGTCCATCATACATGCATTGTGTAACCCATCATAAAGCCTTGTGGGATTATTGTATGACCCCATGTCCATCATACATGCATTGTGTGTAATCCATCATAAAGCCTTGTGGGATTATTGTATGGCCCTGTGTCCATCATACATGCATCATGTGTAATCAATCATAAAGCCTTGTGGGATTATTGTATGGCCCTGTGTCCATCATACATGCATCATGTGTAACCCATCATAAAGCCTTGTGGGATTATTGTATGGCCCCATGTCCATCATACATGCATCATGTGTAATCAATCATAAAGCCTTGTGGGATTATTGTATGGCCCCATGTCCATCATACATGCATCATGTGTAATCCATCATAAAGCCTTGTGGGATTATTGTATGGCCCCGTGTCCATTATACATGCATCATGTGTAATCCATCATAAAGCCTTGTGGGATTATTGTATGGCCCTGTGTCCATCATACATGCATCATGTGTAATCTATCATAAAGCCTTGTGGGATTATTGTATGGCCCTGTGTCCATCATACATGCATTGTGTGTAATCCATCATAAAGCCTTGTTGGATTATTGTATGGCCCTGTGTCCATCATACATGCATCATGTGTAATCTATCATAAAGCCTTGTGGGATTATTGTATGGCCCTGTGTCAATCATACATGCATCATGTGTAATCCATCATAAAGCCTTGTGGGATTATTGTATGGCCCCGTGTCCATCATACATGCATTGTGTGTAATCCATCATAAAGCCTTGTGGGATTATTGTTTGGCCCCGTGTCCATCATACATGCATCATGTGTAATCAATCATAAAGCCTTGTGGGATTATTGTATGGCCCCGTGTCCATCATACATGCATTGTGTGTAATCCATCATAAAGCCTTGTGGGATTATTGTATGGCCCCGTGTCCATTATACATGCATCATGTGTAATCCATCATAAAGCCTTGTGGGATTATTGTATGGCCCCGTGTCCATCATACATGCATCATGTGTAATCAATCATAAAGCCTTGTGGGATTATTGTATGGCCCCGTGTCCATCATACATGCATTGTGTGTAATCCATCATAAAGCCTTGTGGGATTATTGTATGGCCCCGTGTCCATCATACATGCATCATGTGTAATCCATCATAAAGCCTTGTGGGATTATTGTATGGCCCCGTGTCCATCATACATGCATCATGTGTAATCCATCATAAAGCCTTGTGGGATTATTGTATGGCCCCGTGTCCATCATACATGCATCATGTGTAACCCATCATAAAGCCTTGTGGGATTATTGTATGGCCCCGTGTCCATCATACATGCATCATGTGTAATCAATCATAAAGCCTTGTGGGATTATTGTATGGCCCCGTGTCAATCATACATGCATCATGTCTAACCCATCATAAAGCCTTGTGGGATTATTGTATGGCCCCGTGTCCATCATACATGCATCATGTGTAATCCATCATAAAGCCTTGTGGGATTATTGTATGGCCCCGTGTCCATCATACATGCATCATGTGTAACCCATCATAAAGCCTTGTGGGATTATTGTATGGCCCCGTGTCCATCATACATGCATCATGTGTAACCCATCATAAAGACTTGTGGGATTATTGTATGGCCCCGTGTCCATCATACATGCATCATGTGTAATCCATCATAAAGCCTTGTGGGATTATTGTTTGGCCCTGTGTCCATCATACATGCATCATGTGTAACCCATCATAAAGCCTTGTGGGATTATTGTATGGCCCCGTGTCAATCATACATGCATCATGTGTAACCCATCATAAAGCCTTGTGGGATTATTGTATGGCCCTGTGTCCATCATACATGCATCATGTGTAACCCATCATAAAGCCTTGTGGGATTATTGTATGGCCCCGTGTCAATCATACATGCATCATGTCTAACCCATCATAAAGCCTTGTGGGATTATTGTATGGCCCTGTGTCCATTATACATGCATCATGTGTAATCCATCATAAAGCCTTGTGGGATTATTGTATGGCCCCGTGTCCATTATACATGCATCATGTGTAACCCATCATAAAGACTTGTGGGATTATTGTATGGCCCTGTGTCCATCATACATGCATCATGTGTAACCCATCATAAAGCCTTGTGGGAGTTTTGTATGGCCCTGTGTCCATCATACATGCATCATGTGTAATCCATCATAAAGCCTTGTGGGATTATTGTATGGCCCCGTGTCCATCATACATGCATTGTGTGTAATCCATCATAAAGCCTTGTCGGATTATTGTATGGCCCCATGTCCATCATACATGCATCATGTGTAATCCATCATAAAGCCTTGTGGGAGTTTTGTATGGCCCTGTGTCCATCATACATGCATCATGTGTAATCCATCATAAAGCCTTGTTGGATTATTGTATGGCCCCATGTCCATCATACATGCATCATGTGTAATCCATCATAAAGCCTTGTGGGATTATTGTATGGCCCCGTGTCCATCATACATGCATCATGTGTAACCCATCATAAAGCCTTGTGGGATTATTGTATGGCCCCGTGTCCATCATACATGCATCATGTGTAATCCATCATAAAGCCTTGTGGGATTATTGTATGGCCCCGTGTCCATCATACATGCATCATGTGTAATCCATCGGTATCAAACTTGTGATGTGAGATTCACTAGGGCAGAAGATGACTTTGGTAGGCCTGGATGGGTATCAAACTTGTGCCATGAGATTCACTAGGGCAGATGATTTTGGTTGGCCTGGATGGATATCAAACTTGTGACATGAGATTCACTAGGGCAGATGACTTTGGTTGGCCTGGATGGGTATCAAACTTGAGATGTGAGATTCACTAGGGCAGATGACTTTGGGTGGCCTGGATGGGTATCAAACTTGTGACATGAGATTCACTAGGGCAGATGACTTTGGTTGGCCTGGATGGGTATCAAACTTGTGATGTGAGATTCACTAAGGCAGATGACTTTGGTTGGCCTGGATGGGTATCAAACTTGTGACATGAGAGTCACTAGGGCAGATGACTTTGGTTGGCCTGGATGGATATCAATCTTATGACATGAGATTATGAGTTTGATATCTACTTCATGCACTCTTGTAACAGTTGGGTCCAGATGCAAATGACATATATTGCACAGGAACAGCAGGGTCTATGTTATTTGTTTTACTGATTACTCTTTACAAAATGTTTATATTCAGATTTTCTGGCACAATGCAGTGGAAAATCTAGGTCTCTACAGTTTGCATTGGACCCATGTGAATATATACAGTACCAACTGAACTACGGTGGCTCCCATCAGAGACACTTTACAGTACTTGCACTTCAAGAATGGACAAGTGTACCTGGCAGATGATGAATGGACAAGTGTACCTGGCAGATGATGAATGGAATAATAATCTAAAGTGGGCATTGCATTGACAGCACCAGACAATAAATTTTGCATATCTCTGCAGTTGCATAAACACACTAAAGTGTGCATTGCATTGACAGCACCAGACAATAAATTTTGCATATCTCTGCAGTTGCATAAACACACTTAGTGGTTAACAGGAATTTGAGATAACAACAGTCAGCATAATTGATTTGTTAAATTTGTACAGGATAAATAATGTCAGGAAATACAAATATTTACCACCTTAATGGTCTGAACCGTCCTCTCCATTGTGTTGTCTATCTATTAGTACAAGTTGTGTGCCACTACCTCTACTATTAGTATGAGTTTGGTATCATTATCTCTACTATTAGTACGAGTTTGGTATCATTATCTCTACTATTAGTACGAGTTTGGTATCATTATCTCTACTATTAGTACGAGTTTGGTATCATTATCTCTACTATTAGTACGAGTTTGGTATCATTATCTCTACTATTAGTACGAGTTTGGTATCATTATCTCTACTATTAGCACACGTTTGGTGTCATTACCCCTTCTATTAGTACAAGCTCGGTGTCACTACCCCTGCTATTACTACAAGTTTGATGTCACTACCTGTACTATTACTTCAAGTTTGGTTTCACTACCCCTGCTATTACTACAAGTTTGGTGTCACTATCTGTACTATTACTAAAAGTTTGGTGTCACTATCTGTACTATTACTACAAGTTTGGTGTCACTATCTGTACTATTACTACAAGTTTGGTGTCCCTACTCCTACTATTAGTACAATTTTGATATCACTATCCCTACTATTAGTATAAGTTTGGTGTCACTACCCCTACTAATAGTACACATTTGATGTCACCACCCCTACTATTAGTACAAGTTTGGTATCACTACTCCTACTGTTGGTACAAGTTTGGTATCACTACCCCTACTAATAGTACACATTTGATGTCACCACCCTTACTATTAGTACAAGTTTGGTGTCACTACTCCTACTGTTAGTACAAGTTTGGTATCTTTACTAAACTACAGGAAGGACCAACATGAAACTTTCCACTCACATTCATCTCAGGGTCAAGTAGGTCCTAAGTTTTATGTCACTACCCCTACTATTAGTACAAATTTGGTATCACTACCCCTACTATTAGTAAAAATTTGGTATCATTACCCATACTATTAATACAAATTTGGTATCACTACCCCTACTATTAGTACAAGTTTGGTATCACTACCCCTACTGTTCGTACAAGTTTGGTATCTTTACTAAACTACAGGAAGGACCGACATGAAACTTTCCACACACATGGTGAAGCAGGTAATAAATGAAAATGATGCCTGTCCACAAAATATTTTCTGGTTTGATGAGTCAATATGTTTTATGTTTACTGACCCTTTCTGATAAATATCTTATCCAGGTGTTGGCATCCTGCTCAGTATTTCTCAGGCTATTGTATCAATAGTGTGTCAATAGTGTATCAATAGTGTATCAATAGTGTAGCTAGTAAATTATGGGCTTCAATGTCAACACTTCCTATTTTTATAAACAAGCTTTCTAATGTCTGTCCAATGTCTTTCATCGGGTGTCAGATATAGTATAAGTGTAATCATCCCACTTTAGTTACAGCTTTGTAATGTCCGTACAATGTCTTTCATTGGGTGTCAGATATAGTATAAGTGTAATCATTCCACTTCAGTTACAGCTTTCTAATGTCCGTACAATGTCTTTCATTGGGTGTCAGTTATAGTATAAGTGTAATCATCCCACTTTAGTTACAGCTTTCTAATGTCCGTACAATGTCTTTCATTGGGTGTCAGATATAGTATAAGTGTAATCATTCCACTTTAGTTACAGCTTTCTAATGTCCGTGTAATGTCTTTCATCAGGTGTCAGATATAGTATAAGTGTAATCATCCCACTTTAGTTACAGCTTTCTAATGTCCGTATAATGTCTTTCATTGGGTGTCAGATATAGTATAAGTGTAATCATTCCACTTTAGTTACAGCTTTCTAATGTCCGTACAATGTCTTTCATTGGGTGTCAGATATAGTATAAGTGTAATCATTCCACTTTAGTTACAGCTTTCTAATGTCTGTACAATGTCTTTCATTGGGTGTCAGATATAGTATAAGTGTAATCATTCCACTTTAGTTACAGCTTTCTAATGTCCGTGTAATGTCTTTCATCGGGTGTCAGATATAGTATAAGTGTAATCATTCCACTTTAGTTACAGCTTTCTAATGTCCGTGTAATGTCTTTCATCGGGTGTCAGATATAGTATAAGTGTAATCATTCCACTTTAGTTACAGCTTTCTAATGTCCGTACAATGTCTTTCATCGGGTGTCAGATATAGTATAAGTGTAATCATCCCACTTTAGTTACAGCTTTCTAATGTCCGTGCAATGTCTTTCATTGGGTGTCAGATATAGTATAAGTGTAATCATCCCACTTTAGTTACAGCTTTCTAATGTCCGTACAATGTCTTTCATCGGGTGCCAGATATAGCATAAGTGTAATCATTCCACTTTAGTTACAGCTTTCTAATGTCCGTACAATGTCTTTCATCGGGTGTCAGATATAGTATAAGTGTAATCATCCCACTTTAGTTACAGCTTTCTAATGTCCGTGCAATGTCTTTCATTGAGTGTCAGATATAGTATAAGTGTAATCATTCCACTTTAGTTACAGCTTTCTAATGTCCGTGTAATGTCTTTCATCGGGTGTCAGATATAGTATAAGTGTAATCATTCCACTTTAGCTACAGCTTTCTAATGTCCGTACAATGTCTTTCATTGAGTGTCAGATATAGTATAAGTGTAATCATCCCACTTTAGTTACAGCTTTCTAATGTCCGTACAATGTCTTTCATTGAGTGTCAGATATAGTATAAGTGTAATCATTCCACTTTAGTTACAGCTTTCTAATGTCCGTACAATGTCTTTCATCGGGTGCCAGATATAGCATAAGTGTAATCATTCCACTTTAGTTACAGCTTTCTAATGTCCGTACAATGTCTTTCATCGGGTGTCAGATATAGTATAAGTGTAATCATCCCACTTTAGTTACAGCTTTCTAATGTTCGTGCAATGTCTTTCATTGAGTGTCAGATATAGTATAAGTGTAATCATTCCACTTTAGTTACAGCTTTCTAATGTCCGTGCAATGTCTTTCATCGGGTGTCAGATATAGTATAAGTGTAATCATTCCACTTTAGTTACAGCTTTCTAATGTCCGTACAATGTCTTTCATTGAGTGTCAGATATAGTATAAGTGTAATCATTCCACTTTAGTTACAGCTTTCTAATGTCCGTGTAATGTCTTTCATCGGGTGTCAGATATAGTATAAGTGTAATCATTCCACTTTAGTTACAGCTTTCTAATGTCCGTGTAATGTCTTTCATTGAGTGTCAGATATAGTATAAGTGTAATCATTCCACTTTCGTTACAGCTTTCTAATGTCCGTACAATGTCTTTCATTGAGTGTCAGATATAGTATAAGTGTAATCATTCCACTTTAGTTACAGCTTTCTAATGTCCGTGTAATGTCTTTCATCGGGTGTCAGATATAGTATAAGTGTAATCATTCCACTTTAGTTACAGCTTTCTAATGTCCGTACAATGTCTTTCATCGGGTGTCAGATATAGTATAAGTGTAATCATCCCACTTTAGTTACAGCTTTCTAATGTCCGTACAATGTCTTTCATTGAGTGTCAGATATAGTATAAGTGTAATCATCCCACTTTAGTTACAGCTTTCTAATGTCCGTACAATGTCTTTCATTGAGTGTCAGATATAGTATAAGTGTAATCATTCCACTTTAGTTACAGCTTTCTAATGTCCGCGCAATGTCTTTCATTGAGTGTCAGATATAGTATAAGTGTAATCATTCCACTTTAGTTACAGCTTTCTAATGTCCATACAATGTCTTTCATTGGGTGTCAGATATAGCATAAGCATAATCATCCCACTTTAGTTACAGCTTTCTAATGTCCATGCAATGTCTTTCATTGAGTGTCAGATATAGTATAAGTGTAATCATCCCACTTTAGTTACAGCTTTCTAATGTCCGTATAATGTCTTTCATTGAGTGTCAGATATAGGATAAGTGTAATCATCCCACTTTAGTTACAGCTTTCTAATGTCCGTATAATGTCTTTCATTGAGTGTCAGATATAGGATAAGTGTAATCATTCCACTTTAGTTACAGCTTTCTAATGTCCGTACAATGTCTTTCATCGGGTGTCAGATATAGCATAAGTGTAATCATCCCACTTTAGTTACAGCTTTCTAATGTCCGTATAATGTCTTTCATCGGGTGTCAGATATAGTATAAGGGTAATCATTCCACTTTAGTTACAGCTTTCTAATGTCCGTGCAATGTCTTTCATCGGGTGTCAGATATAGTATAAGTGTAATCATTCCACTTCAGTTACAGCTTTCTAATGTCTGTACAATGTCTTTCATTGGGTGTCAGATATAGTATAAGTGTAATCATTCCACTTTAGTTACAGCTTTCTAATGTCCGTGCAATGTCTTTCATCGGGTGTCAGATATAGTATAAGTGTAATCATCCCACTTTAGTTACAGCTTTCTAATGTCTGTCCAATGTCTTTCATCGGGTGTCAGATATAGTATAAGTGTAATCATCCCACTTTAGTTACAGCTTTCTAATGTCCGTGCAATGTCTTTCATCGGGTGTCAGATATAGCATAAGTGTAATCATTCCACTTTAGTTACAGCTTTCTAATGTCCGTACAATGTCTTTCATTGGGTGTCAGATATAGCATAAGCATAATCATCCCACTTTAGTTACAGCTTTCTAATGTCCGTACAATGTCTTTCATCGGGTGTCAGATATAGTATAAGTGTAATCATTCCACTTTAGTTACAGCTTTCTAATGTCCGTACAATGTCTTTCATTGGGTGTCAGATATAGTATAAGTGTAATCATTCCACTTTAGTTACAGCTTTCTAATGTCTGTACAATGTCTTTCATCGGGTGTCAGATATAGTATAAATGTAATCATTCCACTTTAGTTACAGCTTTCTAATGTCTGTCCAATGTCTTTCATCGGGTGTCAGATATAGTATAAATGTAATCATTCCACTTTAGTTACAGCTTTCTAACGTCCGTGCAATGTCTTTCATTGGGTGTCAGATATAGTATAAGTGTAATCATTCCACTTTAGTTACAGCTTTCTAATGTCTGTACAATGTCTTTCATTGGGTGTCAGATATAGTATAAGTGTAATCATCCCACTTTAGTTATAGCTTTCTAATGTCCGTGTAATGTCTTTCATTGGGTGTCAGATATAGTATAAGTGTAATCATTCCACTTTAGTTACAGCTTTCTAACGTCCGTGTAATGTCTTTCATTGAGTGTCAGATATAGTATAAGTGTAATCATTCCACTTTAGTTACAGCTTTCTAATGTCCGTACAATGTCTTTCATTGAGTGTCAGATATAGTATAAGTGTAATCATTCCACTTTAGTTACAGCTTTCTAATGTCTGTACAATGTCTTTCATTGGGTGTCAGATATAGTATAAGTGTAATCATCCCACTTTAGTTATAGCTTTCTAATGTCCGTGTAATGTCTTTCATTGGGTGTCAGATATAGTATAAGTGTAATCATTCCACTTTAGTTACAGCTTTCTAACGTCCGTGTAATGTCTTTCATTGAGTGTCAGATATAGTATAAGTGTAATCATTCCACTTTAGTTACAGCTTTCTAATGTCCATACAATGTCTTTCATTGAGTGTCAGATATAGTATAAGTGTAATCATTCCACTTTAGTTACAGCTTTCTAATGTCCGTGTAATGTCTTTCATTGGATGTCAGATATAGTATAAGTGTAATCATTCCACTTTAGTTACAGCTTTCTAATGTCCGTGTAATGTCTTTCATTGGGTGTCAGATATAGTATAAGTGTAATCATTCCACTTTAGTTACAGCTTTCTAATGTCCGTGTAATGTCTTTCATTGGGTGTCAGATATAGTATAAGTGTAATCATTCCACTTTGGTTACAGCTTTCTAATGTCCGTACAATGTCTTTCATTGGGTGTCAGATATAGTATAAGTGTAATCATTCCACTTTAGTTACAGCTTTCTAATGTCCGTATAATGTCTTTCATTGGGTGTCAGATATAGTATAAGTGTAATCATCCCACTTTAGTTACAGCTTTCTAATGTCCGTACAATGTCTTTCATCGAGTGTCAGATATAGTATAAGTGTAATCATCCCACTTTAGTTACAGCTTTCTAATGTCCGTACAATGTCTTTCATTGGGTGTCAGATATAGTATAAGTGTAATCATCCCACTTTAGTTACAGCTTTCTAATGTCCGTGTAATGTCTTTCATTGGGTGTCAGATATAGCATAAGCATAATCATCCCACTTTAGTTACAGCTTTCTAATGTCCGTACAATGTCTTTTATCGGGTGTCAGATATAGTATAAGTGTAATCATCCCACTTTAGTTACAGCTTTCTAATGTCCATACAATGTCTTTCATCGGGTGTCAGATATAGTATAAGTGTAATCATCCCACTTTAGTTACAGCTTTCTAATGTCCGTACAATGTCTTTCATCGGGTGTCAGATATAGTATAAGTGTAATCATCCCACTTTAGTTACAGCTTTCTAATGTCCGTACAATGTCTTTCATCGGGTGTCAGATATAGTATAAGTGTAATCATCCCACTTTAGTTACAGCTTTCTAATGTCCGTACAATGTCTTTCATCGGGTGTCAGATATAGTATAAGTGTAATCATCCCACTTTAGTTACAGCTTTCTAATGTCCGTACAATGTCTTTCATCGGGTGTCAGATATAGTATAAGTGTAATCATCCCACTTTAGTTACAGCTTTCTAATGTCCGTACAATGTCTTTCATCGGGTGTCAGATATAGTATAAGTGTAATCATCCCACTTTAGTTACAGCTTTGTAATGTCTGTACAATGTCTTTCATCGGGTGTCAGATATAGTATAAGTGTAATCATCCCACTTTAGTTACAGCTTTGTAATGTCTGTACAATGTCTTTCATCGGGTGTCAGATATAGTATAAGTGTAATCATCCCACTTTAGTTACAGCTTTGTAATGTCTGTACAATGTCTTTCATCGGGTGTCAGATATAGTATAAGTGTAATCATCCCACTTTAGTTACAGCTTTGTAATGTCCGTACAATGTCTTTCATCGGGTGTCAGATATAGTATAAGTGTAATCATCCCACTTTAGTTACAGCTTTCTAATGTCCGTCCAATGTCTTTCATCGGGTGTCAGATATAGTATAAGTGTAATCATTCCACTTTAGTTACAGCTTTCTAATGTCCGTGCAATGTCTTTCATTGGGTGTCAGATATAGTATAAGTGTAATCATTCCACTTTGGTTACAGCTTTCTAATGTCCGTACAATGTCTTTCATTGGGTGTCAGATATAGTATAAGTGTAATCATTCCACTTTAGTTACAGCTTTCTAATGTCCGTACAATGTCTTTCATTGGGTGTCAGATATAGTATAAGTGTAATCATCCCACTTTAGTTACAGCTTTCTAATGTCCGTGTAATGTCTTTCATTGGGTGTCAGATATAGCATAAGCATAATCATCCCACTTTAGTTACAGCTTTCTAATGTCCGTACAATGTCTTTCATCGGGTGTCAGATATAGTATAAGTGTAATCATCCCACTTTAGTTACAGCTTTCTAATGTCCGTACAATGTCTTTCATCGGGTGTCAGATATAGTATAAGTGTAATCATCCCACTTTAGTTACAGCTTTCTAATGTCCGTACAATGTCTTTCATCGGGTGTCAGATATAGTATAAGTGTAATCATCCCACTTTAGTTACAGCTTTCTAATGTCCGTACAATGTCTTTCATCGGGTGTCAGATATAGTATAAGTGTAATCATCCCACTTTAGTTACAGCTTTCTAATGTCCGTACAATGTCTTTCATCGGGTGTCAGATATAGTATAAGTGTAATCATCCCACTTTAGTTACAGCTTTGTAATGTCTGTACAATGTCTTTCATCGGGTGTCAGATATAGTATAAGTGTAATCATCCCACTTTAGTTACAGCTTTGTAATGTCTGTACAATGTCTTTCATCGGGTGTCAGATATAGTATAAGTGTAATCATTCCACTTTAGTTACAGCTTTCTAATGTCCGTACAATGTCTTTCATTGGGTGTCAGATATAGTATAAGTGTAATCATTCCACTTTAGTTACAGCTTTCTAATGTCTGTACAATGTCTTTCATCGGGTGTCAGATATAGTATAAATGTTATCATTCCACTTTAGTTACAGCTTTCTAATGTCTGTCCAATGTCTTTCATCGGGTGTCAGATATAGTATAAATGTAATCATTCCACTTTAGTTACAGCTTTCTAACGTCCGTGCAATGTCTTTCATTGGGTGTCAGATATAGTATAAGTGTAATCATTCCACTTTAGTTACAGCTTTCTAATGTCTGTACAATGTCTTTCATTGGGTGTCAGATATAGTATAAGTGTAATCATCCCACTTTAGTTATAGCTTTCTAATGTCCGTGTAATGTCTTTCATTGGGTGTCAGATATAGTATAAGTGTAATCATTCCACTTTAGTTACAGCTTTCTAACGTCCGTGTAATGTCTTTCATTGAGTGTCAGATATAGTATAAGTGTAATCATTCCACTTTAGTTACAGCTTTCTAATGTCCGTACAATGTCTTTCATTGAGTGTCAGATATAGTATAAGTGTAATCATTCCACTTTAGTTACAGCTTTCTAATGTCTGTACAATGTCTTTCATTGGGTGTCAGATATAGTATAAGTGTAATCATCCCACTTTAGTTATAGCTTTCTAATGTCCGTGTAATGTCTTTCATTGGGTGTCAGATATAGTATAAGTGTAATCATTCCACTTTAGTTACAGCTTTCTAACGTCCGTGTAATGTCTTTCATTGAGTGTCAGATATAGTATAAGTGTAATCATTCCACTTTAGTTACAGCTTTCTAATGTCCATACAATGTCTTTCATTGAGTGTCAGATATAGTTCAAGTGTAATCATTCCACTTTAGTTACAGCTTTCTAATGTCCGTGTAATGTCTTTCATTGGGTGTCAGATATAGTATAAGTGTAATCATTCCACTTTAGTTACAGCTTTCTAATGTCCGTGTAATGTCTTTCATTGGGTGTCAGATATAGTATAAGTGTAATCATTCCACTTTAGTTACAGCTTTCTAATGTCCGTGTAATGTCTTTCATTGGGTGTCAGATATAGTATAAGTGTAATCATTCCACTTTGGTTACAGCTTTCTAATGTCCGTACAATGTCTTTCATTGGGTGTCAGATATAGTATAAGTGTAATCATTCCACTTTAGTTACAGCTTTCTAATGTCCGTATAATGTCTTTCATTGGGTGTCAGATATAGTATAAGTGTAATCATCCCACTTTAGTTACAGCTTTCTAATGTCCGTACAATGTCTTTCATCGAGTGTCAGATATAGTATAAGTGTAATCATCCCACTTTAGTTACAGCTTTCTAATGTCCGTACAATGTCTTTCATTGGGTGTCAGATATAGTATAAGTGTAATCATCCCACTTTAGTTACAGCTTTCTAATGTCCGTGTAATGTCTTTCATTGGGTGTCAGATATAGCATAAGCATAATCATCCCACTTTAGTTACAGCTTTCTAATGTCCGTACAATGTCTTTCATCGGGTGTCAGATATAGTATAAGTGTAATCATCCCACTTTAGTTACAGCTTTCTAATGTCCATACAATGTCTTTCATCGGGTGTCAGATATAGTATAAGTGTAATCATCCCACTTTAGTTACAGCTTTCTAATGTCCGTACAATGTCTTTCATCGGGTGTCAGATATAGTATAAGTGTAATCATCCCACTTTAGTTACAGCTTTCTAATGTCCGTACAATGTCTTTCATCGGGTGTCAGATATAGTATAAGTGTAATCATCCCACTTTAGTTACAGCTTTCTAATGTCCGTACAATGTCTTTCATCGGGTGTCAGATATAGTATAAGTGTAATCATCCCACTTTAGTTACAGCTTTCTAATGTCCGTACAATGTCTTTCATCGGGTGTCAGATATAGTATAAGTGTAATCATCCCACTTTAGTTACAGCTTTGTAATGTCTGTACAATGTCTTTCATCGGGTGTCAGATATAGTATAAGTGTAATCATCCCACTTTAGTTACAGCTTTGTAATGTCTGTACAATGTCTTTCATCGGGTGTCAGATATAGTATAAGTGTAATCATCCCACTTTAGTTACAGCTTTGTAATGTCTGTACAATGTCTTTCATCGGGTGTCAGATATAGTATAAGTGTAATCATCCCACTTTAGTTACAGCTTTCTAATGTCCGTACAATGTCTTTCATCGGGTGTCAGATATAGTATAAGTGTAATCATCCCACTTTAGTTACAGCTTTCTAATGTCCGTCCAATGTCTTTCATCGGGTGTCAGATATAGTATAAGTGTAATCATTCCACTTTAGTTACAGCTTTCTAATGTCCGTGCAATGTCTTTCATTGGGTGTCAGATATAGTATAAGTGTAATCATTCCACTTTGGTTACAGCTTTCTAATGTCCGTACAATGTCTTTCATTGGGTGTCAGATATAGTATAAGTGTAATCATTCCACTTTAGTTACAGCTTTCTAATGTCCGTACAATGTCTTTCATTGGGTGTCAGATATAGTATAAGTGTAATCATCCCACTTTAGTTACAGCTTTCTAATGTCCGTGTAATGTCTTTCATTGGGTGTCAGATATAGCATAAGCATAATCATCCCACTTTAGTTACAGCTTTCTAATGTCCGTACAATGTCTTTCATCGGGTGTCAGGTATAGTATAAGTGTAATCATCCCACTTTAGTTACAGCTTTCTAATGTCCGTACAATGTCTTTCATCGGGTGTCAGATATAGTATAAGTGTAATCATCCCACTTTAGTTACAGCTTTCTAATGTCCGTACAATGTCTTTCATCGGGTGTCAGATATAGTATAAGTGTAATCATCCCACTTTAGTTACAGCTTTCTAATGTCCGTACAATGTCTTTCATCGGGTGTCAGATATAGTATAAGTGTAATCATCCCACTTTAGTTACAGCTTTCTAATGTCCGTACAATGTCTTTCATCGGGTGTCAGATATAGTATAAGTGTAATCATCCCACTTTAGTTACAGCTTTGTAATGTCTGTACAATGTCTTTCATCGGGTGTCAGATATAGTATAAGTGTAATCATCCCACTTTAGTTACAGCTTTGTAATGTCTGTACAATGTCTTTCATCGGGTGTCAGATATAGTATAAGTGTAATCATCCCACTTTAGTTACAGCTTTCTAATGTCTGTACAATGTCTTTCATCGGGTGTCAGATATAGTATAAGTGTAATCATCCCACTTTAGTTACAGCTTTGTAATGTCTGTACAATGTCTTTCATCGGGTGTCAGATATAGTATAAGTGTAATCATCCCACTTTAGTTACAGCTTTCTAATGTCCGTACAATGTCTTTCATCGGGTGTCAGATATAGTATAAGTGTAATCATCCCACTTTAGTTACAGCTTTCTAATGTCTGTACAATGTCTTTCATCGGGTGTCGGATATAGTATAAGTGTAATCATCCCACTTTAGTTACAGCTTTGTAATGTCTGTACAATGTCTTTCATCGGGTGTCAGATATAGTATAAGTGTAATCATCCCACTTTAGTTACAGCTTTCTAATGTCCGTACAATGTCTTTCATCGGGTGTCAGATATAGTATAAGTGTAATCATCCCACTTTAGTTACAGCTTTCTAATGTCCGTACAATGTCTTTCATCGGGTGTCAGATATAGTATAAGTGTAATCATCCCACTTTAGTTACAGCTTTGTAATGTCTGTACAATGTCTTTCATCGGGTGTCAGATATAGTATAAGTGTAATCATCCCACTTTAGTTACAGCTTTGTAATGTCTGTACAATGTCTTTCATCGGGTGTCAGATATAGTATAAGTGTAATCATCCCACTTTAGTTACAGCTTTGTAATGTCTGTACAATGTCTTTCATCGGGTGTCAGATATAGTATAAGTGTAATCATCCCACTTTAGTTACAGCTTTCTAATGTCCGTACAATGTCTTTCATCGGGTGTCAGATATAGTATAAGTGTAATCATCCCACTTTAGTTACAGCTTTCTAATGTCCGTCCAATGTCTTTCATCGGGTGTCAGATATAGTATAAGTGTAATCATTCCACTTTAGTTACAGCTTTCTAATGTCCGTGCAATGTCTTTCATTGGGTGTCAGATATAGTATAAGTGTAATCATTCCACTTTGGTTACAGCTTTCTAATGTCCGTACAATGTCTTTCATTGGGTGTCAGATATAGTATAAGTGTAATCATTCCACTTTAGTTACAGCTTTCTAATGTCCGTACAATGTCTTTCATTGGGTGTCAGATATAGTATAAGTGTAATCATCCCACTTTAGTTACAGCTTTCTAATGTCCGTGTAATGTCTTTCATTGGGTGTCAGATATAGCATAAGCATAATCATCCCACTTTAGTTACAGCTTTCTAATGTCCGTACAATGTCTTTCATCGGGTGTCAGGTATAGTATAAGTGTAATCATCCCACTTTAGTTACAGCTTTCTAATGTCCGTACAATGTCTTTCATCGGGTGTCAGATATAGTATAAGTGTAATCATCCCACTTTAGTTACAGCTTTCTAATGTCCGTACAATGTCTTTCATCGGGTGTCAGATATAGTATAAGTGTAATCATCCCACTTTAGTTACAGCTTTCTAATGTCCGTACAATGTCTTTCATCGGGTGTCAGATATAGTATAAGTGTAATCATCCCACTTTAGTTACAGCTTTCTAATGTCCGTACAATGTCTTTCATCGGGTGTCAGATATAGTATAAGTGTAATCATCCCACTTTAGTTACAGCTTTGTAATGTCTGTACAATGTCTTTCATCGGGTGTCAGATATAGTATAAGTGTAATCATCCCACTTTAGTTACAGCTTTGTAATGTCTGTACAATGTCTTTCATCGGGTGTCAGATATAGTATAAGTGTAATCATCCCACTTTAGTTACAGCTTTCTAATGTCTGTACAATGTCTTTCATCGGGTGTCAGATATAGTATAAGTGTAATCATCCCACTTTAGTTACAGCTTTGTAATGTCTGTACAATGTCTTTCATCGGGTGTCAGATATAGTATAAGTGTAATCATCCCACTTTAGTTACAGCTTTCTAATGTCCGTACAATGTCTTTCATCGGGTGTCAG
Source organism: Sinohyriopsis cumingii (assembly GCA_028554795.2). NCBI lineage: Eukaryota > Metazoa > Mollusca > Bivalvia > Unionida > Unionidae > Sinohyriopsis > Sinohyriopsis cumingii. The sequence continues at coordinate 8,213,900 of CM068835.1, forward strand.
ATATAGTATAAGTGTAATCATCCCACTTTAGTTACAGCTTTCTAATGTCTGTACAATGTCTTTCATCGGGTGTCAGATATAGTATAAGTGTAATCATCCCACTTTAGTTACAGCTTTGTAATGTCTGTACAATGTCTTTCATCGGGTGTCAGATATAGTATAAGTGTAATCATCCCACTTTAGTTACAGCTTTCTAATGTCCGTACAATGTCTTTCATCGGGTGTCAGATATAGTATAAGTGTAATCATCCCACTTTAGTTACAGCTTTCTAATGTCCGTACAATGTCTTTCATCGGGTGTCAGATATAGTATAAGTGTAATCATCCCACTTTAGTTACAGCTTTGTAATGTCTGTACAATGTCTTTCATCGGGTGTCAGATATAGTATAAGTGTAATCATCCCACTTTAGTTACAGCTTTGTAATGTCTGTACAATGTCTTTCATCGGGTGTCAGATATAGTATAAGTGTAATCATCCCACTTTAGTTACAGCTTTGTAATGTCTATACAATGTCTTTCATCGGGTGTCAGATATAGTATAAGTGTAATCATCCCACTTTAGTTACAGCTTTCTAATGTCCGTACAATGTCTTTCATCGGGTGT